>JAOTJB010000001.1:24571851-24585904 GCA_027123815.1 Erythroxylum minutifolium
TTTTGTTTTTTTGGGTGTTTTCATCTTTATATTTTCATTTTTGTTAAATATAAAAAAACAACTTAATATGAATTACAAAAAAAAGGTCAGGGTTTTGTTTTTTATATATAAATAAGAAACTTGAATTTTGTTCCTTTATTTAATTTCTGAACATTTTTCTTTTTATAGTTGATCAGTCTTCAGTCCTATACGTATCTCAAAATTTAAGGGATCAGCTTTCTTTCCATGAATTCCTAAATTTCGCAAGGATCATTTCATGTGGCGTACTTGAATAGAGGTTAAAAATTTTCACTCGAAGAGAATCACTTTAAACTCTCCTTTAATATGAATATCAGAATATCGAGTTCAATAATTCTAATCTTGAAGCGATGTTCCGGCATATTGAGGTGCAACACGTGTGACGCAACTTGTGATGGTTTGGATGGCTCGCAACTATTGCTGTCACTCATAAATGACACGTGGCAGATTACACATCGCACAATGTTCAATACTGAACAGTTCAAAAGCTGTTTGCGTGTCATTTTGTCACTATCTGCTCGTACTAAAGTAGAAAATTTTTAATCGGAACCTACATGGACGCAAAATAGTAAATTAGAATATACGTGGCAGCCCCGTATCCGTCAGAGTGTGCGTGTACCATTACGACCTTTTCCGGTGACTCGTCGACGTGCAAAAAGCCGCCCTTTGTATTTCTTTTTTCTCTTTTGCATATTTATCCCGTGCATTTCCTATTATTGCATTCTTGTCCTTGCAAAATGCTAATGAGGGAAAATTGCAGATGAGTCGTAAAATTTAGTTGAGAAGTTTACCTTGGATGAGAGAATAATTAATTATAAATTATAAATATTATTTAACTATTTATTTTGAATAGCAATTAAATATTATAACTGAAATTTAGCGAGTCACGTGTGGAGAGGCTGCACGTGACTGTGATTTTAAGGTGTACGTCAAAGGTGGCATTATGACAGTGAAACGTGTGATGTGATGGACGGTAAAAAAAGCACGGCAAGATGAAGTTAAGGTTTTTTAAGTGTCTTGTGCCGTTCGAGAGTCACACACACGAGGTTGGGAAAAAGGCAAGCTTGGATAAATGGGGACATAACCACGTGGATGGGTTCAATAGTTGATCAAGTAATACTTTTTATAAGCTGATAAAATCTGACCTGCATCTCCCTTGATCTTCTCTTTCCACATATCAGAACCTGTTTTTAGGTTCAAACCCAACTTGAGATTTTGTATCTAATCTGTTACAGTGCGTGTACATTCTTCACCTAATTCGCACCCAACCCAGACTCCATCATCATCAATCCAAGATGCTGTTAACATATGCACGTTTTTTACATGCTAAGAAAGTTTTCACTCATTAGAGTTGCAAGTTGCGAACTGTAGATAACATCCAACGTTCAACCATCTCACCGTCCCACTTATCCGACAAATCATAAATCAGGGCCTATCACGCCCTTCTCCAACAATCGTGCGGTCAAAAATTGAACCAAAAGCCAGACCCACCAGAACCCACTTGCCTAAGAAACGAAAAAAGAAAGTAAAGAAACCAAACCCATCTTGTGTTTTTTCTTTCAACGTAAAAAAAAATAACAATCCACACTCAGGCCAGGGGCGGCTCAATCGCTTTATGATTCCGAGAATCAACACACGCTACCAATCAATATCCGCCACGTTTCAGAACGTCACTTTCCCAGTAGAACCCAATCCCACACGTTCCGCCACCCACGTTGGCCCACCTGAAAACACCGCACTTACATCGACGACTGACGAATCCAGTCCTCCACCGCCACCACTAGGCATTCCAAAGTCCTCAACTTGCTTAATATGGCAAACAAATTCAAGCTCTACGTATACGTATAGGTATTTATACACAAAAACATATAAAACAAAGCCAAGCACTAACATACATCCCCATTATATAAACATCGTCTTCATCATTCAAGTTTCAACTATTTCCAAGGAGTACATGGTCTTATACTACCCTTTTTAAGTAGAAAACCCTATTTACATTTCTTCTTAAAACCCCAAGCTAGGACCAAAACTTATGTATAATCACTATAAAAAGACTAGAAAATGCTTATTCATCTTTTTTTCTTCTCATCCAGTCCTCCATATTTCATCTTTATTTTCTTCTTTCCCAACTTTTTATCTACTGCGTCTGTATATACACAAGGACAGCAACTATAACTCTACCAATACTGGCCTTTCTAGTCTAAAAGGCTCCCACGCATTGGACTACTTGTACAGGAAGAGCATAAGATTGGGTATAAAACTATCAAATATAAAAAGCTGGGATGATCTGATGATAAAAAGTTGGGACATTGGTGGCTTGGTGCTAGTATTCTATTATTAGTCCTCCCAAGGGGGCTCGATGGGGTATTCCCTTTCTTCTCTTGGCAGTTCTGTAATTAACAGAAGTTGGGGGCGGTGTAGAGGGAGAGAAGCTGTGGTCTTTCTTCTTATTGTTGTCATTCCTGTGGTTCTTGTCCTTGTACCTTCCATGACTGCTGCTACTGTAAGAGTCCTCTGAATCTGATGCGAATGCCATTTGTTGCTTCTTCTTCTTCTGGAAACTCTTTGATGTACCAACTATCTGCAAAATCATAATTTAAAGGAGGAATCTATGTCAATGTCAAATCTAGAATAGGCATATAATTATCTGCAAATTGTAATGGAGATTGACAAATGCTATCCCCAACTAACAGTCAAATGGGTTCTTAAAAGAAATTGTCAGGTGAACCCAACATTGTCTCTTCATTACTACTTCTCTTGCTTAAACTTGAAAAGTCAAATCTTTAGTTAACCACTGGAACCAATGGTTGAATTTTCTACATTGCCCCAGACCAATGAAGAAGAAGAGAACAATTTGGTCTCGATCCCCATTTTCTTTCTCCAATTTCCAACCACTTGCCCCGCAAAGAAATGAGAAAGATAATGGAAAACTAAAAAGATTAAAAGTCAAAAAAGAAGACAAATTTTCATGTGGCAAATGTGATAATACCTTGCAGCCGAGAGAACAGAACCGGAAGGAATCAAGGAGACTGCGTTCGCAGACCTCGCAGGTGTTGGTGACACCTTTACCAGGCCTAGGTTGAGGCCTTTCATTCAAGAAAACAACCCTTGCACTGTTGATGACATAGGTTTGGACACCAGATATGTCCAGCACCTTCTGTATTTCAGACACCCTTATCACGTCATGGTACGAAGATCTCCTTATCTGTCAATTATAAACCATAAAATGGCAGTGTTAGACCCTGCAACCAGAAACAACTTTTTCTATAATTGTAAACATTTAAAATGCAAATTTAGGGTAGAAGTGAAATTTTGGGAATTGGAGTAATATGCTCACAAAAATGTAGAAAAAGGACGGTTTCATTCTAGGAATACACTGTAATGAGATGAGACATAGAGCTGATTTTTATCGGCTTCCAACCGTAGCCAAAGAAGAGAACTTGACAATGGTTTACATAGAAAGAACCGAAACAAAACTGAATAAAAAAGAAGATAAAGATTGTGTATCGAACGAAGAAGAATTAAAACAGAGGGCCAGTGGAGTGCAATTGGAATGGATACGAGAGAAAAGAATGATGGAGCAAATGAACTGGTTAAAGAGTATGGTACCTGAATGGCATGATGATCCTTGTGATACGCAAGACAGAGAGAACAAAGAGCACCATTCATACAATCCAAGCAATACATGTTGCATTCACTCTTGTGAGAGTCAACGTGTAATGGACATTGGACAAAGAATCGCTCTCTCAAAAGCGGCTTCAGCCATGGTGGCCATCTGTTGTCTTCGTCTTCTGGAGCTCCAGCACCCTATAAACAGATACAAATGTCTTAGGATAGTTTATCAAATAAATCATTGACGAACAGGAGACACTGTATTCACGTCTCAGAAAAAAATGCTTTTCCCGAGAACCCAAATGAAAGAAAACAGAATACTAAAGATGAGTGCTTTAAAATACCATAATTCTCCTGTTCTTAGGCTTAATGGTGGTCTCCTGATTTTCGATCGCCAGCTTGAATAAGCACTTGAAAACAGAGTACTCTGTTTCACACCACCAACACAGTCGCAGAGTCAGGGACAGAGAAGCAAAGAACACAGCACAAACGAGAAAGTAGGGATTGAGAGAGAGAATATCTAGGTTTAGAAAGATAGAAAAAACATAGGAGATATATAAAGAGAGGCTTATTGGTGTGGAGGCGGCTGAAGAAACAATTTGAGGGACACACACAGAGAGAAGTGCCGTTCTTATCCTGAAAAAGCTCTGCTTGCGCCGAACCTAAAAACCCGAACCTAAACCACTCTTTTTGCTTTGGGAGCAAGGAACTCACCTCTATCTTTCCTTTTATTATTTGTTTTAATTTTATTTTCCTATCGTTTTCAATCCCTCCTAACCTTGTTCTTGTCGTCATTTTATATGATTTTTTCCTTCCCTAATTCATTGTCCTGCCATGTCCTTCATTATTGGTGATTAACAATAATTACGAGTCAACTTGCACCAAGAAAAAGAAGATATAGTTGATGGAAAGTAAAAATATGCTAAAGTTTACATATATAAATTATTTAACATTAGAGATAATATTTTGATTTTGAATCTTATCTTCATTCGGCCGAAATTAATTGGACCTTAAGTCGAGTTCAAACTTTTTTAAAATTTTTTTATTTCAGTATAAACTCAAATTGGTTGGAATAATCTCAATTTGAGTAAAGTAATTTTATTTTTAAATTTCTAATTAAAAGAAGAAAATAGAACAACTTTTCTTTTCTTTATTTAATGAGAATTGCTTAAAATGTATAATAAGTGAATCATTATGTACATTTAAAATTTTATTTAATGGATTTTCAGATAATAGTGATTATTATTATTATAAAAACATTTTTCATAAAATAATTAAATTGTGATCGAATATATTATTTCTTATTAAAAGTAATAAATTATTACATCACACAAAAATTAATTGGGTTATCCTTGTAATAATAAAAATTAGGTATGGCTATTGTTTATCCTCACACTGTTGATTAGGTCCTTGTTATCTTTATGACCATGCCTATTTTGTTATACTATGTGATAGGTACTCCAACTTTCCTATAGTGGATAGACATCTCATCTCATCTCACTTTTTATTTTTAATTATTCATAACGATATGTTCTTCTGCGCTCATTTTGTCCGAGTCTTATCTCGTCATTACTGTTACTGTTGATTTTACTTTACGATAATTTCTTTTTCCAGATCTCTTTCGACTACAATAAAAATGTAAAAGCCGTATGGGAATTTGGAATGATTCACATGGACTTGTGCAACAAGGCAGCAAATGAGACAATTCAAACAGGGATGAATGATAGTGTGCTAGAGAGATGGATTCTTCAGATCATACTCGAATGCCATTATATAATATACTATATATTAACTACCCTGTTTTTCATTTATTATTTTGTGACAGATAAGTATCACAATTTGTATATATTATTATCTTATTAGTGTATTTTTTGCGTGCTTACTTTGTCTCAGGCTTATCTCGTGTTATTGCTGTTACTGTTGATATTCTTTTTCTATTAAATAATTCTGGTGTTTGTAGTGTGATTTAATAACTCACTTTCAGCTTTCACTCTTTATAATTCATTTTAATCACTGAATAGGAATTTTCCAAATCTTCATTCATATATAATAAAAAAATATAGGAAAAGTGTGGGACAGTACCTTTTAATTCAGCAGTCGAGATTGTAGCTTTTGAGAGATGTAGACCAGATTCAAACATTTATCTATTTAAGGTGCAATTCTTACATTTTAGACATTTCAATGGATTTAATGTCTATGCATAAACTATAAGTCTATGAATAGAATGTACCTCCTAACTCTTTTAGACTGCCCACAGTGACCTTTATTTTTGAATGGTTTAAAAAGTTTAATTAATTGAAGGATGCAAAAAAATTATTTGAACATTGCTTCAACAGATTAAAAAAATAGTTATTTGATATAATTTAGAGTATGAAAAGTTAACCCTAAATAGACAAATTGAATTAGGTGTTAAACTCATTCTAATTATTAATTTAAATATACAAGAATATTTTTAAATATATGAGTTCAAAATGTTTAAATTGTTCAAGATGGTTAATATTGTAATGAACGTCTTATACAAACTAATTTGATTAGAGACTAATACTAACTCATGCTCAATTTTCATTATTATGTATTTAATGTAATAAACATTATAGTTTATGTTGTCAACTCTACTTAATAGAAATTTTAATAAATCATATACACTTAAGGCTTCTCTCTACTAAATTTTATGTTGCAATCAAATATGAACACTTTTCAAGAAAAATTAGTGGGTATAATAATGCCAGCATACCATGCAATCCTGCATATTGTAACATAATATCCTAATAACCAAAGTTATAGTTTCCAAAGTTCATGAAAAATCCTCTTATAATTCATATAAGAGGAGTTGGTTACTAGATGGTAGAAATGCTCACAAAATTTTCAATTATTTGGGTTTTTTGTTGTAAGTTTTCGTTCTTGATATTTAAAACATCAAAGACATAAATTATACGTAAATCATGAATCATATGTAAAATCATTCGTACTCGTTCAGATCTTGAATATAATAATAACTACATAGATGAAGAGAATAAATCAATTACCTTGAGTTGAATTCGTCATGATGTAAAGAGAAAGCTTTCAACGATTACAAACTAGTTTCTTTCTCTTAACCCTTATTTTGCACGATAGCTTAATGGATAGCCTAATACACAAATACGTTCATTTTGTATTTGTTTTTTTTTTGTCTATACTTCATTAGGGCAGAGAGAGGAATAATTTATATACAATTTCCTGTTAACATTAAATCCAGTACGTCCTTCAAGTACTAAATTAACAGTTAATATTTAATATCCTATTAAATTAAGAAAAACTCTAAACTAAGTTTAATATGATCCTACATAAAATATGGGTCATAACATCGGGCCATATTTCTTACACTTATAGCATGAAACATTTATCAGATATTAATTAATAATCAAATTATCGTTTTCAAACAAAGCTTCAAAAGAAATCTGAGATTTTATTTTGTACCAAAGATGGTTGGAATTATTTTATAAAAATTATTTATTAAATTGATACAAAAGTTAGTTAAATTACTATCATAAAGAGTAATGAATTTTTAAAATTGAAGATTTCATATAATACCGTTAAATGTTGTTTGGATGACCATTTTAAATAAAGAACGAATTTTGATTAATGCTAAAAATATTTGGTAGCATCATCTACAATTAGCAAACATGACAAAACCTTCCAATACATCATTTTTACTTACCATAGACAAAAAGTTTTCAAGTTTAGCAAATTGATGGAGGACAATTCGTAAAGGGCCTATTGGTGCTCCCAACAAAAATGGTGAATTGTCAAATTTAGCAAGCTTTCTTTTCTAATTCTTAACATGAAAATATGATACGAGTCAGAAGGCGGTGTCCTGATTGCTGATTGTAAGAGAGATTCTCTATATATATGTATATACGTGTAAAAAAGAGAGACTGTCTTTGATATCGTGAAATTTGAGTGTTGGGTTGGTTGTCAAACAACCATAATTCTTTAATGCAACAAACTCGATTAAGATTCATTCCCTATTCCTATATAAAATTAAAGGAAATTTCATTTTCCTAAATTAATAATTGTTATAAACACTATAGTGAATTAATTCTATCTGTTACGTTTAAGGATTGAATCCTCCTTTTCAAAAAAAAAAAAGGATTGAATCCTCCTAAACTATGGAGTATAATACAAGATATGCAGCAAATCCTTTTAATGTTTTCAGCCGTTAAATGGGATCTTTTCGATCAAATGGAAATGACCTGGAAATTTAGACCCTCAACTGCGCTAGGGCTTTGAAGGGACCAGATAACCTGCTATTAGGTTTTGTTGGGTTTAGAAATACCAAATTCCTCACTTATTATGCACAAGTTGGCTCAAGCTATCGTTACTCCACATAACATAAATAGTTGGTTGCATGTTTTAGGACAAGTCCAAAAGCAATAACAATTATACTTTCTTTTAGTTTTGATACCCCTGTTCTTGACAAGATAACGCACAGCATATCATCTTTTGATCCGAAGCCTCGAAACAGTAACATATATAGACATTCACTTTCAGGAGCCTTCATTGAATCTTCTGGTCTGAAACCTGTTTTGTATCGGTCAAATCTGTCATGAGAATTATTATCTTTAAATCAATTTACCCACCTCTCTCCTCTGGTCCTTTGCCCTAACTCTTTAATGCCTACTTGGTACGGGCAATTTTACTCCGGGGTCGTGGTTGCGACTTTGAATTGATAGCTGCAACTACCAACGATTTTGTGTGGAGTATGTAAAACTTACTGAGACCTCTGAAATGGTTGTTTAGGTGTATCGAAGCTGGCTCAAATGCTTATTATTCTATTTCTTATCAAAACTTTGTAATTTTATTTATCTCTTATACATCAAGTCATTAAGGGTCTTTTTATTTTCAATGCAATTTTTTATATTTATTTATATTTTAAAACTCAATAAACATTTATTTATTTGAATTTTTTGTTTCTATTTTTATTATTTCTTTTTATAATTAATACTAATAACTAAACAAATTATTCTTTTTATTTAAAAATAAACTAAAAGGGAAGGATAAAAACTATAATAAAATTAAAATTAAAATTAAACTACGTCTAAATATATAACTTTCTATTTTTAAGTGAAAATTTCAATTACAAATTCAACTTCTTATGATGTTAAATCGTGGGTAATATTATTAATAGAGACTCCAATCACTTCTGCAGGAAAAAAATGTCAAGGTATGGTAAGAGTTATAATACTATTTATCATATAAGGATTAAGGATGTCTATAAATGTAATATATTTATCAAAACACGTTAAATTTTATATCTTCAGTGTATTTATTTGTGTGGGTGTCTGATTTTGTAATTAACATGTTACATATGATGAGGTGAGAACATTTTTGTGTTGATATAAATGAGGATTGCAACTTGCCATCACTTGCTCCTTTTTGTGGGGTTTACTCTGTCATTGATTCCTCCTCTTCCTCTTTTGGGGGTTTACTTTGTCATCAATTATTTAAAAAATCATCAATCTCAAAATTGATAATCTCAATGTTTTAATCAAGTCAAGTCAATGACCTTAGATTTTTTTACTCCGGGTAGCATGTAGCATGCGCAAGTGCACCAGAGCGAATGCTCATTTTGGTTCCCTATAATTTGGGTCACTTTCAATACCCAATTGCAATTATAGTCCTTAATAATTTTCATTTCATAGAGTTCGATTGTGGCCAAATCGTTCATTATTTTCCAATCCACAAAAGGGGGAAAGCAACAACTCTACGAACTACAGTATAATCCAAACATGATCCTCTTTAAATACCAAAGTCTTATTAAAGTAGAAAATTTTTTTTAATTCGTTCTTTTAGTGATTAAATTGTTAAGAGGAGGTCTAAAATTTTTATTTAAAAGGTTGAATTCATTTAAAATTT
This sequence comes from Erythroxylum minutifolium, assembly GCA_027123815.1. Taxonomy (NCBI): domain Eukaryota; kingdom Viridiplantae; phylum Streptophyta; class Magnoliopsida; order Malpighiales; family Erythroxylaceae; genus Erythroxylum; species Erythroxylum minutifolium. The sequence continues at coordinate 24,581,377 of JAOTJB010000001.1, forward strand.
TAATAGTGAGAATTTGTTATAATTTTGGTGAGGGTAATCACTCATATAGTCATATATTGTGAAATAGTTACGAAGAGAGAACTTGGAGCACTTTAGAAGACTGTTGTACTCCGTTGGAAAGAGTCTTCCTTCTTCTTCTTGTTTAAGAATGTCCAATGGTGTAACCAAATTGGAGTTTTCCAATATCATACCAGCATGAGTCTTTGAGAAGTCAACCAGTAACTTTCCAAAAGACGACACAACCTTTTTCTTCAATCTTCGAGCTGCCATGACTGGAAATGAATTTGATGAATACAAAAATTATTAAACAATAAAGAACACTTTTAAACTTAATCCTCTAATCGATAATCATATTATTAAAACTAAAGTTTTAAAAATTGATTTCATACTGAAAATAAAATATCTAGGACTTTAATCCATATTACTTAAACTTAATTTAAAATTAAAAATTCTATGATTAACTAAAATTTCTATGTAATCACAGCATTAAGAAAAGGTATTTCATAATATCAATTTAACTTTTGTCACATTTTCCAAGTAAACTCGGTCGTTGTTTGTAAACTACTCATATGGCGACAAATTTCAGGTCACTATCCAGCCAGGTGCGATGTATACAAAATAGATATCGAGAGATGTATACATATATGAATCTCTCTCCTATGTATGTATAGGTTGGGCTCAATTAATCTCAAATAGAAATCCAATCTAAAATATTTAAAATTTTAAGTTTATTCTCAAAGACGTATATCATTTTTAAATCCAAATGTAATTTATTATAAAATCTCAAAATTAAATCTAAGCACGTTCTCATATTTTTTCATTTTCTATCAATTATATAAAACATAAATAAAGTATATAATTATTTATTAAATAAAAATGACATTTACGCTAATAATAGCATAATTCATGAAAAATAAATTAAGTATATAAGATATAATATTTTAAGTAATATTAACTATTTTAGAATTTTTGAACAAGATTAAAACTTTTTAACATTGTCATTATTTGAAGTATTATTATCTATTGTGTGAAATTAAACCTCTATTATCATCCAAACTTAAAGTTGTAAGTTTTTTTGGATTCAAAATCGACTTACAAAAATATTTATAAAATTTAATATTAATAGAAATTATATGAGTAAAAGGAATGGAATCAATTCGGATTTCTCCAGGGGCTAGGAAAAGGAATGTTTCTGTGTGAATTGGTCCAGAACAAAGGACTTATGCGGTCAAAGTAAAACTTGGAACTCTCCATCTCCATGTCCATTGTCACGGCACGCCATTTACGACCAAGAAATTGCGGCATTCAATTGAAGCGTGTTGGATGCGTGCGTTGACTGTTACGACGTCTCCTTTTGCGGGTCCCACCTCTATCGTAACTTTTCTTTGTGGGTCCCTTTTACTACTTACTGCCGTTTAGCGGCCGGCCAAGTTGGGTAGCCTATTCATCCACCACAAGGGTCAACTTTTTATGACCTTATGTTTTTGAAGACTTTTTCTACTTAATTACATCAAAACATTAAAATAAGACATTTAAGAAAAATAACCTTTGTAGTGTTTTCAAAAGAACGGATTTTTTACTCAGGACCCACAAGGCACCTCGTTTTAGCGAGGCTTGTGATTGTCATATCTAGTTTTTAGTTTTATTCATCCTTCTTTATCCAAAAAAAAAAGAACGGATTATCAGATTAAGACATGTTTAAGAAGAAAATTTAAAACATGGTTTATTGTTATCGTTATTGAATCATTTCCCATCTAATAGCTAAATGTACAAGAAACATTCTCGTATAAAAGTTTAAGATGTTTGATTTGTTCCGAGATTAACTTACGCAGTAACTTTTTGACTCACTTTTTATCTCTTCAACCGGAAATATAATGTACAACTCCAACTATATTATGTACTGCCTTTTTTAAATATATTTTAAATGATATATTAATCATACGTAATTAAACTCATAATAAAGAAGGACTTAAATCGGTAAAGACTTTAATATGGTGACTATATTGTTAGTTTTTGACTTTGCAACCAATCGGTCGGTTGTAATTAAATTTCCAACCTGATTATTTAATTAATAAATGCATTCTTTATTTTTATATATTATGCTAATTATATTTGAAGTTTTAATACTAACGGTAAAATCTCTAGAATCATTACTGTGTGACTACAATTATGATGAGCTCATAAGTACAAGATTCAATTTAAATTTATATATTATTCCTAATTGTTCCTAGTTATAGTTTATTAAGACGTGATATTGATGAAACGGTAAAACTAGCATATATTATTTTTTTTATATGAAGAAAATAATTGATCTCATAAAATTAAAGTATGGAGATATTAAAACTAATGTGTAGGTGCTTATTAAATAATAAATTCACTGAATTGACCTGATTATGAAGATTCTAAATAGAATATTACTTATGCGTCAGTGAATTTTCTCATTATGATGGTTTTATAATTGATCACTATACTTGAAATTGCCAACGTATCTCAAATGAATTACTGTGTTTTGATGCTACTTATGAATCGTCCTATTTATGATAATTCAGTCAAGAGGATTTGGATGCAGTATGAATCATATTGAGATCATATTGAGATAGTCGAGTAAGTCAATAAAGAATTCGTTACTTTAAAGTAATTAGAGAGAATGTTTAACTGTTCTTGATTAGTAGTGATTTAAGGAATTCTCTAGCTAGAGTGAATTAACAATTGAAAAGGTATTTTCAAATATTAATTATAAGTCACTTACTAATTAGCAAGAACAAACATAATTAGATTCAAAAGAGTAGACACTATATTCATACTGTGTCTAATTGGAACATTGGATGAAGAAAGTATTAAATTATACATAATAACCATGCATGGATAAGTTAAGTCAAACCATTTCGACATTCTTGATATTTAGATGGTCATGATATGTTGCTAAATGTCAATCTTGATCTATGAAAATAAATTATTTAATTAAATAATTAAAGATAAATTAAAAGGAGTTTTAATTTATTTAATTATAATTATGAATTATAATCATAATTCATAATTATTGTCAATATATTAGGAACTTAACACAAATATAGAGTAGGTTAAAAGACAAAAATCAATTTTAAATAAATTGGACTTAATTATAAAGTTTGAGAAACTTTAGAAAACAAATACGAGATATTTGATTTATTAAATTACTAATTATAACTTATGTATTTAATTTTAATAGAAATTAAAAACCTTGATACATTTTTCTATAAATAGGAATAAACATAAGGAGCTAGCACTCTTGCCAATTCCTCTCAAAGAGTTGAGTGACTGCTCTGTAGATACTATTAGAGACTGGATATGTAAACAACTTGTGTTTGACATATCAAAAAAGTTTTGAAAGGATTTTAACAGGAATATCGAAAGATGTAGGATTTTATATTTTATGATTCGACTTTAGTTTTTTCAAATTATTCAATTATCAAGATCTAATCAGAAATTATAAATTTTATTTTTTGTTGTGCTCGTGATTCGATCATGGTTGGTTTCCTAACATTTGTGTAAGAGCCTCCTTTGACTGTTTAACTTGAATTAATTGCTTAATTGTTATTGATTTGATAAAAATTAAGTCTAAAAATCTTGTTTTATTAAATTAAGTTTTACAATTTAATTACTTTCAGAAATGTTTTTTGGATTTTTATTCTACGTCTCCTTTGCTCATGTGTTGAGGGATTAAATCAGCAGCAACTCGCCACTAGTTCAAGCCACTGTTGGTGAAGGGAGTTTTTTTGCCCACATCCGAAGTTGGATGGCAGGGCGATGGTGGACCAATGCACGGTGTTTTGGAGAATGGAAGTAGGAAGCTCAGGTAAAGATTGTTTTCGTTATTCGAACCTACGACCTTCTAATTACAAAGGATCAATTTTTATCAGTTGCTTCAATGCCTGGTGTTTTGGAGACTAGAAGTAGAAAGCTCAGGTAAGGGATAACAACATAGGAGCAATGGAGGAAATAACTAGAAAACCTAATTGTAAATGCGTTGTAATAACGCACGCTTTGGTTAATGCCACAGGATGACCGCATGCGCCAGAGAGTCCCCACATATTTTTATTATTTAATTTTATATGTTTTAAAGCCTTAATTTTAATTAAATTATTTTAATAGAGATGAAATCGGATTATATTCCTAACAAAATTTAAAAACTTGTTTTTCTAAATATTTGATAATTGTTTTCAAAGGATAATCATTATTAGGAATATTTTGAATTTTAGTTTAACTTTTCAAGAAGTTGAATTATTAAATTAAATTAATAATCAAATCAATAATTATAATCAAGTAAAGGTTTTAAAGGATTTCTTTCATAATTAGATTATGTTAGAAATTTTTAATATAATGAGATTGTATTATTTTGATGAGACAAATTTTTTTTGAAAATTTAAATCTCTAATTAAATATTAAGTAGACATCAAGAACAAAAAAGTTACTTTCCATTATTTAAGAATAAATTCTGAGTCTTATTTATTGTAAGGTTTGTTAAGTTAACTCAAGGCTCCCTTTAACC
>JAOTJB010000001.1:24684424-24700694 GCA_027123815.1 Erythroxylum minutifolium
AAAAGATATCACCTGATCAGGGAGATAATTGATAGAGGTGATGTGAAGATAAAGAGAGTGCCCACAGATCAGAACATTGCTGCTCCTCTAACTAAGCCACTTCCTCAAGACAAATTTGATTCTTATGTACTCGCCTATGGTATTAGATACAAAGGCAATTGGCTTTAGTGCAAGTAAGAGATTGTTAGAGTAGTGCTCTAAAGGCAATCACCTTTAACACTTTTGTACAAACTTTATTTTGATTAATAAAGAGAAAGGCATTTTCTCAATGATTTAATATTTGTTTATATATAAATTGATATTGATCTTAAATTGAATTAATGAAGTCCATGATACAAAATATAGCACAAAGGAAATCATAATGATATCATGATAATAAGATTCCTATCATGTGTAATTATGTTAGTATCTAAACAATCCCTAGTCATAGGATTAATAAGACAGGACATTATTAATCCAGACAGACTTGCACATATTATACTCTTTGATTTGATCAAGCAATGGATCTCATAAACTGTAAGCATGAGATGTTTAGAGTTAATATGTAGATGACTAAGGGTAGTAAGTTCATCGAATGACCCGCTATGAGATTATCATATGGATAATCTATCGAATGTCAATGATTAAGCTCATCATAGTAGTGGTGCAAATATCCTTAGACTTGAGGTACTCAAGGATATCTTAGATATAAATCTTGTGCTTTGACATCATTCCTTGTTACCTTAAGACGAAGTCGCTCTTATGGTGGTGATTGGGTACAGCTATTTATATTCAAAGGTAATTAGGTAGCCAATAAAGGATTCACTACTCCTAATAGAAGGAGATGATACCCATGGCCTCTTGTCAGGGTCATTACTCAGGAGTCTCTAGTCAGAGGAATTATGTGTCATAAAGAGAGTCTTCAACGACACATAGAGTAATGAGATCCCAGGATAAGAACTAACATCACTTAGACTAAATGTGACGTAGTCAGTCTAGTGGGAGTTGACGTATAGCCCATACTTCGAACTAAGTGGGTATAGTATGTGAAGGCAAGTAAATGTGCTTTCGGACAATAGGAGATTGACTATCTTGGACATGTGATCACTCCCAATAAAGTGCAAGTCGACCAAGGTAAAATAAAGGCCACAACCGAATGGCCTAAACCTACTAACGTAACAGAGCTACGTGGTTTCCTTGGTTTGACAGGATATTACTGGCAGTTTGTACGTGATTATGGGATAATAGCAAGGCCCCTAACCAATTTATTAAAAAGGGACAATATCAATGGTCCCAGGAAGCAAATGAGGCTTTCCAAAAGCTGAAGGTAGCCATGACCACAACTCCCACTTTGGCGATGCCCAATTTTCAGGAGTCTTTTACCAATGAAGTTGATGCAAGCACTAGTGGAATTGGTTTCGTGTTAACACAAAAAGGGCAACCAGTGGCTTACATGAACCGTGTCCTTAAAGCAACAAAGCAAAATTGATTGATTTATGCCAAGGAGATGCTAGCCATCGTGATAGCCATCCAAATGTGGCGACCATATTTGTTAGGGAGGCGTTTCTACATCAAAACTAATCATCAAAGCTTGCATTATTTGTTGAATCAAAATATTACAACACTCGAACAGTAGAAGTAAGTGTCGAAGCTTTTGGGTTTTGACTATGAGATTATCTACAAAGCTGCAAAAGAAAATGTCGCAGTTGATGTACTCTCACGAGTCTTTGGATGCGCAACTTTGGAGTCGATTTCGATTTGTCAAAGCGACATTTGAGGGGAGATAAAAGAAGCTGGAAGAGGCCATTCATACATTGAGACAAAAAAGAAAAAAGGATTAACCAGGTAACCCATATACTCTCAAAAATTGATTATTATATTTTCATGGACGTGTAGTGGTGCCTCCTGGCTCATACATTGTCCAAAAATTGTTACGAGAATTTCATGACTCTCCCATAGGGGGCATTCTGGTGTGTTGTGGACATACAAAAGAATGTGTCAACAATGTTTCTGGCCTTCCATGTATCGAGATGTGTAAAAATATGTGGCATCCTGTGATATTTGCCAAAGAACTAAGGTGGAGGCGGCATCACCAACAGGCCTTCTTCAGCCATTACCAATACCATGCCAAGTCTGGGACGATGTGACTATAGATTTCATTGAAGGATTGCCTCCATCACAAGGTAAAAATACAATCTTTGTGGTGGTGGACCGTTTGAGCAAGAGTGCACATTTCATGGCATTGGTGCATCCATATACTGGGAACATGGTGGCTGAAAATTTTGTGGAGGGAGTAATCAAGCTTTATGGAATTCCTCGATCGACAACCAGTGAGTGAGACCCAGTTTTCATAAGCAAATTCTAGCAGGATTTCTGTCATATGTCTAGAACTCAACTCAATATGAGTTCCGTGTATTACCCGCAATCTGACGAACAATTGGAAATAGTGAACAAATGCATTGAACAGTTCCTAAAGTGTTATACTTGCCAGCATCCTTGGCGATGGAGTTCATTTCTTCCTTGGGCCGAACTATAGTACAACACTACGTACCATGCGTCTATCAAGATGACTATATTTCAAGCTCTCTTTGGTAAACCACCTCCACCGATTTCAAGTTATGATGGGGGCAACGCAATACATGAAGTTTATCAAGCTTTGCTAGACAAAGATGCCTTATTAAAGCAGTTAAAAGCTAATTTGGCTGAAGCCCAAAATCGAATGAAGCAACAAGCTGATAAAAAAGGAGAGATGTGGAGTTCGAGGTTGAGGACATGGTTTATTTGAAGCTTCATCCTTATCGGCAGCAGACTACATTCATGCGTGTTTCTCAGAAGCTCGTACATCGCTTCTATGGGCCTTATAAAGCTGAAAAACATATAGGAAATGTTGCTTATCGTTTACAACTGCCAAAGGGGTCACGAGTGCATCCAATTTTCCATGTGTCCTTGCTGAAGAAAAAGATAGGGGATAAGGAGGCTGCTATTATGGAAGTACCACTTGTGGATGACGAGGGTGAAATTTTTGTGGTGCCCGAATTCATCTTAGACACTCATTGGATCAAGAAGGGTGGCAAATATGAAGAAGAATGTCTTGTCAAATGGAAAGGCTTGCCTCAGGAGGAGGCCACTTGGGAAAATAAACAGTCCATGGTGGAGAAATTTGTCAACCTTGAGAACAAGGTTACGCTTGAAAGGGGAGGAGATGTTGCACCAAGAAAATCAATTCGGGTCATTAGGAAAAATCCCAAGTACCTGGAATAATATATGCCTGGTAGTCTGTTCAACACATGCAGGACAGCAGACGAGTGGTTGGTTATTGGCATGGATATTTCGGTTGCACAAAGTCATGAGTTGGTTGCACGACTGCAAAACCAAGTGTTCATGCGTAGGAATAACAAGGTCGTTAGCGAGAGAACCGATTAAATGAAATTCCTTTATTTTTTATAGATTTTATTTAATTCACGTCATGGCTCAAGATTGTATCCTAGTTAATAGCCAAAGTTTGTTTCCTCGTTGTATTTAAATACCACGGTTAAGAATAAGAAAGGAGTCCAATTTCAACTCAAATTCTCGTACGGATAACTTCATCTACGAAGTAAATCTTCCAGAAACACATTCATTCTTGGGGCGAGTGAGAGCTGTGACGATTGGGACCTTACAGGTATTAACTATGAAAATGGACTTCAAGGAGTTGAGTCTAAATGAAGTTCTAATAACCCACTTAAGCTAAACAACTCAAGTCGGTAAGAAGCAAAAACGGGATTATGCATTATGTTGGAAGCTCCGACACATGCATTTCAGGTGTTCATATTTCTGTTACTTTCATGCGGATGAAGATAACCGGGAAAGATATAGCAAAGAGAAGACCGATGATTGTAGGGAAAAATGCGCTTTTGAAAGATAGTCGTGTTTGACTTCTTCCAACAAAAGAATCAAGTACTCCTCTTTTCATGTGGAATAGAGCCGGAACTTCAGATTGCAAAGCCACCAGAGACTATACTTCAAGTGGTAAAATATAAGGAGCCAAATATCACACGGGTTTTGTGGCAGTTAAATTTTTTTAGAGGATTTTCAGTATATCAATCTCTTTAAGAGAAGTTCCATCTGCACATAAAAAGTCTGAGAGAATAACAAGTTTAGATCAGAGTTAAGACATAGTGAATAAGCAAAAGAACGAAGAAGAAAAGGGCCATTTGACGCCCACATTACACTAGGAAACAACTATGTTTAAGGGTAAATGGCTAAAAGCTCACGAGAAGTTGGAGATTAAAGACAAATTTTGCAACAACAGTTGGCGGTGCGCTTGTCCTCCTCTTTAAGCTAGGAGAAAAAGCGTGTTTCATGTGGGCGCAAAGTCCATATTTTATGTGCGAATATTTTCCTGACAGCAACAATATTAAAGACTAGAACGATCTGATGCGAGAGAAAATTGAAAAAAAAAAGGATAAACTTAGATGAAAGGGCATGAGTACAAAACACCAAATTTAAAACTACGAAGCTGTAAAATTTCCCTGGAAAAATTCACTAGAAGAACTCGAAATCCAAATAAGGACCAGAAGATCTATCTGAATCTGTAGCCCTCTTGTCATTAGAAGCCAGGCATGACTGGGATGTTTGATTAATAAATGAAAGGTCAATTGGTTTAGGAATTTCTGGAGGATGAGAACTTCGAATGAGAGCCCAATTAACACTTTTAAAGAAATGATGCTGTTTAATATCAGTTGCACCTCGTTTGAAACCTAATCTCTTTTGTGGGTCCTTTACAAGCAAACCTCGGATTAAATCCTTAGCAGCAAAGCTAACAGAAGATCCTTCAGGAAATTTTAGGGGCTGACCAACCACATTGAATAGTGTCCCCCGGTTCCCGTTGCCTTTAAAGGGTGTCCTTCCAAAAAGTAACTCGTACAAGAAGATACCGAATGTCCACCAATCAACAGGACTCCCATGGCCATCACCTCTAATTATTTCGGGCGCTAAATACTCATGAGTACCAACAAAAGACATGGAGCGTGCACTAGTTGGTTCTGCAATGAGTACAGGAAGGGAATACGAAGTCGAGTTTGGCCTGTCACTTTTCACCTTTGCATGTTTTGAGTTGAAAACTCGTGGCTTAAAGCAAGATGGTTGCAAGCAAGAAGGTTCCACGCAAACAGGTAATTTGCAGGCTGGATCAGTACACGATGGCTCGATGCAGTAAGAAGAGATCCTGCACACTTGTTCTGTGCTTGATTGAGAAAGTGTGGGACTCACGCAGCATCTTAATGACAAATCAAAATCTGAGAGCATTATGTGGCCATCCTCCCTCACCAAAACATTTTCTGGCTTCAAGTCTCTGTACACAACGCCCATCATGTGTAAATACTCAAGGGCAACAAGGACTTCTGAGGCATAGAACCTGAACAAACAGATACAGTTGTCGAAGAACTTCAATGATAGCAAATGGCAATTAACAAACAAGCAAATCTTTTTTAATATGAGCTTCAACTAACCATTGCAAAGGATTTTTGGCAGGGTACCTTCCAACTGCTCAGTACTCATCGTACTAAAATCAGTTATAACTGAAAACATTGACACCCTTATAATTATCAAAATGACAATTATGTTTCACTATGTTAGTGACAAAACTCTTGGAGTTTTTAGCAACTTGGCATCACTAAGAAAGCCAATGTGTCCTTCAAACAATCAATATAGAATAAATGAAACTTCAAAATTGAAGTTGACAATTCTATTCCCTACCAAAAGAACAATGACTCCGTTTTGGTGAAGTAGGAAATATGCATTAATTTTAGCAAAATTACTTCCTAGTTTCTGCTCCCTCGCATGTCAAGCATATAAATATTCATATGAAGTAGACCAAATTTTGGTTTGTGCCTCAGAGCTTATAAGATGCACCCCTAAAGTAAGCATTTACATTACCACATTAATGGTCAAATAAATAGAGCAATTTGATAACAAAACATAATCAGAAATTGACAATAACTAACTAAATTTACAAATTATGCACTCACCTAGCTGCCTGCTCTGCGAAATGCTTGCCTTGTTGTCGCTGCCGTAGAATATGAAGATCCCCGCCATTGCAGAATTCCATCAATAAGCAAGAGAATTTCTCAGTTTCAAAATGTGAATAAAGTGTTGGCAAAAATGGATGATCCAACAAACCCAAAATTTCTCTCTCAGTTTGAGCTCTCAACAACTTCTTTCTTCCTGCCAACATACCTTTATCCATAACCTTCATAGCAAACAAACAATCCATCCCTCGTAACTCTGCCAAGAACACACTGCCTATATCCCCACATCCAAGTTTCTTCAATAGCCTAAAATGACCCAATCCCAACCCAAGGTCTCCATCTTTAGCCTTAATACACTGTATTGCGTCCCATCTAATGTCATTTCCATTGTGGGGTTTTGATGGGCAAAAGCTTCTGAAACTATACTCATTTGGGTCGTAACTTGAACTGCTCTTTTCACTCTCCTTAGCTTCACTACCACCAATACTCGCGTTACTTACATTGCTACTAATACTGTGATCGGATCCAGAAACGGTGCTGCTACATAAGCTGATGCTTACACTGTCAGTGACTCTGAGGTCTTGGAAGCTGATAGTAACAGAGTCAGCGTCACCATTTTCAATATTATGTGGTTGTTTGTTCATTTTTGAGAGCATGCGGAGGAAATGTTCGATAAAACGCGTTATAGAGTGGTTTTAATGAGTTAAAAATGGTGATTATTGTCAAATTGGTGGTGGGCTGCGACCGAGGCGGTCAAAGACAGCGAAACTGAGACGCGGGCTTTAACTTGGAGGGTTAAAATGGCATTCAAATTTGAACTGAGATGATAACATTAAGTATGCATTGGGCTATGGGTCGCCCTCTCGATTCTTTTGTCTCTAAGCTACAAGTTACATTGGTAACAGCAGAGCTAACAGACTCCCTCTCTTTCTCCGTTACATATGTTTTTGTATCCAAGATGCAAAATTTCCTGGTCACAGCAGCCACACAAAGTCCCATTCCACAAGGAAGAGGAAGAGAGAGGGGTTTCAGATTTCCTATAAAAAGCACATTAAAATGAACAGGCTTTTAACCAATACCGTTAGACTGCCTTCACAATTACTAAGTTGTTTGGTAGACCTCAGCATAAATCTTGGCCATTTTGATCTGTTGGGTTATTCATATCGTGAAGCGGATAAAACAGTGGAGGAAAGTATAGAATTGGATTCTATTGGATATTTCCAGTATTAAAAATATATATGGAAGAACTGTCAGAACACATTCATTTCCTATGAGATAGAATTGAATAGTTAAACAAGTCCAGCAACCAGTGTTTACTCTACTGGGAGCATCATTTATAAACAAAATTGACAGGAAAACTCAATTCCCCAAGAAACCGAATCGAAAGACATTTATCCAAAATTTTGAAGTCTGTAACAATCAACTCTTCTAATTCTTTTCATGCAAAACTTTTGTTATCGTTACAGGAATGGACAAGTGCAACGACAACACTGGACATAAAATTGGCTGCAACCTGTCCTGTTCGGTAACAGTTACATTAGAACTGGTAAGGCCATAGACCTAACCAATTATTTCTTCTTGATCAAGTTTGAAAGCACCAATGATATGCAGTATGTCCTAACGGGAGGTCCCTGGGCTGTACTAGGGCATTATCTTACCTTACAATCATGGACGCCAAACTTTAGGGGGGAGGAATAGATTATCCGTAGTGTAGTTGCATGGATCCAACTGCCTGACATTACACTCAAGTATTAACATAATAGCATCCTGCGCAAGATCGGGGCATTAATTGGTCCAGTCAATAAAATAGATTATTATACCAAATCTACACCCAGAGGCAAATACACTTGTATGGTTGTGGAAATTAACCTTGGTAAGTCACTAGTGTCCTAAATTTTGGTGGATGGTGCACTCGTGGAGGTAGAGTATAAAGGATTACCCCCCATTTGTTTCCAATGTGGAAAATATGGACACATGTCCACAACATGCGCGATTAAATCAACCCAAGGGGCATAAGGGATTTATGACTATTAAAGTTGATCTAGAAAATCATATGATATGCTCTCTTGGGATTTTTTACAAGACATCCTACGTCAAGCGAGACTTCTACCAAAATTAATTCGCCTAATTATAGAGTATGTGACGTCCTCCTAAATGCTCATTTTAATAAACGATGAAATGTATTGAGAGACTGGAACAAGATATAGCTGTAGAAGGGGGATCGTGGTGTCCATTTCGTTTCAATTATCGGAGCCCTCCTATTTCATATCTATTTTTCACTGACGACCTATTATTATTTGCTAAGGCCTTAAAGGCATAAGTGAGGTACTAAGGTAGCTGATGGAGGATTTTTGAGCCAAATTAGGTCAGCGAATAAATACTGCTAAAACGGTCGTCTTTTATTCACGGAATGTGTCTACAGTTGTAAAAAGTACAACTATCTACAAATCTGGGATTTAAGACCACAAACGAGCTCGAACAATATTTGGACATGCCAATATTGAATGGCCAAATTACGCAAAGAACATATACGGATCTACTGGAAAAGGTTCAAAAGAGGCTGCGTCCAATTTTTCATTGACTGGGAGGGTTACAATAGCAACGATTGTATTACACACACTTCCTGTAAATGCCATGCAAATGACTAAATAGCCTTATTATATCTGTGATAGAATTGAGCAGAGCATATCCGTTAATTTATTTGGGGCTCTTGTACTACGACCCGAAGAATAAATTTAGTAGCGTGGGATGAGGTGTGTAGAAGTAAAGCGATAGGCGAATTGGGAGTCCGGAAACTTCATGAGATGAATGAAGCTTTCTTGATGAAGCTGGATGGTAAGTAATCAATTCCACCCATAAGCTTTGGGTTCAAGGTCTAAGGGCAAAGGATGGCCTTCTAGAGGAAGTTCCGTGTGTGATAAAGAAAAGGGTTCCCCTTTTTGGAAAGTCATAAGCGATATGTGGAACAAACATATTGATGGTTTAGCCTGGACCATAGGCAATGGTCATCTAGGTCGCTTCTGGACTAACCGGTGGTCCATCTAGGAGCATCCTCTGAATGCCTATACGATGTCTGAGATACTAGAGCATATCTTAGATAAATCAGTAATTGATTTTATTCGACCAGATGGTAGCTGGCAATGGCAACATTTTGCAATATGGTTACCTTCGGGTATTCTTATGAGTATTATTGCTGGTCCTAGGCCTACCTCTGAGGGTGCAATGGATAAGTTCTATTGGCGTCATTCAGCCAATGGTCAATTTTTGTTAGAACAGCGTATGACCGATTAAACGCAGAAAATGAACACTTAAGACATAGAGCATGGTCGCAGATCTAGTAGTGCTCGAGAGGATGCAAGTTTTTCTTTGGTTGGAAGCAAAACAATGCCTTCTCACGAAGAGGGAGTTAGCTCCTCGACGTGTAATCCAGGACACTCATTGCACACGATGTGATGAGGGAGAGGAGACACTACTTTATGCTTTCAAGGATTGTCGATGGGCCATATTGGTATAGAATCAATTGGTGCACATGGCTTACTGGTCTGAATTTTTCTCATTGCCATTTAATGCCTAGCTTTAGGCGAATTTGCGTAACTTGTGGGAATTTTCGAGGTTTGATGATTGGGCCATTTGTTTTGGAGTGACGATATGGAGCTTATAGAAGGGTAAAATCCTGCATCTATTTCAGCATCAAGAAGCACTCCAAGTAGTAAAAGTCCAGGATATCCTTACTCGACTATCTGAAATTCGTTTCATATAGTAGATCACTTCCAATAGCCTACATAGCTTGCAGTTGGACCGGAACATGCCATGATAGCCTCCTATGCGTGGCTTCTTGAAATTAAATGTCGATGGAGTAGTTCACCCATCAACTGGATTAGCCACTGTAGGGGGATTGGTGTGAGATCACCAAGGTACTTGGATCATCAGTTTTGCTAACAATATTGGTAGAGAACCTATTTTGACCACAGAGTTGATAGGTATTCTTCATAGATTACGACTTGCATGAAGTCAAGCGGAAAGCAGGGTCGTTCCTATCATTGTATAAGCCCTGTGTGAAATAAAAAAAGACCCTAATAAATCAACAATATACAAACGTGTAAACTTAAAGTTTAAATGTTTATATGAAACATAAATGACTCAATTTAGAAGTCTATATACTTAACCAAATATTAAATGATCATAACATCAGCTAATAATATCTTACAGATATCAGTAATAATAAAATCACTAAAAATAGTAACAGTAACAACAAAATAGCAATATTAGCAATCAAACAACAATATTAGACTGCAAAACATTAAGAGAATTGCACTAACAAATACACAGATGATCATGATTTATGAAAAAAAATTCTCCGTGCATTTCTAGATGCAAAATCATTAATAATATTATCAAGATTAGTATTGTCCAATATATTCTTCTCAATACATAACATAGCTAAACCATTCAACCTTTCTTGTGACATTGATAACCTCAAGTAGGTTTTCAATAATTTTAACTTTGAAAAACTTCTTTTAGCTAATGCTACAGTCACAGGTATAGTCAACAAAATTTGATAAGCAATTGACACATTTGAATAACAATCTGCAGCTTTAACAATCCTTAAAATTTCAGTTAATGACATTAACTCATTTGGAAAAGTCCTTTGTAATACTTTTAATTCAGAAAAAAGATCATCTAAATTCACTTCTAACATATTATCATAAGAAAAAGTTGTTGTAAAATTAGTGCAACATTCTTTTAATTCGTTATCATCCAATGACATCAACTTCTTTGAATCAAATAAGAATAAAAAAATATTACCAAATGTCGTTAATTGTTTAAATCTATTCTTTAACGAAGCAATTGCCATATCCACAACAACTGGAAAGTAATTAACTCTGAAAGAATCCTTAGCTGATTATATTTCTCCATTATGGTTAATTTCATCAAATTGTCTTTTCCTAATAATACAACGTCTAGTTGAAAATGTGGGCGCTATATTCATCTCAAGTGCAAGACTTTTGGCAATATACATACTAGAGCTAAACCCTTCATCTCTATATTTCTCAAAAAATACCATCACACCTTTTAATTTCTTTATGGTAGCATTAATGCACATAGATTTAGATTACAACTTTTTACTCACCATGTTAATAACAAATAAAATATCATACCAAATAACCATACTAAGTAAAAACTCAAAACTGTTAAGTACACTAACTAAACTTTCTACTTCACTCTTTGACTTGGCATCATCACAAGATCTAGATAATTCCATAAAAGCCAATCTTATTTGAGGAGCTTGAAATCGAATAGCTTTAACACTTTTTATTAGACTCTCCCAACGAGTGTTAAACAATGATTTCATAATTAAACCTAAAACATTTTCAAGCAAAAGCTTCCACTTTTAGGAGAACTTGAAAATAATGCATATATGAGTTGCATAGCTCGAAAAAATGAAAAAGCTTTAACGAAGAATGTGTCATATCACTAAGAGTAAGATTAAGATTATGACAAGCACATAGCATATATAATACTCTCAGATTTATTTCAAGTAATCGCTTTTGAGCCCCTTGGTGTTTTCCCTTCATATTAGAACCATTTTCGTAACCTTGACCTTTTACATTAGAAACATTAACATCAAGAGAATTAAGTACATTCAATAATTCATTGAAAAATCTCAATCCAAATATGTCATTTATGTTCAAGAACTCTAAAAAATACTCCTCCATTTTTATTTTTTTATTTGACAAATTCACACATCATACTAAGAAACTCATTTGTTCTTGATGGATCAAATCTGGGTACAATCAAGAATATTAGAAAAGTATTTCACCTCTTTAATGATCCCTATGATAGAACTTCTAACATTATGGGCCAACAGAGAAATCAACTCATTTTGAATTTTGTGACCAAGATAATACTGAAGAATTTCATGATTTTGAATACGTCTAACATGATCTTGCATTATTACGTTAAATCCAACAATTATCTCAATCAATGCTAAAACATTACCATTACCATCTTAGTAAAGTTTCTCAATGGATCCTCAAAAAGCTAAATTATATTTAGCAAGATATTTCACAATATAAACTATTCTTATCAAAACTTGTCTCGAACGTTTTTTCTCCTTTACACTTTCTTACTGCAAATCTTTATTAACTGTTTGATTTTTGCTCAATCTTACTCTTAATTCATTCCAAGTTCTTATATTAGTCATATGCCCAATGCAATTCTCATATTCTTTGAGTCTCTCACTAAGATACTTCCAATCTTTAAATCCATCATTTGCTAATCCACTTTGTTTGTTATTAGATTTGAACAACTTACAACAAAAAATACTTTATCTATATGTTTAAAATAAAAAAACCATTTTCTATCGCTAATCTTTCCATTACTCAAATTTCTATAATAATAATAATATGAAAAATGACGAGAGATATTGTATAAAGGAAACACAAGATTCAATTCTCTTACAGGCCCTTTTTTAACTAAAATATCTCTTGCTTTATTATCAAGATTATCCTAATTTCGAGGATCATAAATATACCTAATATAGGGCTTACTTGCTCATCTGCCTTTAAATTTTCTAAAGTGGATGCATTTGGTACATGATCATGCTCACTCAAATTTTTAATATCCTCATGAATATGAATCTCATCACTTAAGTCTTCTTTATATTGTTGAAAACTACCTTCACTTAAGTCCTTGGGACTCTCACTAGAGGAGCCTACTCTTTTAATAAATTTATTAATTGCTCCTTTTTAGGATTCTATCAACTGTTCTACTTGGTTTCTTTTTTCCTTTTTCCACTTCCAGATGAATGCTTTTTAGGTAACATAATATAAACCAATTATAACACAGTTAGACTAGAAAAAGAACAAAAGCACATGTATGGAACTGGAAGAAGTATGCAAACACAATCAAATACCAATAGCTTCACAATATACCACAAAGATATATCAATGGTATTATATCTGTGATAGAGGAAAAAATAAAAAACAAAATTTAATATCTAATATTAAAAATTAAAAAACAAAGAGCAAATTTTAATGATAGAGAAACACTAATTTCCAAAAATACAAGAAATTACCATAGTTAGGAAAAAATATAGTAAATTATATTCTAAGTTATTAAATATTCTAAGTTTCCCAAGTCAAATATTATCCTATTCTATAAGTTGTGGAAATGATTGAATATTATTTTTATTATTATTTTATTATCACGACATTTTTAATAGAATCATACATATTTCTATAATAAAGGAAACCATTTATGTAGTCTTTGAGTTGAGTAACTTAAATTATTTGATTTAGTCATATTACCATTAAACTTTTGTGAACTCTACAAGAACACAAATCCAACAACTCTTACATTACTTGTGGTAAAGTATAATAAAAATTACAATTACAAAAATTAAATTATTTATTAATGTTTAATTATTTTTATAAATAATAAGTAATCTAAAAATAAAAAAGGAGAAACACAAATAAATACAATATCATTTAATATTAATGCTATGATTTAAAATGTTAATATAATGTCCACGTTAATGACAAATTACAAATTAATTATAACATATTCAAACATTTAATAAGCTAAAAATATATTAAAAAATTAAAAACTTTACATTTAAATTATACCCCGAGCCTAGAAGACAAAATCGTAAAAAAATTTTGCCGTCAATTTTTACGTTGAAGTACCCTAAATATTTGTGTTGATGAAAATAAAAAAAATTAGAAGATAAAAATATACCTAAATATTTCAAAACTATTTATAATTAACAAGTTAACTTTGAAAGTTAACGTTAACTTAATCAATATTCAACTTGCAACATTACTCGACGTCTCCACCAATGTTCTCTACATTTATTACACACACATTGTTGGAGGTTGGTACGTTACTCCACCAGGCACCAACGTTCTTTGCATTCAATGCTTACTTGAAGGCTAAATCTTGACAATGTTACACAAACCGGGCCTTTTTTATGGTGGGCCCTGCCGACACTGGTTATGAAGGTACAGATTAGAGTGGTGGAGGTAGCCATATGGAAAAAGTTTGGTAGATGATCACTAATAAGATCCTATCCATATTATTATAAGATGTAATTAGCCTTCCACATGACCAGAAAGTACATGCATAATCATCTTTTCAAAAACATTCTATGCGTTCCAAGACTTTTTGTCCCTGAACCCTTCTAACTCTAATTAGGGGACAACTGGATTATAATAAGATAATTGTAAATAGTAATAGTTAACCCAATTTAATTAGATATATCAAAATTTAACTTAAAACGGTGCGGAACAATTTCTTAAGTTGGGGAATTTTTTTTTTTAATCAAAGAATCGATCTTCTCCTAAGCAGCATGATCTCTTCCAATTGGAATCTCTACTTCTTACATTGTTGTAATTGAGAGTTTTTCCTATTGTTCTTTGGCTTCATTGACCTTCGTAACTTTGAAGTTCGAAAGCAGGCAGATCTTTGTCTTTTTTTTTTAATTTTTATTGTAACCAGATTCTTCTGAGCTCATGGCCTAACTTTATAATTCTACATAGGAAAATGTCGATGCCATCTATTTCTTATAATAATGAAAATAATAAAAAATACTAGTTTTTAGAAAATAATAAATTTTATAATGTTTTTATTATAATATGAGACTCATGAGTCATAGATGGCCACAATTTGGGTCACCTATAAATTATTTTATTAAAAACAAACGAATAAAGTAGCCAACAAATTTAAGAGTAATTATATTCTTAGGCAATAGTTTTGATGGTGAAGAAAATTTTCGTAAATTTAGTTATAGAAGCAAAATTGAAAAAAAGGTCAAATTAAAAATTAACAAACATAATTTGATTTAATCAAATTTTGAATTAGAATTGGGTTTAACTTAAAAAATTAGACTTTTAAATTGAACTTTTATGTTCGGAGGATCCAATTCAACGCAACTCAAATTTTTATGAACAAATTCAATATTAAAATTTTGACTGCAAACTCGGTCTATAAAGAGAATTTAGACTCCATAATCTCGATCCATTGCCAAACTTATATAAAGACATAGATTAGTAAACCTTTAAGTTTAAATTGTGTTTGTTAGAGATAAGCAAGTCACCTTGGGTAGGGAGAAGGAAATGTACTCCCCGTCCTTTGATTCTTTAATTGAATGTGGACTCTTTATCCTTAACCAATGTAAAGAGATGGATTCGTCAAGTTAGCACAATATTATCAATGAAAAGAGATGAATATTTTGTTAAATTGTTATAGTCAGAAGAAAAGTTACTTAATTATCACAATGTTATAAATTAACACTTATTGATCTCACACATGGAAAATTATCTGTCGCATAAGATTGTTAGTAAATTGTTGGTAAAAAGTATTAATGCCCCAGTATTACTCTTAGAATATAATTAGGTAATTACGTCCCACATTAACTTTTTTCTTAGCAGTGCAGGGAAAAGAGAGCTAAAGATGAAACAAATATCAAAAATCATAGAGCCGAAACATAACTAAAACATTTTACAAGAAAACAAATAAATGAATTGAGCAATGTATGTTTTGGATTAATGTTTAAGTGTTACAATGAAACAGATTAATTGATTTCCCCTTTGCTATGCGTGAATAACTTAACTAGTAAGGTACACAATACACAGTATTTTCCTGATAATTATCTGAAGTCTGATAGCTAAAGCTGAAGGTGAGGAAAATAACAGTTAGGTTAGGTCTTTTAGGTCTAAACTTCCCAAACTTGTAGATGGAGAAACGGTTCGTATTTGGTTATGGAGGACAGCAAATACGCACACTCTGGAGAGCGTGAGAGTAAGACTTGTTACTTTGTGCAAGTGATTGTAGTAGTGTAATTTGTCCGTGTCTCTGCATTGTGTATTGGGAGGGACTGTGGGGGCACACAAAGTTTCTTTTTGCATGTGCCTCAACCACTCTCTTTGCAAAGAGTGCGGCTTTGGACCCCAGTCCCATGCCTATAAATACGCACCCCTCATTTCCATTTCTATACCAGGGACTTAACCAAATAACCTAATGGCTACTTGTAAACTTTTGGGTTCTGCTTTCATTCTTTTGTTAGTTTTAAGCGTTTGCAACTCAGCTAGAACCCTTCTCAATTTGGAAGGAGCTGGTGGCTACGGTGCTGGACACGGAACTGGCGGTGGTGCTGGCTATGGTGGTCATCTTGAGGGTTATGGAGGTGGAGGTGGTTCCGGCGGTGGTGGGGGTGCCGGGTACGCTGGTGTAGGAGGCAATGTTGGAGGTTATGGAGGTGGTGGTGGCAGTGGAGAAGGTGG
>JAOTJB010000001.1:24734292-24747109 GCA_027123815.1 Erythroxylum minutifolium
AAAAATATATTTGGTCTATAGTATAAAAAATATGAATTGAATGTTAAGAGGATTAATGGCATTCATTTAAAGGGCTTAGATTATTTACATTAAAAGCGATTGAACAAAGTGAAGGCAAATTGGTAGGAGGTCTTGATTACTAATGGCACATATATTATACAGAGGGATTATGAATGGACAACCATAACAACAACTTTCTAATAGGAACCTTGACATGTAGGGTTTGGAGAGATTTAGAAGCACCCAGCCTTACTCCTAGCTAATAGAGAAATTATTTTCGATAGAATCACAGAAAAAGAAAATTTTAAAGTGGTTGGAAGATAACAATAAACAAATACATAAACAAATAATTGCATAAATGGATAAATTAATAAAAATAAAAAAATAAAGATAAAGATAAAAATAAGTAAATAAATATGAAATACATAAATAAAATAACAAAAGAAACTAATGCCTCAAACAAAAATGTTTAAGCTAATTAAAAGACACAAAAATTAAAGGATAAGCTTCGAAAGACCTATAAAAAGAGAAGGAGCTTTATATGGAGGTCCTCTACCTGTATTCTAGTTCACCAAATTTCCTATTGAGGCTTAAGTCCTCGGTAAGCTTTAGTAGGGCTAGATCATTCTTGATCTTCTCCCTCAAATTTTTCTTGTATCTTTCTCTTCCTTTTTTACAATATTTAAGTACAATCTTCTTGTAGCGTTAAGATATCTCCTCTTAACATGTCTTAATTACCTAAACTTTATCTCCGTCATTTTACTATCAATATTAACCACCCCAACTTGCCTCTTAGCACTTTATTCATGATCTTATCTCTTCTTATATGCACATCCAACAGGACATCCTCATCTCTTCCGCCTTTAACTTATGATTATGCACATGTTTGATAGGTCAACACTATGCTTCATAGAGCATGGTCAGTTTAATTGTAGAATAGTAAAATTTTCCTTTTAACTTGAGTTATATCTTCTTATCACATAAAATTCCTGAGGCATTCCTCCATTTTAGCCACTTTGATTTGAAACGATGAATTATGTTGCCATCTATCTCACCGTTGCTTTGGATGATGGATCCAAAGAAAATCAGTTGACTTCAGGTATGTAAGAGTGACTAGGAAAAATTGTGATGTTTCGAGGCATTCTTTAATTTTATGACTTTTATTGTTAGATAGATTACACACAAAGAGTATAATATTACATTTTAATGTTGTGGTTACTGATATGATTTTTTGTTTGTGTAATGTGGATATAGAAGATAGATATCATTTATTTTTTCAGTATGTTTAGTCTAAAAGGTTGTTGGAATTGGTATGTCTTTTGGCCCAGTACTGATAATTAGTCTTATACTCTGCACGATTGGAAAGATTGGTTGTGTTTTGCATTTAGATGTAGGAAAGTTGGACAGAGTATTGGATAAGCAGTCTTTGTAGCCTTTGTTTATCATATCTAAGGGGAAAGGAATAGCAAATATAGTTTCATGAAGGTGTAACTTCCAGAGATTGGAAGCTATCTATGTAACTTGGATCAGGAGAGTCATAACCACCTGCTTCTCAGATGCAGCTTCTCCAGTTCGTTTTGGAGCAAGGCGCTAGAGTTATGCAAGCTTCAGCTGTTGTTTCAGGACTGGCCTCAGTTCATAGATTGGGCTAGCTGTGTCAGGTTCATTTTGTTACTGTGGCTTCAACCCCTTACTCTTTAATAAAATTATTTCTAAAAGAATATTTAAGTTTTTAAATAAATTTCAATGTATTAAAACACATTTTGATCCACAGATATGCTATTCCAATGTATTAATATAATGGCAAGTTGAACTTCATATTTTAATGAACTCTTTTTGATTCACTCAAACTTCATATAATTTTTTGAAAGAGTTACAAAGGTTTTTCTTGATTGTCTTAAAAAGAATTCTACATAATTTTAGGCCAACATCATGTAATTAGTCAGACTTATGTAACTATTTTATTTAATTCTATGAAATTGCCAAATTGTTTTCTTTAATTCTATAAAATTATAAAAATGAAAGAATTTTGATATAATTTCATGTTAATATGACATAATTGTTAGGATTTTTCTTTATTCTTTAAAATTAAAAAATCATAAAATATTAGAAGGTAAATTAATTTACAGAATATATGTGAAAAGTTATTGATAACTTGTAATTTTTGTAATTTATATTTGTCGTTCTATAAATAACAAGAAAAGGTCTTAAAAATCCAAAAATATGCTCATCAAGGCCAAAATACTAATAACTAAGGAAAAGCTTCAGCAACATATACCAAAACCTATGAAAGCGTTGAAACAATATACAACGAATTTGCACCTGCAACGCATGTGAAGCATGTTAACTGTTCAGCTTAGATCTACTAATCCTGTCCGCCAAAACTTGATTAATCAACCTAGAAATGAAAACAGTTCAACGCAAAACAGATACTCTCTCTATTGATTTACAACGACTTGGACGGTTGGCCCTTTTGCAAGAGGATGATCCCAGTTTTCTCTTCTTGTCATTTCTCGGAAGCATAGCATTCATTAGTTTCATGGACCTCGAAGTAAGTATCATGCTGTTGTTAAGGTATCTAGCGGCTTCTCTTTTCTCTCCACCCTTAAATGCATGCACTGGAGGCCTCTTGAAATTTGTGTTATTCTTGGGTTTCGGATGATCCAATGGGATGCGATATCTGGGTCCTGAAAATTAAGCATCTACTTGATCAGATTGATTTACCAGAAGTATATGAAAGATTTCAGTGGAATAAAAACATCACCTGCTAACCCCACTTCTGTATTTGGTTGATTCCGTCCGATTGGTGTTGTGGGGTGAAGTTCATCATTTCTTTCGGTTTTGCGACTACCCTCATTGCAGTTTTCTTCACGAGGAGAACGAGCCAATAATTTGTCCTTTTCAGAAATTCCATCACGGCAATCATTACTTCCACATGGACAGGAAATATCAAGCATGGGATCAACTACAGATTCGTTCTCTCCGGTCTTCTGAGAAATCCCCACCATTTCATCCCTGGTTTCAATACTCTGAGCCTCAGCAAGCATCTTTTCACAAGCTAAGTTGGCAGAAATTCCGTCAGCAGCAACTAGAGTTGAACCCTCCATCCTACCATCATTATTTGTTCCACTAATATCTGAACTGCTGTCACCGTCCAAACCATCAAGAACTGACTTAGGTGAAGTACTTGAGGCGCCAGGATTAAGGTAAAGCTTCTCCGAGCCCATCAAACTCGAAAACCAAGGTGTGCCCTCTTTAGCATAAAACAGGATATAAGCAGCTTGAGATAGCACATATTCTTCCTGAAACTTGGTAACCTGCAAATTGCAGAAGATGTAATTAGACAAACATATATGTGTTACTTCATCGATTTTGAAATTTTTAAACTGCCTGGTAGAGCAGAAGAAAAATGTAAATAAGAACAGTAATACGACTCCTAAACACTAACAAGAATTCCTTGATGCCTGTTTGAAAAAATGACATGTTTGGGGAAAATGTCATAAAACCAAAACAAATTGAAATGCGTTACTTCTGGAATAGAAATAAATTCCTGTCATAAATTATTTCTAGCCCTAAGACAATCATATAGGTAGTAGCATTTCAATCCTTCAATACGACGAACAATAATCACTAGCCAAACAGAAGTTGAACCTAACAAAACTTACTGTTGAGTCGTCCAACTCATGCCATTTGTCTTGGCATGACCGTATAAAGCAAAAGTAATGTCCAGCAGTAGGAGAAAATCCCCGGTGCACCACAACAGCATATAGATGATACTTCAAGTCTACCTGTTGGAACAAGGATGAAAAGATATTTTTAGTTTGTAATTAGCAGATCCAGGATGCAAGGCGTCATAAAGAATATGTATTTTGGGAGGCCAAACTAGCTGTTAACCTCACATAGCCTTTTCTTAGGCAAACATCAAGTAGTTATCCATCACAATAATGATAAATTAAATCGACAAGAGGACCTAGTTAGACTTTTGTATCCTCTCATTACCAACCGAAGTGATTAAAAACATTTATACTCAGTAATCAATGCACTCACATCATCATCTGCACAGCAGTTAGTGTACGGCTTCATGTTTAACTCCAATGGGAACTTCAAATGCTTGCCAATCTTCTCAATATGGAATCCATCAGTCTTGAATCTCTTCAATTGCAAAATAGCAACTGAAGGGACCTGATCCAGTTTAAGTTGTTTCAACTTTGGAGTTGCCTCCTTGCAGTTCTCACACATAAACTTTGATTCTGGATCTTCAATTTTTTCCACCATGGTAAAAGATTCCAGAGCACCTTGAAGATTGTCCACATCTTCAATCTCCAAACTCAAATCAATCAGGGGCTCATATTTATCTGAAGAGTAACCACAGTTGCAGCAATGCAGCTAAAGTTCAAATGCCAAAAGATGAGAAAAATTTATCAGTAAAAACACAAGAATTTATAAAAATACAATGTAGGGGGAAATGTATAACAGAATTGAAAAAGGATCATTTCACTTCTACACCAGCTTGTAAGATGGTAAACTCAGTAGATCCAAAATGGAAAGCTTTTTTAACCAGTATACCTTACTTACAAGACGACCACCAAATAATTGCTGCACTATGTTATCTTCTTGGGAAGATGAGCCTTCATGAGTAGAATTCATATCCAGATAGCATCTCTCAAGTCTGTCTAATAAGCATTGTAGGAATTCATGTGCATCTTCCTGCTGGTATCGCTGAAAACTTGGTGAAATGTCTGATTATTCGTAAGTCAAGAATGAACAACAGGGTATTTGCAATTCAAATCAAATGGAACGAAAACATTTTTTACACAACGAATAACAAGCAAGAAATACACTCGAGGTGTCACATATCAAAATGATTGATCAACCTGCAACACATATTTTTCCTTTCTTTTGTATATAAAAGAGGATACAGTTCAAGTTGTCCACAAGTTTCCAAGGTGAGACAACTTTCCCAGAAGAAGCCAACGAATCTTCAATGAAATCACGAAGGACACAAATAATACAGAACTCTTCATTACCACCTGAAAACCACCCAAAAGCAACCAATGAGTCAAAAGCAAAGTCCAATTTTTGAAAAAACCAGATAAAACTAACAAAAATAACAATCCACTAAAAATCCGGTTGATGTGCCAAAAAAAAAAACAGATACAACTGAATATTCAATTAAACTAAAGCATATATAGCATGCTCACAGGAAGCCGGGTGATTGCAGGAACGAAGAGCCTTGACCAGCGGCACAGTATGTGTAAAACATTGCAAGATTGCGTTTAGAAAGCAGGTGTTACCAAGATTGAAAAGCCCAGCTCCCTGCAAAACCAAACCAAGGACAAGAGCTCAACAACTAAACAGTGAGCAAATATATATTGTTACTTGATAAACTTCAAATATCTCAAGAGGCATACCACCCCAGTAGGTCCAGTTTCCCTCCAGTAATATGAAAAAGCTGGAGGCCTATCTAATATGTTCCGTCTGTCTTCTCTCGATGGCCATGACATCCGCGACTGGAGCCATTTGGACCCACTGTCGACGGGTTGAACCAGATGAGAGGAACTATAATCAAGGTCAGTTACGTCATTATATTCACAATCAAAGAAACGATCATTAGAATCATCAAAGATCCTCTCATCAGAAGCTTCAAAGCCTCTCAAATCGCACCAATTTGAAGTGCCTTCATCGGATTCTACTTGCCTTGTTGAGTAAAACTTATTATCACATAGTTTCTCCTTAGGAGCCGGCCCTATTGGCTCACGAAAGCAGTTCTTTTCATCTGATTCAATTGATGAAGATGGTGGGGAGGTGGTTCCATAAGATGACACAGAAACAACGGAGTCATAATCTAGGGTTTTAACGAAACCTTCATCATCTTCTTCTTCTTTATCTCCTTTCTTTTCCCTTTTTCCCTCTTCCTTTTCTTCTAGTAAATTATCATAATCTGAAGATAGAAAAGACCCCTGTGCATTCTTCATTGAAGGCGCTGGAGACCCAACAGGCTCAATCTTCGCAGAGATAGACGATTGGTTACAAGAACACGAAGCCCCACCTAGGGTTTCCACAGAGGTCATAAGCCCGTCTAGGGTTTTAGCGGAATCAGATGTAATAGCCGAAATTATTGAAGATTCCTTACCAATCGAATCAAAGCGCGAACTGTTTAACCTCCAAGACTAGCGAAGACTTCCCGCAATTCAAACCCTGCACTTATTGACCACAAACGACTCAGTTCAAGATGTGGACGACCCATCAACAGCTTCACCACAACAACCCATTATTAGGGAAAATGGGAGACTCACTTCAAGTAAATGCCCAAACATGGAAATTTCTCTAATTCAACACAAAGGAGAAAATTCTGCGAGCCGAATATGATAAGAACTGACATAAAATTTAGAGGGAGCAGAGGGATTTCAATGCAAAATAGGCAGGAATGAAAAGAAGATTTGGGTTTCCAAATTGGGTTAAGAAAATTATAGGAAGGAGAAGGAAAGCTGAGAAAGATTTTACAAGATAAGCTCAAAACCGGTGTTTTTGAAAAGGGAGGGAAAGTGAAGCGCCAGTTTCCGTTTTGGAAGTTTTCTGGACAACGACAAAGCCACGGTCAAAAAGGGAAGAGAAATCGTTCTGGTCCACAGTAAAATTTTCTCAGGAAAAATAGTCTCCGAGAAACCAAACAAGATTGGAAGTCTACAACAAATTGAATTTTATTTGGGTTGTGAAATCTAAAATTTTATGATTGAAAAAATAAATAAATATGAATTTTTACATGAGAGTGTTTGTATGCGACTCTGAATTTTTCCGGTAATGTTGGTAGTTACCATGTCAATCTCTTCAAGGAAATAGATAATTTCATATTTGAGTGTAAGATAAGGTGGCATTTATTACAATATGTCGGTGTCATAATTAATTATGTTATCCTTTTTAAGGATATAACCGTTACCAATTAATATTATAAGATTCAAATTGTAATTCTATTTAATTAATAAATGCTATCAAATATTATTCAAGTACAATAATAATATCAACATAAAATAAAAATTATGTTTAATAATATACGATCTTACTCTTAATTAAAAAAATTGTTACAAAGAGAAAAAATAAAAAACATAATTGTAAGAGATTAAAATGAAATATTAGTTTTTGCTTTTTTTTTGTTTTAGTCTTAATATGGAAATAATTTTTTATTTAACTTTTCACCGTTTTATATTTTTATGTAAGAGAACTTCTCCCTTTTTTAAGAATCTCTTCTACTGAGCTATTGATCTTTTCATGCTTTAAGTTTAATATAAAATTTTCTCTTTTCTATTTTTAAATTTTCAGCATTCTAAAAATTAAAATAAATTCATAATTAAATTTAATTAATTAGAGTAGAATAGGATAATTTTATAAAATAATTTTAATCTAAAATAATCATTTTAAGAGTCTTTCTTTTATTTTGTTATGATAGTTTAATTTTAAATAAATTCTCTTATAATTTAGATGCGACAAAAATTAATAAGAAAAGCACTTAATTACTTCAATCACAAGATTTAAATCTAATACCTTACTTGAAAGAGAACCAAGCTTTTTAGTACTTTTAATAAGATAATATTTTCTCAAGATGACTGTAATTCATAAAAATTACAATTAAATTGGTAATTAAAATTTTAATCAATTCAACTGAAATTGGATAAATTCATAGAGAGAATCAAGCTCCTCGGTAATTTAGAAATCATACTTCATTTTATACAAAATCACCACGGTACTTGGCTAAACCCTTTCTACGTGGTCAAATGTAAAACTCAGTACTAAGCTTGCCCTCGACCATAAGGCAGTATTACTTTGAACTTTAACAAGGTCATACCAAACTATTGGATCTTACTCTATCGCATCTCTTCATTCATTGCAAGAAACCGGATGATGTTTCCAAAAAGACCATTGTTGTGCGGGATACTAAATCATATGATTTTTAAAACAGCTGTCCTACAAAATAAAAAAGCACCTGTCCGTCATAAGCTTGGAAAAGTCTTAAATCTCTTCTCTTCCAAAAAAATTCTATAATGGAAACATTTTACATTCCACTACACAAATATCATCAAGTAATGTGACAAGCTCAGATAGTTGCAAACTGAAAACTCATCAGCATCACAGGATTCTGTCTTGAAGATCAGTTATCAAGGTGGAAGCCAACGAACCAAGCTTCTTCCCAGTCTCTCCTGCAATATTCTTAAGCGAAGATATATCTTGTTGTGCCTGATATTGGAAGAACACAAGAAGATGCCACTGATCAGTAGATAGCACAAGCCAAGAACGAACAAGGGCATAGATATATTTGAAATTCACATAGCATACCTGGAAGGAGATGCGATTGATGAGGTCACTTGCAGCGAGATCAACGGAAGATTGATTATTGCTATGACCAAACAGATCAGCACTAGATATAGCTGATGATCCCTGGAAGAAACATGCGAATTAATAAACAATATATTTGATAATAAATGTTCGCTGTGAGCAAATGAGTATATATAAATGAGAATGAGCATGTTCTTTATATCAATAAGTATTAAGCAGAATTTACGAGTAAACGACTTTCTGAGGATCAACCAAAACGTAAAATACAAAACTAAGAAGAAAAATATACATGTAGAAGACTGGCGCATAGAATTGGATTTCAAGAGCCTCAATTAGTCAAATCTTCCTTCGATTTCTTTTTCATTCTAACAGCTTCCAAACTAGTTCTCAGGAAACCACTTTTTCCTTTATCATATTCTTTTCAAATTCTTCTATTTAGTGAATGGGGGAACCTAAAAATTCTGACCTTCACTCCATCCAGAAAAGACTTGAGTTTGCCTAAAACTGTCAACTATATTATCTTTAATGGTAGGCAGTGATAGCAATTCAAGACGTAACAGGGACAAGAATATTAGAAACAAGTAGCTCTAGAAATGAAAGAATATATGGATGCAAATTCTCTGAACATGTAAATAAGCAAATTAGAACTAACTAATCCCAGATAAAAGCAGTGAGAGCACATACTGAGAATTTCTGCAAAGAAATTTGGGTATCACTATCAGCTTTACTCTGATCACCGAAAAATTGGGCAGATGAGATTGATTTTGCATTTGAGAATTTCTTCCTTGCTTCATCTGTTTCTGTAATCTGTAATAACATGATGTAAAACTACGTCATATGCTTAGGATACTAAATTATGTAATTTTTAAAAATAGATTCCAATAATTTTGCACATCGCAAATTTTAGCCTATAGCTAAAAGGAAAAGTAAAGCAGTATGCCATAGTTAAAAGTACAACAACCAGATACACTACACTGAAAATTAGTAACAACATAAAGTCAGACTACATAAGAAAACAGAACAGAAATATCACCAGTAAAATGAAAGGGTATCACAGCATTAATAAGCGAAAAAGTACTCACTTTAAACTGCAAAACTTTCAGGCTAATTCAAGAGTTTTCTTTTGATGAACATAATATACAAGATGAACGAGTACAAAGACAGTTGATAAGAACCACATATGCCATGCCAAGCATGCACATGGCTAGCAATATGGAGTATTGATAAGAATTTAACATCTTCCAAATGATTAAACAACAGGGATCAGTTAATCTCAGAGAGAAAATGAGTAGATATGTGTATCTATTACCATCTGGACCATCCTATTCACCATGCTCCAAAATCATAAGAAAGCCCTCTTTTTTAGTTTTAAGTTTAAATGGGAAAACCAATTTGCACCATATAGTTGTGAAAAATTTTGCAATAACATGGTTTTACTGTTTCTGTTTGTCTAACTAAAGATATTCTAGAAGCACAGTATCTCCAACGTCAATGGTAAATCCTGCTATGGTTTACCTCCCTCTTTAAATTTATAGACAAAATAAATTTTATTGTGATGACTTGTAGAGAACGTATCTCAAACAGCATAGCATATGTATAAGGTAATGAAACATACGTTTAACCCCCAGAAACTGCATACTAAATGAAGTATTATTTTTTCCACGTGATGTTTATCATGTTTTGCATGTGATCACACACAAAAAATTGTTACAAGATCAGTACTTCTAGTGCAAAACCAATACAAAAACAGAGACCTGCCAGTTACCAGTCAGAGCTTCAAAATGATGGTATCATCTATGCACAAGAAGCAACTACCACCAAGCATGCAAATCAAGACCCCCACAGAAATTTTGAAATCAAGACTATATAAGGCAACTTCAACCAGTCCAAGCTTAATTTATGATTCTACAACTTAAAACTCCATAACATATAGGAATAGATTATCGATGTATAAATGCTTCTCCCAATTGCTAAAAACAGGTTCATAGAGTAGTCAAGATAATTATTTTCAAATTAAGCAATCTTAAGTATGATATAATCTTTTTTTTATTTTTCTCATATGAATTTATTCATATAACAAAAGCTAAACTGAAAATTTATCCAAGATGAATGTGTTTAAGATTTTAATCACAAACATTTTGGTTGCCAAGTGCAAACATATCTCCATTTCATGTTAGCACCAATTTATTCATAATGCAGCTAGAATACATTTAATGGAAAATATTTGCCCTGTAATCCTGCCAGATATCTGTTATTTATATGTCAGTTATGATTACCACCGTGCACAGTAACCTATATTAAGGCCACATAGACTGAAAATGTTTTCTGAAGTCATTCCTATACAATAAGGGTGGGCACATATCTTACTTGTACTTTTGAAGAATTAGAGCTTCCTTTCTTCTGGAAGCCACTATCCATTCCAAATTCAGCAAAGAAGCTTGATGACTTTGGTGGAGATACATGGCTAATTACTTGTGGACCACTAGAAATGAGCTCAGCAGATTGGATACTATCTACATACTCAAAGCGAGAAGTAAAAGATGCACCAGCTTTTGGAGTGTTGCCACTAGAGGAAGGAGCAACAGGAGCTGGTTCTTCAGGCTTTTGATCATAAAGTTTTTCACTTGGCTGCAATCAATAAATTCATACAATCAGGAATGAGCCATATAACAACAAGAAAATTATGCATACATCGAATATCCATAAAACTATATGCTGAAAAAGCTGAAAGAGACCTCTTACCTTTGTAGTGAGCTTTCTTGCACCAAGACCACCTGTTTTCCCAGTTTTCTTAGCACCAATAGGCTTCTTCACCGTAGTACTGATAACTGGGTGAGAAGTTTTAGGTGAAGGAGGATCAGAAGTTCCTTGCCTTGCTACTGAACTTTCTTTAGGAGTATCATTGATCTTGACATTGGAAATTCCATTTGCTGCTAGGGCCGATTCAGAAGCAACAGGTGATGATGGCAACCCTGTATCTTCAGCCATGGCTTTGGAGACTTCTTTGGATAGTATTTGCCTATACAATTGAGCAGCTCTGGATGTATACTTGGCCTCAATTTCCCCCCCGTCGGTCCAACCATGCTGCTTAAAGAAGACCTGCGCACGGTTGTTTCCCCCAAAGCTCATCATTCTTAGTTGCTCAGGAGACCATGAGTCTAGGTTTGTTGACCTAACAACAAACAAGTAAAATAATTACAGTTTCTCCCTTTACAGCTTTCTTACTGAAGTTCTGCTCCGGGATTACAGTGAAAGTAAAAGAGACTTAAAAAGGCATTTGTACAAGTACTGCAAAACACAGGCTCCATTTTCAACCAAATTCAACATTTCCTTTTCCTATCCAATGAATCTATTAAGACAAATTACTGTATCAACAAGGAAATAATACTATATATCCTCATAAATGGTACAAAAGGAACGCATGATTCCTGCATCCAGTCAACAGTACATGTTGATCAAAAAATGTTTTGTGGACCATCTGAAAGCATAAATCCCCAGAATGAAGCTAAACACAAAACAGATCTTTCCACCAATTGGGTAATAGACATTCATATTGTGAACAGTTTAAGCACTGATGTTAAGGCTCGATTAGTGAGCTCAAGCATCATATACACAACTAGGAAAAATGAACAAGACAAGATAACAGATGCCACCGAAAGAGAAATCGATAGCATAATGCATGTGTTTTTTTCTATGCGGTTGTGGAATCCTCAAAACTACAGCCACGTTTATAAGTACAGCATCTGAGACCGTAGATGAGAATATTGTTTCACCATATGCACCTTCTATCTTACAGTAACAACTAACAAATGGTAATTTCTCCAGAAAACAAATCGAACATGTTCGAACGATTCCCCAAATCAAGACATTTCCAAATCCATCCCAAACCCAGCCCAAGTCCGATTACCTAACGATTTTTACGCATGAATCTAACTACCAATTTTCCAAGGGACACCAACTTTATGACACAAACCAGGTTACTCCCAAATTTACACAATCTTCGATCAAAACTAGCCATTATAAACCAAACCCAGACGCTAGAAAAATTCAAATCAGGAAAAGATAAAGGAGAACAACTTTAATCACCTTACGAAACTGACGTGCACGCCAAGGCTACGATGAACAGCGGAGCAATCGATACACAGAAAGATCCCATAGGTAACAGAAGCCCAAGTAGGATTTTTTGCGTTACAATCAAAACACATCTGCAAAAAAAAAAACAAAAAACCCAAGATCAAGACCACAGATCTAAGAACTGTAGGATCTGAACCAGATCGACATGCAAAGAAGCAAAAAAGATTTTTGAAAAAAAAAACCTTATTTTCTGATTTCGCCTTAAGCTTCCTAAACACAGCGTTCTTGTCGGTGAAATTCTCGGACGCCATGATGATTGAATAAACAGATACAAAATTTAGTTAATGAAGAGATGAGGCGTTTTAATCGGGACCCAAACACCTCCTCTCTTTTTGAGACTCTGAGCACAAACACA
>JAOTJB010000001.1:24753370-24767138 GCA_027123815.1 Erythroxylum minutifolium
TACAAGCCATGGCCTTGCCTTTAAAGATATGAAAAGACGGGAAGGATCGCCTGAAAAGACGTGCCCTTTGGCATATTATAACTATTTAATGATATATTTAAAAATAATAATCATAATTCTATCATTTTTACAAATTCTAATATAATTTTAATATAAGAAACTGTAACCTAATTATTAGTAAAGTGTTTCACCAAGTCTCTAACAGGTTCAAATTTTGTTCATTATTTTCAATTCAATAGGTTCAAATCTTATTGTTAAAGAAGTTAAAGGAAAAATAATTGTTTTTAATTTTTTATGCCTGAGGCTCAAATTTTCTATATCAATTATCTTATTTTAACTTTATTTTTATTTTAAAATGATGTTACTTATCGTTTCGAGGTAAAAATATGATTGAATTAGAATAATCGGGATAGAAGATATGATATTTTTCTATAAAATCATTACTTTTTGAGTTATTATTTATCTAATTATGCTATAATTGTTCTTTTTCTTTGTAGTAATCTAAGTAACTCCTTGAGTTAAGTAAAAAAGAAAACAATTTCCACAAGTAAATATGCATCAAAGTGAAATCCATTTTTATACAAGTAAACACATGTAACATTTTCTTATAAAACTTTTGAAATGATGTAGGGGATTGACACGTCCCCAATTCGGACCAACCAAACTCTACTTCCTTGGCATTTGCATAAACGTCTCCAGCAAACGTTGTCTCCCTCTCACCAGATAATCCACGTTTAAATTACACGGAATTAGTCAGGCACGAGACAAATGAGGAGCATTTTTTGCTTCTTTGCCGAAGAATGTTTGTTGGGAAGTACTCAACTCAAGGTTGTTTCCTTCCTTACGAACTAAAGAACTTCAAAATAGGAACTCCTCGACAAATCTGCGAGTAAGTTGTCATTGGACATATAACATATAGCTGACCGAAAAACTTAAATGAAAATCTACATTTGCAATACATATAATTTTAAAAACTAATCTTTTTAAAACGGAACGATTCAACTAATTTAATAATAAAAATCTTGAATCAGTTTAAATTTTCAATTTGGTTTGATTTAATTTAATAATTTTTGTTAATAAATATTATACAAATTATACAAGATGAAAATTATGCCTAGGATCGATGGCGTGAGAAATTATTCATATCCACTCACTATTTACGACCACATATTATAATCAACCTGGATTGACCATTGAGACAGGACCACTTACCTCTTACGAACACATCATTTGATACATCATCCGTCAAGAAATAATTATTCGACTCGTGAAAAGGAAGAGCCAAAGCTCATTAATTTCTTTAAGTGCCACTTATATTGAAATCTGATAGCCTTCTCGTCCTCTTGTTAAATCACAGCCTTAGATATAGGTTAGCTACGTATGGTCCTCAGCTATTTTTGGAGAAAACAAATCGGTGGTTTATCATTTATGTGTTCCCCATTGAATGAACCTTTTGGATAAGCTAATTTTACTAATTATGAGTAATTTCTTTATTTATTAATGATGGATTCAATTGCTAGGTTGTTATGCTATCCCTTTTTGTGGAACACGAACCTTATCGTTATGGGCTTGAGAGTGAAAGAAGCACGAATGAATAGAAAGTGGAATTGTCATTTTGTAGGATATTTTGTTCTCACAACTCTTGAATTTAGCCTCCATTAATTAGGGGTAACATTGTTTGCTATTAAACTTTTCTAAATTTTATATTTTTTTTATTTGGATTGGTAAAGCGCATTTTAGATTTATTGACTCTAATTAAATTATTAGAAATATAAATTTGAACAAAACAAATGAATGTTTACAAGGGTAATTTAGTTGGTGCTAAAAAATCAATCAAATCTCTAAACCCTAGATTATTATTGAGTTTGAAACGTCAAATTTAACAATTTATCTAGAATTATCTTCCACATATTTAGAGTTATTGATACAAAAAGTAAAAAAATAGAGAAATAATAATTCTTTTTAATAGTCTATTAATATTATATTAAATCAAATTAATCACTTAATTTAAAGTCAACTTTTGAATTATCAATTTAAGTAATTTATTTAAAAAAATATGTGATTTAGAAAATGAAATTCATTTTCAGCACGCTAAGTACTAGTTCAATCAAGATATCAAAATGAATACGAATTGAATTACATTGTCAAATTACTGTTAAAAACTTAAAACATACTTATCCAATATATGTCGAAGTTCTATAACAGCATCTATGAGCTACTTCTATAAATGAATGTGATTATTATTATTGTTGTGCTACAAAAACAAAAATAAATAAACTTTACAGGTTATTTACGTAAGAGGATTATAAGTTATCCCAGAAAAGAGATGTAAATACAGTTTAATTAGCAAAAGACAGAGAGTGGGACAAATATTCTTATATTGATTTTCTATTGTTCTCAACGTGTTGAACTTGAGCAAAAGGTCATTTCATCTGAAAACTACCGCCTGAAAGGAGACGCCAGTATAAACTTGTCGTGCAGAAAGTTCAAAAGCATGTATGTAGTCCAACAATGGTCAGTTCAGAGTAAAACTATCAACCTTTGCAACGCGAATAAGACACGCGAACATAGAACATTGAATGTTTTTTCACAAGAAAAGGAAAGGAAATGAAATCATGAACAGAGGGAAACTAAACATTAATCAGCCCACCATGTTTTCAAATCTCGGGTTTGTAATTATGGTATCATAATTATGTTATTTATAATTCTTTCAGTCACTAACTCACTAGCAACTGCAAAACATAACTTAAACAAAGTAATTTTGCCTAGTACGTGTTAGTAAAACGTTAATCATGTGAGCATGTATTCCTTCGTGTGAATCAAAACCTTTATCTTTTTCTTTTATTTTACTAATACTGTTTAAGTTTTTTACCTACTTCATATGACATTTTCATAGACGCAAACAGAATGGACTGAGAATAAACATATATAGTACACAGATGGATATCCAAACGTGGAGACGATGCAATTGCCAATCGGACGGCGGATTGATGCACGTGAAGAAAAATGACAATAGAAAATAGGCTCTTGGCTCTTGAGTCTTGCCGCTAAATTGGAAAGCTGCCTTGAAAGTCAATAGATTGCAGATGGCAATTCCACAAGGTTGTCAAGGCGGCTTTTTAATAGTTGTATGATAATAAAAAAGTTTAATACGTTTGACCAAACATATACCGTTCTTTTTATTAATTAACAAGTTTCTTTTCCTCGTGTATGAATGAATAAATAATATCTATATTAAGTTGTAACTAGATTATTAAATTTGTAGTTTAGTTTCTTAAACGTAATTTATCATTGGTAGAAATTTTAATTGTGTCATTAAATTCATAATTGTTTTGAAACAAGATCCAAATCATAAGGGTGGTCAATTTTGACGGCATATATAATTAATAGAAACTTATTATTTTTAATTTATAATTTTATACAAAATATGAAAATTTAATAATTTAAATTATTAAACATTCTTATAGTTAGATCAATCCATCTCTTTTGCCTTTTTTAGCTCTACTATTTACGAGTCAAAACCAGAAAGACATGAAGATTGAAGACGCGTTGTAAAAGTTACGGGAATGAGCACATAAGATAACGTGAAGCACGTGGTGGTGGTCTGCAGCCCACGTTTTGGGAAGATTAATAATAAAATATAAATAAAAAAAGTAAAAATGTGGGGTCGGGGAAAGTTAGGAGGTGACTGGTCCCTGGGCAGGAGGTGAGGACGAAGATAGCAAAGTCATGATTGGATTCTTGGACGCTTCCTTCCCACTTGTTCACGTTTATCTCCTGCTCACCTTATCCTCCTTTTGTTTTCACATTCTATTCAAGGACCACATCTTGTCATATAGCATATATTATAAAGTTCAACACCTCTTAATTACAAACAGCCTTGAGGTGGTTTAATTAGTAAAATTTGTCTGCCATGTGTTAATTATTTAAAAAATGACATGTTGAGATTACTTTTATCTGGGGCCGGGGATTCAATGTCTCGTGACAAGCCAGTGCTTTCTTCTTGTCCATTTTCATTATTGGTCTTCTCTTTGTAGTCTTATACGTGTTCTTACCACCAATTACCCTGTGCTAACTATCATTACTGGCTTAGAAACTGAGGCTGAAGTCTGAAGTCGTGCGTATCTTTATTTGGAAACTTTTTATCTCGTCTTATATACCTTTGTTCTTAGTTTTCTTCAAAAATAATATAGAGGAAAGAATACATAACTAAAATCAACCAATGTAGTAAGTAGAGAGCACTTGGTTTGTCACCTGTCAAGTGCTAGCTTCATGCTGCTTCCTGTGGCCTGATGGCCCATAACTGAGGCCTTCGGATGAGTTAAAGAGCAATGGCATTGATGATCTGAAAAAGTAACGAGTAGCATACTAGCAGTTAACAATAATTTTAATTTTAATAAGTGGAAAGATAACATTAACTTTATATGTCTCAGACAGACAGGGCGAAAGAGTAATTTAGTCCCTAAAGTTTATATTAAAGTTTGAGTTCTTAATACTAGTATGAAACTTGTTTGATATTTAGTGAATTTCTCCGCTTCATGTACCTATAAAAACTGAAGGTTATGTTTAAATGAGCGTA
The DNA here is from genome assembly GCA_027123815.1 of Erythroxylum minutifolium. Taxonomy (NCBI): domain Eukaryota; kingdom Viridiplantae; phylum Streptophyta; class Magnoliopsida; order Malpighiales; family Erythroxylaceae; genus Erythroxylum; species Erythroxylum minutifolium. The sequence goes on from JAOTJB010000001.1 coordinate 24,757,950, forward strand.
AAGTTTTTAATAAAACGAAATGATTTATAATAAAATAGAATATAAATTGATGTAATATTAAAAATTTATTAATTGAGAGGGCAAAAGAGTTCATAATTTAATATAGTAAAATGTTATTTAAAAAAAGATTCATAATGTAATATAATAAAATGTTATTTATCATTTTATATTTTTTCATAAACTTTTCAAACTAAAAATAACTTATTTTTATTATTAAAGATTAAATGAGATATCATATAAAATTCTTCCCTTTTATCTTATTTTATCATATGATATTATAAATTCTCCTCTTAACACATCATAACATACTATTACATTTTATTGATAACCCCTAAAATAGGGACTAAATTTTCTGTACTTATTAATTTATACTAATTCTATTTTACGCGATCTCATTCGTATATTTTTAAAATTTTACATATTTATATTAATAAGATCGTATAAAACATAGTTAAGTCGGAGTAATAGACATTGAGGATTTCGTTAATTCGTTCCCGTAAAAGAAAGCCCACAAGAAAGAAATAATCCTTAGTCAACCATTACAGTGGACTCGAAGGACCCACGCACATGCTACGTCGAACCTGCCCGTTTCTTTCCTCCTCCTCTTCGTTTTTTACTTTTTAATTTTTGTTTTCACCTTTTGTTGTTCACTTGTTTGCGTTGGAAATTAAAAATTAAGATTATAACCTGAATTTTCACTCTAAAATAAATAAAGCCCGTAAAGCCCAAACGCTACCTAAATTATCGCTCTCTTATCTCCTCTCCATCTCTCTCTCTCTAAAGCTCATTTCCTTTGTATGGAATGACGGACTTACGACAGTCGGCGGCCACCATGAATCTCTGGACTGATGAGAACTCCTTCATGAGTTCCGATCTTTCCTCCCTCTGGCTACCCCCTCAAAATTCCGCACCCACCAAGCATCTAATGTCTCCGCTGCCGCAGCGACCGTTCAACCAAGAGACGCTCCAGCAACGGCTGCAAGCTCTCATCGACGGGGCTCGCGAGAGCTGGACCTATGCCATCTTCTGGCAAGCCTCCTACGACTACTCCGGATCGACCCTGCTCGGCTGGGGCGATGGCTACTACAAGGGAGAGGAAGACAAAACCAACAGGAAGCTGAAGAACTCCTCCAGCTCGTCCGCGGCAGAGCAGGAACACCGCAGGAAGGTGCTGCGTGACCTCAACGCGCTCATCTCCGGCTCCAACGCCACGTCAACAGACTATGCCGTCGACGAAGAGGTTACTGACACTGAGTGGTTCTTTCTAGTCTCCATGACTAACTCTTTTGTTAACGGAGACGGCTTGCCCGGGCAGGCCTTCATTAACGGGAATACGGTCTGGGTCGCCGGACCGGACCGGCTGGCCGCGTCGCCGTGTGAACGGGCGAGACAGGCTCAGTTCTTTGGGTTGCAGACTTTAGTTTGTATACCTTCGGCTAATGGGGTGGTCGAGTTGGGTTCGACGGAGTTAATTTATCAGAGCTCCGATCTAATGAATAAAGTGAGGGTCTTGTTTAATTTTAGTAGTATTGAGATGAATTCGTGGCCTAATCAAGGAGAGAATGATCCGTCGTCGCTATGGATAAGTGATCCATCACAGACAATTCCACCTTCTGTTGCGAACAATACTAATAATAGCAACGATAATGGTAATAATGCTAGTCAGCAAGTCCAAAACGGAGAAGGATTACAGTTCGAGAATAATCCCAGTTCGAGTGGCTTGACTGAGATGCAGACACAGAGCTTTCTGAGTAAAGAATTGAAGTTTGGAGAATATGGTGGGGAGTTAAATGCGAAGCATGAAAGTGGGGAGATATTGAATTTTGGGGATAGTAAGAGGAATTCTTGTATTGGTAACGGGCATAATTTGTTTTCGGGTTCCCAGTTTGCAACCAAGGAAACTAGTAGTGATAGTAAGAAGAAGATGAGAAGTGCTTCCAGGGGGAGTAATGAAGAGGGAATGCTTTCTTTTACTTCTGGTGTGGTTTTGGCGTCTTCTGGAGGTGGTGTGAAATCGAGTGGCTGCGGAGCAGGGGACTCGGATCATTCTGATCTCGAAGCCTCTGTTGTTAAGGATGCTGACAGTAGTAGGGTGGTAGTGGAGCCCGAGAAGAAGCCACGAAAACGGGGAAGAAAACCTGCCAATGGAAGGGAAGAGCCTTTGAATCATGTTGAAGCAGAGAGGCAAAGAAGAGAGAAATTGAATCAGCGGTTCTATGCACTCAGGGCTGTGGTTCCTAATGTGTCAAAGATGGATAAAGCTTCCCTTCTTGGTGATGCTATATCTTATATCAAGGAACTTAGATCAAAGCTGCAAGCTGCAGAGACTGATAAAGAGGAGTTGGAGATGCAAGTGGAGTCTATGAAGAAGGATATTGCTAAAAGAGAATCGCCTTTGCCCGATAAAAAACTCAAGATGTCGGATAATCATGGAGGTAAACTGGTAGAAATGGATATTGATGTGAAGATAATTGGATGGGACGCAATGATTCAGATCCATAGTAGTAAGCGGAACCATCCTGCAGCTAGGCTAATGGCGGCTTTGAAAGAATTGGACCTTGAGGTTCAACATGCCAGTGTTTCAGTTGTGAATGATTTGATGATCCAGCAAGCAACAGTGAAGATGGGCAGTCGTTTCTATACTCCAGAACATCTCAGGATGGCCTTGTCAGCCAAAATTGGTGATACACGATAAAGGTCATAACAACAAACGCAGAATTTGATCAAAGATTTGGGAAAGAGACCTGAATTGGTTTCTGAATAGTTGTTTAGAGTTCTGGGACATTTTTAAGGCTCCCTGTGGTGTAAACTAGTAATTTTTTAACTGCTTGTACTTTGGTAGTTGTATTGAAGATAATTAAAGTTGGGAGCGGAGCTCATGTAGGTGAGGCTCCAAAATCAATTAAGGATAGCTGCTTGTTGTTCGATGTTATCTGTGTCATCCTTTTGTATATAACGATTTATTTGAACCTGATCAATTTTGTCTGGGCTTGCAGCATTTAGTTAAATGACAGATGGATGTTCAAGGAGGAGATGATCTATCTTTTATTGTTTGACATTCCTCTGGTAAACTTGAACAATAGAGCTTGGATGTTTTGATTTGTTAAAACTTTGTCGAAATTAAAAAGTTCTCGAGCAAAAGGAAAGCTACTTAAGAGTTTTACAATCATCAGCTGTGGAATCCCTTGTTCCTACCATGTTGATGCAGAAATCAGAATCCCGCAAAGCATTTTGGTACAAAATTAGAAAGTGAGATTTGTGTCTACTTCCATAGACATCTTCAAATTCTGCATTGAAGGATTGAGTCGGGATTAAGCTACCCTTTTGACGAGTGCTTTTGCATTATAATGGCCAAAAAAAGTCTTCATTATTTTCCCAAGCATTCCTATTTTGGTTCCTTTTCACGAAATCCTATGTTCCCGTAATCAGTACTAAAAACTGCACAGACATGCCAGATGCATAAAGGGAAAACTGAGATAAATCTCCTTATATGCAATGTGAAGTTTCCCAACTCTTTTAGGTCTATCTCTGCCTCTGCAATTGGGAATGGACAGAGAAACAACCGTCCATTCTTGTATTTACTTACTTTCTGCCACAAGTTCTTAGCTACAAATGTTGTATGTTGATGGTATGTGTTGTGTCATTTTCAAGCTCCAGGTAATAAGTTCCTATTGCTGTGCCTTCAAGTTGGGACGGAGAGTGTGAGCTCGAGCTCCCTCTCCTGTTGTCTTTTCTTAATGTCTTAAGGCGTGTTTAACACGTGACTGAAACAGCGTGCAAAGCATAAAAAAAGTTGAGTACAGACAACCCACCCAGTTTGCTAGAACAGCTGATTCCAATTTCCAATTAGGATGCAAAACGTAAAGTATAGTGTTGGACGACGTGTTCGATGATTATGTTTTGTTGGTTTCCTGATTAAAAGCGTGAACATAGGATCGTGCCAAATACTACAAAAACCACAATTTTAGGGGAAAAAAATCTGCAAATGTGATGCGATATTAAGGTAGACTCCAGTAGGAGTAGGTCTTTTATCAATTTTTTTCCCAAGGAACTCTCGAGAAGGAAGGAAAAGGCTAGCTTTTCGGAATCCATTCAGTTGATCTCTATATTTAGAATTAGTTTTTAAAAAGTAAAATTAAATATCACAAGCATACGTATTCTAATAAGAATACGACTGTTTATTATTAGATTTTTTTTAATTTGAATGAAATTTTTATTTAGTGTTATTATTGTTGTTGTATTACAAACATACGTAAAATCTTAAAATATCGTTAACTCTTGAATTACAATAATAAATTATCATTAATTTATGGTATCTTGTTTTTGTATAAATAAATAAAAGAAATTAAAACATTATCTTTTTGGATTTAAAGGTACATTCTTTTTCTTTTTCAAGTATCTTTATCCACGAGGATATTAGTACACAAGGTCTTCCAAAAGGGATCGTAGATGAACAAGTTGTAAGTGTAAAGTGGGCACACGAAATCCTCTGTTTTTAAAATATTGTTCTAACTCGTGTCAATTAGTTTTATCCATATATTTATAGGAGTCCTGTAGAATCTGATCCCAATGTCTAGTTACAATCGGCATGAGCGTGTTCAAGTGGCAGTAGAAACAGAAATAGGAGAGGAAGTACAATGACGTGTACTCCCAATTCAAAGGTCTTACCTTTGTCTCCGGGAAGGCTACTTTTTTTTTATAATTACATTAGGTATTTCAGTTTAGTCGGACTAATCGTAAATCTTTAAGACCCTATTCTAAGAATTCTAAAGAATGTAAATCTGGAACCTCAAGACCCTTTAGGTTCCTACGTAGCCTGTACACTTCTGCACACAAGGAGTCGTCACATACTTAATTGGTCAACTGCTAATTGATCGCTGGCTCCCTACTCAGCATCAGGTTCCCAGCAGCCTCAGGTTCCCTAGTAGTTTCAACTCTCACACTGCCACTGGAAGCGAGACGTCCGTAATTGATCCGATCAAAAAGCTGTGCTCAAAGGACTAGAGGATCATCAATAAAGCAAATTCCTATTTCTCCTCCTTTGACGTGACTCGAACTCAAGACTTCTTATAAAAGAGAACCTTAAGTGAGGAGCTGAAGTTATTAGGCAACTCCTCGTTATCGGAAGGCTACTTTTTACACGCTCGGAATATACAAATTTTAGTTATTTAATTTTAAATTATTAATTAATTAAACAATTTAATTAAAAAATATATTTAGTAAATTAACTTATATTTAATAATTTATTTAATACGTATTTTAAAAAATCACTTTTATCCAAAAAGTAAAAACAACATTTCAACTTATGTACTGGTCCTTATCGTTTCCAAATCAGATTAGATAACAACAAACGGCAACTGTTGAAACCCTAATTTAGCAGCAACTCTACCTGTAATTCCCAGTTTTCTTATCAACAATGCCTGTAATCTCCTCTGTCACGTCTTTTTTTTTTTTCAACCTCATTTCTTCATTGTCTCCAAAGCCCCTTATAAGGTGAAACACCTCTTCTCTCCTATCCAAGGAAAATTAAACCTTTGATCCAACAGGGTTTTGCATAATACTATTGTTTTCTCTTGGGCGGTATTTGCAATCATATAGATAAGATAACCATGAGCTTCAATTGCCTAACCTGCCAAGTCTTGCAAAGAACTGACTCTGAGAAGGAGTATCTCCCAGAAATAGCCAATAAGAAGTTTCGTCACGTTAAGGCTGTGAGGAACTGGTCGGGAAATATAAATCCTACGTACGAGTATAGTGGTGCTGTGGGTATCGGTGTCTCTATTGGTACAAGTTCTTTCAAGATCCCTTCAAGGAAGGCGAAGACAGAGAATCATAGGCGGTTGTGCAGCACCGGAGCGATTAATTTTAAGATAAATGGGGAACCAAAGCTGGTGAGGAGCTCTGGGATGAGGAGAGATTGGAGCTTTGAGGATTTGAAACGAAGAGCAGCTGCTAAGAGAATTGATGAACATAGAACATCATGAAAAAATGCGTGAATGGCCACAAGAACTGCTCTGTTCTTCTATTTGTTTCATTGTTCTTTTGAAGTGTTGTTGCATTGTTTGATTCTTTTTGTGATGTTTCATATTACACACGTCTCTGCTCTCATGTCAAATGTGTACAAACCAAAAAAGAAATCCTAAATTTATGAAAGTGTGGACAAGAAAAAATTTGTATTTGACCTCGACACGAACACAATATATGATTGCTCGTCTCTTACAAGCAAAAATCAAGTAAAACATGATATTTGTAGCTTCAGGAAACAAACATGAGAAGCCAAACCATCTGCACCTATTAATCTTATTGTTCTTAAACGAAAGCAATTGTTTATAACGGTAGATATTGATGATCAATCTGATTTGTGTCGTTCAAAAAACACTGCAGCATAAACTAAATGATCATGTGAATTAAGTACAAATGTTCAAACGAAAAAAAGGGTATATTGTCAGTACCATCCATTTCGACAACAAACTTGTCTTTGACACTCCATGCACTTTAACTTCACTAGCATAAACTAAAACAAAGAGAATTAATGCTCTAAGATGTAGCCATACCAGGTTGTCAGCAATCAGTTCCGGTCTCTCTGGGCTAAGACATTAAGGAAAAACAAAATACAAAGGGGAACAAAAAACAAGCCATTCACTTTGGTAGGACCTATTATTGAGGGGAGAGATAAGCCAACGGAAAAATATGTTTACAGTGATAAATCGACACAGAAAAAGGCACCATTGCAACCAGACTATCCGTTATCAGTATAATACTGAAAAGAAAATTCAAATCTTCAGACACCAAAATGAGAACAAGAAGTTAAAAGGCATCAAAGAGAACATCAGCTAAGTTTCAAGCTAAATTATCCTCCAATGCTGAAGCAAAAATGGCAAATCTCAAACATCTGTGTACAATTATTCAAAATAAATTACCACAATCACAATCGATCATTGACCTGAGCTTTGAGAATAAATCAAGAATGCAGGCCCAAAGCATCTTCAAATACTGGTATTCTTCTACAATGCAACGATTAGTCACCAAATTGTAGTTGCCGGTATAATCTTACCAAATCATACATCAGCGCAGAAACTACAAGAAGTTACCAAAGAAAAAAAGAGAACAGAAGCATCTCCTCCTGTCAAAACAATTTGAACTTGCACAACTACAATAGTTTTCTATGACCACTGTACTCATAGTACTATAAACAAGCTTTCTTTGATGTCAATTTCAGGTCTCAAGAATATCATCACAGTCCACAACCTAGTAACAATTTAGTTTCTCGTTTTTCTTGCTTCGGCCTTCCAATTTCTTCGACCAATATTTGGTCTGTATGTTCCACTATTCTGCAAGCTTGGAGGATTCTCAGCATGCAGTGCTTTCATTTGTGGGGCTTCTGCCATAACCTCATCTGAATCCTTACAAGCATGTGCTCTTCTTGCATCTTTTTTCCAATTTCTTTTACAATGAACCTGTGCGACAAAATTGCGATCATTGCCATTCATTTCCACTTCCGCATTGACTATAGGTGATTGGTCTGGAACACAAGTCATCTTCATCTCTGTTTCAAGGCGTTTTCTGGCTCTGTATCTACGTTGCCGTTCTCGGTTCTTTAACCGGTGGGTCATAATATTGTTCCAGCTTCTAGAGGACTCTTGTTGCTCAGAAGTTTTCATTTTTAAACTATCTAGGCTTTCAGTAGAGTATTGTCCGTTCATCCTATACAAGAATATCAACTGCATAATAAAATTGAATACACAGGAAACATATATCTTTGTTTCTGAAATAAGATCTGACTTTCAGAGTTATCATGATCCGAAGTGCTTTTTCTGGTTCATCAACATCCAGATTCTACTTACTTCATGCATAAACATCATTTATCAGAAAAAACTCTTCAACACTGGAAAAGGGCAGACGCTTTACCCAAATGGTATATATCTCCGTTATAACAACACTAAGATAATGGTAACAATAGACAACAGATCAGAACATTCGCTTCTAACAATTCTAACGCTCCGACCTTATGTACAGATTAAGGTCAAAATGAAAAGAAAGAAACTGAATTTTTAATAGTTACCATGGTTCATTACAGGGAATTGAAAGCTAACTAGCATGAAAGAGCCTGACATGAAAAAGAAATTAAAAAAGAGAGAGAGAGAGAGAGAGAGAGAATATAAAAAGGAAAGCTTTATGCGTTTCAAATTCATTAATTACAACACTGTAAGAACAAGATGCCATGAAAGAAGTCACTCGATGAGAACAAGTGTCCAAGTCCCAATTCAACTTTCACAAAAACAATCGGAAAAAGAAAAGATAAGAACTTTTGGAGGAAGAGCAGCAAGTAGAATAATAGTAAGAAGAGAAAAGGTGGGAAAAGTGACAATAAGGAAAGGGAAGCAGAAACAGTAGGGGATCATATTAAAAGTTGACTCGCTAAGTTATTAATATTCTATGCTTTTCTGGAGGCTTATTGACCGTGCCTTTTTGTTTGATGCAGGGTCTTCGCAAGTTGCTTGAGCACAATTTGGAGGTGCAGTTTTAACATATCTTTCGGAGAGAAACACAAGCGCCGACAATCTGACTATTGCAGCTCTGCAAGTACCGTCAGGATTGCGTGTTCTTACTGATCCTCCGCCAACTACGCTTCCTTTTCTAGATTCTGATAGGAATCAGGTTTTGTCTCGCCGGTGTATCCATACGGTTGATTCTGTGTCTGTAACGAATTTTCATGTTTTCTTTCCTTTCTATTCAAAAAAATAAAAGACAAAGGTTAGGTGATAAAATAAGAACGATACCTGTCATCATCTTATGTCATTCATTAGCATGGCAAAGCTATTAGCGTCGTCGATGGTTATAACAGTCTGTTTGGTTACTATCTTCAATATGCAGAGACGAAACGAGACGGAAATTAGAGACAGAACAGAACAGAAATTGGAGACAGTGAGCTGTTTAGTTGTGATGGACATAACAGAAATAATTGTTTCCGTCTCAAAAACAGAAATGTGTTTAGTTGCAGGGGACAGAACATAAAAACAGTGCTTATGACGAAAATGCCCATATAGTATAATATGATTGGGAATATGTAATTTATTGATTATTTTATAATTGTATCAATATTTATTTTAAATGTATTTGTAATATTTTAATAACGATGAAATAATTACAATATAATTAATTAAATTATTATTATTACTTAATTAATTA
>JAOTJB010000001.1:24819021-24831061 GCA_027123815.1 Erythroxylum minutifolium
AAAATATGCAGTTATTGCGTACACTCTTTATTTTATTTGACTTTAGATTATATTAAAATTTTATTTGACTTTAAAATTATGGTTCACTTAAAATTTGTGATTAGTGAGTGTTGTATATTTTCAAAAATGTACTTAATATAAATTTTTATTATTGAAACATAAAAAAGAATGAAAGTTAGATGTGAACTAAATATGTACATATTTCCTGACCCTCCAATAGTTTACAATTGAGCAAGTGGCACAATCTCGCATTCGTTTGATATGATTCTAACTCTACGTCCGTGCGTAACATACATGTTTTTCCAATCCACATTGATCAATCTTATCCACACTACACAACCTAACATGTAGAAACTGACCCATTTTGCACTTTATTCTCTGTACTGTATTCAAGGCACGCTGTTGTTGGTTATAGGAGAAAATGACTTAAGAAGAGACAACTTGTATACAGAACCCAAAAAAAAAAAGCAAAAAAAATTAAAATTTCGGAACACGTCTCTTTGGAGAGGCCAATTTAGACGTTTAACCTGAAAGAATTCGAACTCAATGACTACATCAACTTGTTTGCTTTCGACTGGATTTTGGTTTGTGATGTTTTCGATGGATGCCATTGATCCATATATTTATTTCAAGAGCAGCAATTTCACATTTTAAGTATCAATTCTATGTAATAACTGGATCAGATTTTAATATTGATTTCTTGTTCCTATCAAGCGGATTGGAATATAGTTTAAACGATGGATTAGTTTTAAAAAATAAGACATCTTTTATATAAACCATCTTCAAATGAGTTTATTCAAACAAAAGTTTGTTGTGTTGTTAAACATTAGTCGATCAATTTGAAGAAAAACAGTTGATCAATCGATAAATTCAATTCAGTTGATCAAAATACACTTGCATAGGGCCAAGTAGCACAAAGTCTATGATCGAACCCTAGAAGACGCAGTCCGTGTCCCGACTCCCGAGACGCCTCAATTCGGAAACCACTGCAGACGTAAGTTGGAATCCCATACCAACCGAACAACTCTACTTCCCCAAGTTCCAAAACTTGGAGCAGATGAAGACCTTCAGATCCATTCTAAACGCCAAACAAACATCCAGACATACCAGATCCCACATTCTGAATGTAAACGGTTCTTCCTTTCACCAAATCTAGACAGACATTTTCGACCTCAAAAGGAAAGTAATCTATGTATTGTACATATGCATTGACTGCCCCATCCCTTTGTTTACGTCCACAATTCCAAAGATTACAACAACCACCAACCATTAGATAATATAATCAAAGCAAGAAAGAAAGAAATGACCCGCCAACATGGAATACATCACACAATGGCATTTTATCCAAATGAAAGGACATTTGAGTCATTCCCCAATTACCAGAAACCATAAAATAAAAACAAAAGAGACAGAACAGAAGAACTTAAATATAAATGTAAGCAAGAAGGCAAAATAAAAATAAAAAAGAAAGGTGACACAAGAAGAAGTATTTTTGAGTTGTGAATCTGGCTCCCTTGTTTACTTGCTTATATTTCAATTGAGGTTGACTGATTTAGTTACCGTCACGGTCACGTGCCAAACCCTCGGCGACAGACGCCAATTTCTGAAGATTCAACTTGACAACCGTATCGGTAAACAGCCGCGTGTCCTCATCCGTGTTGCCTTGGGGCACATCAACGACATACGATTCCAAAACAACGGTCCAGATCCTTCCGTCGCGTTCGAACTCATGCACAGTGGTGACAGACCGGTAATTCCTGAGCCTATGCTCCCCGCCAATTATGCTAAACCCCAAAACATGCCTCTCGTCATCGAGGATGTCGAGCCGTTCGGTGCTAGTGGCTGCGGGCAGCCCGGAGATGACGCTGACGTCGCGGGTCGATCCGACGGCTATGGTGAACCCGGGTCCGACGGAGCAGCTCCTGATGAAGTGCTTGTAGATCTGGGGCTTATCGAATTGGCGGACTGTGGACCAGACGTACTGGAGAGGGGCGTTGATGCGTTGGCAGAGAAGAGAAGAGCATTTGGAGTGTCCGATTGTGTAGGTGTGGAACTCGGAGATAACGGGGGCTAAGTCGTCAAACTCTTGGTGGGTCAAACCCGGTGGAACCGCGGAGTGATGGTTTGTGTAGATGACGACATGTTCTTGGCCTGGGTCTGGGTCTGGTTCTGTCATTGAGCTTGAGGGCTCTACTTTCTCCATTTCTATGCAACTTGTGAAGAGACAGAGAGAGTGAGTGAGACAGAAGAGAGTCGACGAGAAGGGTTTTTGTTTGACATATAATTAATACGAGAGAGAGAGTGAAAATATTTTTTTAATTGAGAAAAATATTGTAGTTCATGAAATTTACAAAATTGAGCCTAAGAAAAAACAAAAGGTATAAATGGCATCGGAGAGATTGGGGATTGGGGATTGGGCATTGAGGGGGGTGAGTGGGGGCTGACACGACAGCCTGGCCTGGCAAAAGCAATTAAGTATAAACTAAAAAGTAAGTCAGAAAGAAAAGTGGGTCCCACGCCTTACCCGCCAGGCCTCACTCAACTGTCACCACACCGCCTCTTCAACCAAATTCTATCATTTATTAATTGCTTGGGTGTGAGCAAAGGACTGAACCTTCGAGATAAGGATTCTTTAATTTCTTTTTTTTATAAATTAATTTCTTTTGTTAAATAATATTTTAAAGATATTAAATTTCTCCTTAAGTTAATATTACGTATTAAAGAATTTTTTTAGATGTTATATGCTAGCGAAATTTGCTGTCGATAATAATTTTAAAGAATTTTATATAACTCATAAATAAATAAGTAAAAGCTTTGTCAATCATATATTGCTGTGGGCAGCAACCAGATTTGGTCACCACCATAATGTGAAGTTTATCATATCTTTGATCTTTTTTAAGTTGTCAACTGGAATTCACGATCATAATGCGAAGCCATCGTACTCATCTTCTTCTTTTTTCAAACTTTGTTCTTAAAGTAGACAACTGCAATATTTCGTCGCAATCATAACGTGAACTTGCCATTTTTGTTGTGGTCTATAAGGAAGACGACTGAAAATGGTCACGATCATAATGTGAAGTTAGTACATACTTTTTGTTTTTGAATGATAATATGACTTAGGGTTGATGATGGACTAGGCTGCACCTGAGACTCAAATATGAAAGTTAATCTCAATTAAATATAATTTAGTTTATTAATTTTAATTAATTAATTTCTTATAATTAATTAAGATTGAAAAAGGTTTAAGATCCTTAATTATTCATTATTTTAATACCATTACAACTAAGTTAAAAGTATTATGCATTTCTACAAATAATTAATTTGTGAAAATTCCTATGATAGATACGTAGTGTTGACAACTGACGGACTTTATTTCTAGGCCAGACTATGTGCATTTGAGCACATGATTCTTGAAAAAAAAAAAAACCTGAGAAATGATTTCAGCACAAGATAACAGTTTGTAGCAACTGTTCACACTCGACTGTTCGAAAAATCAGAAAACCTACCTACTCTTCAAAACACGGTCATTTAGCAGCCTAAGATCCTCAAGTGTGGCCATCCGTTAGCGGTCCTCTTCTTCCTACTTTTGCAAGTTTTTACATTCTTATTCTTCCCAGGTTTTTGCTTAACAACTTCTGAATCTTTCTTCTCTTGTTCTTTCTCTTTGTTGGATGTTTCTTCCTCCTGAAAATGAAAGAAGCATCAAAAAACAACCTATGTTACATTAACGTTGTTTAATGTAATGTCACGATAATGGTTATTTCAGTTGGCCCTGATCACATTTTGTATTGTTGAATAACATAAGTTACACCCTTTCATTGACGAGGAGGCGATCGGAAAATTAATACCTGAACTTGAGGCTTTTTGGAAAGAACCACATGAGCCTGCAGTTTGTTTGCTTGGTTTTGGTTATTCTGATAATTGAAAGTTGGGAAGGAGCTCGAAGGCTCGCTTTTGGATCCTTGGCTAGAAGATGCAGACCCAGATGTTTGTGATGAAGTACCTGAGGTACTGCTAGCTTCCATCTCCAAGCAAAGCTGCAAAAGAAAACACAAATCAGACATCTTAGTCACATATCTAGGAAATCAATTTGATTTGACAATCTAGATGGAATTGGAATTTTCACCTTCATTAATCGCTCTATTCAACGTGGATTTTGTTGAGGACACATTTGTTTGTCAATAATGCCAAATTTCTTACATGATCTTCCACATTATATAATTTGTATAAGAGAATCACTTTTTACATAAAATCTTTTTGATATCTTTATTATAAACAATTTGATTACTGAAAGAAAGTGAAAAGATTGTAATATGCACAGTGATAAAAAGTTCTTCACCTGAAAAAGCCTACGTTCAAGAGATGTCACCCGATCCATCAACGATCCTTTCAAGTAGGTCTCTCTAACTGCTAAATCCAATGGCATACATGGCCTCTCAGTAATTCGGACTCCATTGTTGTTGCTCCATTTTTGCATATTTTGCTTGCCTTCTAAACACTTCATCTTTAATCACCCAATTAACAATAGAATCGTCAAATTAGACTTTCTAACATCAAAGCCTTCTTTCACATGAAGAAATAGAGCAAGGGCTTACCATAAAATCCATGTGATCCAATCTAGAAACAAGAGGCATGGTGGAATTTGATTGCCTTGAAACGTCCATCTCCTGTTACGGCTCAAGCTCGGAGCTTTATCTTATCACTAAGGTTGTTTAGTGCTTTAATCTTAGAGCTTCAGTTACACTTTTACACTTCTCTTTTTCTTGTTTTTTCTCCTAAGCAATTGAGTATAGTCCTCCGTCCTCATCTCATTGGGTCGTTTGGTTGTTTGTTACAATACATGGCATGCATGCAATGCAATGGACAGAACTGGTCATTCGGATGATTTGTTACATCACATGGCGATACATATGCCTATATCGCCACATTTCAAGCCAGGATAGACAATAGACTCGTATTCCCTGTTAAGGCATTGACCAACCGGAACCAGTGATGCCAATTTAGTTTGCGTCAGATCCGACTCGATCCAATCCATAGTTGACAGATAAATCTCAATTTTTACCGGTTTAGACTCAAGTTCGAAGCCCAGTGTTCGGATTCGATAATTTTTTGGATTATCAACATCAACTTCCATACTCAGTCCCCTAAAATCTTGCCATTGAAAATTCGATAGCCTCTGCGTATAGGCCGTTCCTATTTTAAGACATCAATGAAAAGGAAGGTTTCGAAAAGTGTTGACTTTTGAAGGTGAAATCAGTTCTCCAGTTGTTGATATAGGTACATGAAAAACTGTGGGGTAATAGTTTCGCAAACTTTCCGATTTTATCGAGATCGTCTCTAGCATAAACGAAAACAAAACCAATCAAAAATGAAATAATAAATGACACTAGAAATTTAGTAACGCAATTTGGTACTCCTCGCCTACGTCTGCAGGCCCTCACCCAACTTAATCACTTTCACCGAAGTACAATAGATTTACCCAAGGCTTTACTAAGCCGACACTACTCAACCCTTGACACTATCTCTCAAGCTTACTTCCTGTGAAAGAATTTCACACCTAATAGTACGACTGCCTCGTACTAACCTCAACAGAGGATTTTCTCAATCAATCTTTTAATAAAAAACAATAAACAAATACCTCAAGTGATTAGAATAATAAAGAACAAAAACTAAATACACTTGAGATAAAAAAACAACTCCCCTAAATATACTGCTTCATTAACGAAAGAACGGAAAGTTGTTCATCGAAAGATTTGCTGTGAAGTTTCAATATCTTCATTAAAAATCCTACGTACAAAAGTCACGAAAATGTCTCAAATCAACAACGTTTCTTCACCGAAACATTAATCCAGTAGAGTTGTAACATCCGCGACAACTGCTGAAGTTTTTCGCACAAACCCAACAACACAGACAGCAGCAAAAAGGAACAAGAACTTCTAGAATTTTTGCACACCAACACCAAAAACGACAACCACAAATTAACACTCTATCGACGATGAACAACCCAATAAAAGCATGCAAACACCATAGAAAAATCAGCTGTCAAAATCCTCACTCTGAACACCAAAGAAGCTCTTAATGGTCTCTCAAAACAAATTGGAAAACACAGAAGTGAAGGAGTTCCGCAATAGAAACATACTCTCGCTGTCTGAGCCACCGAAGCACCACAACACTTGCCAGAGCACAGCAAAGTAGAGATGAGAGCTCTCCTAATTAGTCACCGTCACTCACATTACGTGAAAACCCACACCACTTTCTTTTTCAATCTTCAACATCAGCGACATACATACATTAACTAGCCAAAGCCCTTTTTAAACACGCAAGTCAACTTCTTTTATTTTATATCCCCAAAATCAACGTGAGCTATGTTTTTCAAGTATATCATTAATGCCCACTAAACACTTAATAATAATCACACACCCACATCAACTGCGTTTTATTCTATATGTATTCAACGCCCACTGCACATTTAATTTTCTACACTTGGCCACACTATTAAAAATTCCATCAACGTTATCTCACATACAAAGAACCCTTGGCAACACCTAAACTTCACACACACATAATATATCACACCCCCTCTCAAAATAGACTTTAAACTAAGATAGAATTCTTTTTCAACTAGAAGATTATCAATATAGCTTTTAAATCCAAGTCATTATCCAATTAATATCTTATATGTCTAATTAATAAATAATGCCAAAACTAATTACTTAGATATATAACATATATACTAACAGTACAGACTTAAGATCCAAAACCACAGGTCTTCGTAACCTAATAACAGGGGAGGATCAAAACTTGCTCTGCTAGTATTATAATTTTAACTTTCAGATTTTCTCAAAGACTACCAACCTGCACAAAGTTCTTTCTTGTACATTGATCAGACATACTAGAGGCATTGGAATGAGTTAAATCTCATCAAAAAGTCACAAGGACAGCAAATCTGAAACTGTGAGTAAGAAAATGTAATGGTTGCTTGCAATTTAGTTCCAGATAACACGCAAACACAATAATGAATTCCCTTGTGGTATTATTTACTGTAAGTCTCAAGAGAGAATGGATATCTCATCCAAGGGCGCTTGCAGGGAATTAGTTGCAAAACAGAAAAAATATTCAAAATGAAAAACTGTAGGGGATAATAGTTTCGCAAACTTTCTGATTTTATCATGGTTGCCTTTGGCACAAAAAAACAAAACCAATCAAAAGCGAAATAATAAATGACACCAAAAATTTGGTAACGCAGTTCGGCACTCCTTGTCTACGTTTGCGGGGCCCTCACCTAGCTTAATACTTTCACTGAAGTACAAAAGATTTACCCAAGGCTTTACTGAGCCGACACCACTCAACCCTTGACACTATTTCTCAACCTCACTTCCCGTGAATGATTTTCACACCCAATAACACGACCGTCTCATGTTGACCTTGTCAGAGGATTTTTCTAAATAACTTAATGAACGACAATTAATTAAAAAATAACTCAAGTGATCAATATACTAAGAACAACTTTCTGAAAAATTCAGCTCCACTGAAATAAATTTGGAAGTTGTCACACATAAAACTTCAATCAGTCCAACCGTGAGCCACTCCACAAGAATAATTGTCCAACGTTATCAACTACCACGCGATTGATAAAGAACAGCGCAGAACACATATATATGTAACCCCCATACTCTGATGTCAACACAATTAGCAGTTATTTTCACAACCCATCAATTAGCACCACACCATCGTTTTCACCAACACTCACGCATCAGATGAGTTATAAACAAACACTTCCACCAAGTGACTCACGCCCACTCACCAATCACTTCAGATTTTTATTCACCCACCAAATTGCAGTAGGTTTTATTTTTCACTCACGCACACAACCACTAAATTGCCATGGGTTTGTTTTTCACTCACACACACATCAACTAAATTGTCGTAGGTTTGTTTTTTTCACTCACACAACTCCAATCACAGCACACCAATCAATCCTACAACATCTTACGCAGTCCACCTTGTAAGACAAATTTGGTTGCTTAACTTTTCTTCACCCACGACTACAACACACACACTGCGCACACACCCATAAATCATGAGTCTCCAAAAAAAAACTTTACCCAAGCTACTGCCTACATATAATTGCAAAAACCCTTAATTCAACATTGAAAATACAATAATGCCCTTTAGCTGCTTCATCCACGTAAGACCTATAACTCTTCACAAAAACAACTTCTATACAAGATAGAATTTTATTCTATCTAGAACATTATCCAAATAACTTTTTAAATCTAAGATAATAAAAATTTGATAAGCCCAATTTATAAAAATATACCAAAACAAAATAAGTAGATATATACACCATATATCTAACAATCTCCCCCTTTTGGCATATTTGTCACAAATACTAAGCCCCCCCTAAATCACATGATTGGACATATAGATATCAAATTCACACTTCATATGAACTCCCCCTCAATCCAACATCAAATTCCAAAGAACATCCATAGTAACAATAATCCAATCATCCAAATTTCTCCCCCTGGGACAAAAGATGTCAAAAATCAAGACGAATAGTCACACATATACCTTTAAATCTCCCCCTGAATGGAACAGTCACCATAAACAATCTAATAACTCCCTTTTGGAGCAACGGTGTCAGAACGAAGAATGCCTTCAACACAATCAATCTCAACAAATAAAGAAACATAAAGATCAACAGTAATTGCAGCAAAAGAATCATATGCATGCCAAGATGACAATTTACCACCATTCAAAACATCGAGAGATACACCCGAAAGAGAGATAGATACCAGAGAGAGACCCATACTGATGAGAGAGCTGAAAAGTTTTCAGTAGAGCCAAATAGAAGTCACATTGCAAACTACAAAAAAAATGGGATGACAATCGCAACATAAAAACTAAAGAAGAACTAAAGAAGACAAATTCTTTTTACGTTTCGTTTTTTTTTACTTTTCCTTTTTTTAAATAACAAAAAGAACTTCAAAAATGTAAAGAACACAGTCTCTGTGCCCCTCGAAGAAATTCAAACCTGAGTTTATTCCTCATCGCATTATCTCGGTCATCAATTGTCTAGTTGATTTCTTCATCTGAAGTAACTGACTTATCCTCAGTCTGAACAGTTTCTTCAAAAGTAGTAACTAACTGTGAATCTGAATAATTTCTTATTTTTTCTTCACTACATCTTTATGCTTGTTCTTGACCCTTTATAACCCAAGTAGATTTTGGTACTAAAGGTTGATTATGAAATTTATGTGAGGAACGTAGAATTCTTCGACTCTAGCTTTTTTAAAACAGCATCTGCAGTAACTGGTAACATCTTAACCTTATATGCCCAATAACTCCTCAAAAATGACACGTAGGTACAAATCTTCGATTCTTTCTCTATGTTTCTTCTTTTCGGACAAATTTGGACATATCATTTTTCTCCTCATTCACTTTAGAACACTCATCTTTGAAACCAATGCCTTGAAGATCCCTTTTAACCTTACCAATTTTGATCAACTTTTCTAACTTTTCTGTGCCTCCATTCAGTATTCTCAAACCCTTTTCAGTACTTGCTAACTTCAGTCTGGCTTCACCGAGCTCGTCTAAAGCTACCATCAATTTCTTTTCTAACTCTTGGATGGTGGTCTTCATGGAGAGATTCTCTTCCTTCAATCTTTCATTCTTTCTACATGTTTTGACCCATTTTTCATACATTAATTTGTAAGTCTCATAAATATTCTCCTTTTTATCATCTGAAACACTTTTATCACTGTCATAATCTGAGATCGAGCTTTGAGCTGAATTGTCTATGTTTTTCCTAAAATTTCCTGATTTACTCAATTTTTCGTCTTCAGTTACTTCCTTCTCCGTTACTGTTAAACAAGTAACTAGACTTTTGCTATATAAAGCAACTAACGCATCACCATTAGCGATTTCTTCTTTATTACCATATTCACTCTCGGATTCATTCTTATTCTAAGTGATAGTAAAGGATTTTTTTTCTCTTCTTCAATGTATTAGCACATTCGGATTGAACATGCTTGAAGCTTTGACACTCATGACATTTGATTCTCTTTATTTTCCTTTCAACCTTTTGAGTTTTAGCCTATAACGCCAATCCTTTGCTTCTTTCTTGCTTACCCCTTAAAAGATTCATTTTGAAATTTGTAAGAATTATGATTACCTTCTCCAATGACAGATCATTGATGTCATGGGCTTCCTCTATTGCTGCAATTTTTGAAATAAATCTTAGAGGCAGTGATTTTAGCGTCTTCTTGACAAGTTTCTGATCAGAATATTTCTTTCAGAGTTGATACGCCTGATTTGCTATATCTCACAATCTTTCATTAAAGTCCCCAATGGTTTCATTTTAATCCTTCTTCAGTTCTTCAAACCTCACAGCTAACATCTATAATTTTGACACTATCACCGATTTGGATCCTTTATGAACAGTCTGCAGAGCATCCCACGCTTCTTTAGCCGATTCACAGGTTGATATCATTGAGAGACGTCCTTCATCAACAGCACTAAAAATCACATGCATTGCTTGTGAGTTTCCAAGTGCCTTCTCTTCTTCGGCTCTTGTCCATTCAAATGGATCTTTTAGAACTATCTCTCCCTTATCGTCAGTAATCATCGGGTGTGTCCAGCCATATAATACCGAGTTCTATGCTCTTATTCCCTGTGCCTGAATCCATGATTTCTATGCAGGATAATTGGAATCGTCCAATAACGGTGGCCTAATAATTGATACTCCTTCTTTTTTAGCCATGTGCGCGAAACTAGGATCTGCACCAACTTGCTACCAAGTTCTGAAACGGTAACCCGCTCTGATATCAATTGAAAAACCGTAGGGGATAGTAGTTTCACAAACTTTTCGATTTTATTGTGATTGTCTCTGGCACAAACAAAAACAAAACCAATCAAAAGTAAAATAATAAATGACGCCAAAAATTTGGTGACACAGTTTGGCACTCCTTGCCTACATCTGCGGGGCCCTCACCTAGTTTAATACTTTCACCGAAGTACAATAGATTTACCCAAGGCTTTATGTAGCCGACATCACTCAACCCTTAACACTATCTCTTAACCTCACTTCCTGTGAAAGATTTTCATACCCAATAACACGACCGACTCGTGTTAACCTCATTAGAGGATATTTCTAAACAACTTAATGAACGACAATTAATAAAAACATAACTCAAGTGATCAATCAACTAAGAACAAAACAATAATACACTTGAGATAAAATAGTAGAACAACTTTTCGAAAAATTCAGCTCCACTGAAATAAATCTGAAAGTCATCACACATAAAACTCCAATCAATCCAATCGTGAGCCACTCCACAAGAATAATTGTCCAGCGTTATCAACTACCACACGATTAATAAAGAACAGCGTAGAACACGTATATATGCGGCCCCCATATGCAGATGTCAACATAATTAGTAACTATTTTCATAACCCATCAATTAGCACCACACCATCGTTTTCACCATCACTCACGCATAAGATGAGTTATAAACAAACACTTCCAACACTTCCACCAAGTGACTCACGCCCACTCACTAATTCAAATTTTAATTCACCCACCAAATTGCCGTGGGTTTTATTTTTCATTCACGCTTATAACTACTAAATTGCTATGGGTTTGTTTCTCACTCACAAACACAACCAGCAAATTATCGTAGGTTTGTTTTTTTCACTCACACAACTCCAATCACAGCACACTAATCAATCCTACAACATCTTACGCAGTCCACATTGTAAGATAAATTTTGTTGATTAACTTTTCTTCACCCACGACTACAACACACACACTGCGCACACACCCATAAACCGTAAGTCTCCAAACAAAATCTTTACCCAAGCTGCTGCCTACGTATAATTGTAGAAACCCTTAATTCATAATTGAAAATACAATAATGCCCTTCAGCTGCTTCATCGACATAAGACCCACAACTCTTCACAAAAACAACTTCTATGCAAGATAGAATTTTATTCTATCTAGAACATTATCCAAATAACTTTTTGAATCCAAGATAAT
>JAOTJB010000001.1:24847403-24858995 GCA_027123815.1 Erythroxylum minutifolium
GTAGCAATTATTTTTAGAAAAGTCCAAGTGAGCCAACCTTGTATGCTTAAACTAAAGGTATGCTTGAAAGTCTTATTGTTTGTCTCTATATTGATGATTTGATCTATACCAACAATACATGTTATTAGATGAGTTTGAAATGAATAATTTAGGCTTGATGAATTTCTTTTTGGGGCTAGAAGTCCAACAATGTGATGCAAGAATTTTTATTTCCTAAGAAAATAATGTTCATTATCTTCTCAAAAGATTCAATTTGAAGGATAACAATTTTGTGAATACTCTTATGTGTACCAATAAAAAGCTTTGCTTAGATGATGGGAGTGAAAAAATTGAATCTCAATTATACAAGAGTTTGATAGGATGTTTGTTGTATAACACAAACAGCAAACTAAATATTATGCTAGCAACACTTCTCTAATCCAGGTTTATGCAAAATCCTATCAAGAATCACTTGGGTACTGCAAAACGAATCTTGAGATATTTGAAAAGAACAAACTTTTGGAAAATATGGTATAAATGGCTAAACAATTGCAAGTTGTATGGTTTCTTTAACAGTGTTTTAGGGGATTGCTTTGAAGATTGAAAGAGTACTACAAGTTACGCGTTCACTGTGGGTGCAGGTGCTATTTTATGGAGTTTAAAGAAACAACCATGTACTGTTATATCATCTTTAGAGGTTGAATATATGGTTATTACAATGACAACTCATCAAGTTGTTTGGTTGTGAAGGATCTAGGTTGATATGAACTGAGCTTAAGCAGAGGCAACCACTATCCACTGTCATAATCAGTCAAATATTGCGATGACAAAAAATTCAATTTATCATTGCAAACTAGACATATAGAGACCTGTCATCACCTCATAAGGAAAATTAAGATCAAGTACTGTAATACTAATGATCAAGTTGCAGATTTATTTACCAAGCTAGTAAAATTGAAGAAATTCATGTATTTAAGAAACTTGTTGGTGATTTCTACATTTGGAGAGAGTGTTAGAGATTAATGTAGAAATTATAATCTAGTTTTACTTATTGATTACTTGCTTTTACCTAAAAATTACACTCAAACATGATTTGGTGTTTTTAGGAGATTAATTTGTGTTAGTGAGTTGTGGTGGATCATTGTTTCTGTTACAGCTTGTGTATAAAGGGCTGGTTCATACTTTGAATACATTTAGGTTTTCCGGCTCACTTTTCTCCCTACCACTTGTTTGATAAAATTTCCCTTCTAGCTTCTGTTATGATAATTGGCTTGTTCTCTTACAAAATTTTTGGGCAATCAATTACTTTACCTTCTTTTTTAATACTTGATTTGCTTAGAAAGCTCAGAATTCATGGCCTGACCACGTTAGTTCTACATGTTTCTTGTCCTTGGGACCGAGGTAGAGTGAAAATAGATTTAGCATTAACGAGTGACAATATTATGATTTCTTACTCCAGACATTTGCAAGTTTACTGGTTGGATATGCAACAGATCTTAAGACTGACAAAGAAGACCGAGGTTCAGCCCCCCATATATCCATCAAATGACAGGAAAAAAGGAACTTTCTTCTTTGTCAAAATCATTAAATCAGAAAGAATATGGATTGATGCAAGTAAATGTTGGTGACTAGGAAATGGTTCTTCAGCAACCAATTCAATAACATAAGAGATTTGAAGGATATTTGCTGTTTATCTGTTAGCATATATGTAAGCAATTACCTGCAGGAATTCTTGTTTTGATGATTAGAGGTGGTGATATGAATGACTCATAAGCTATTTAGCCCAAACTAGATCTTGTAATTTCATATGCCAAGAAGCATGCTGCATTGGCAGGAACGCTACGAGCCATGGCAGGGCCGAATCCCTTGTATAAACCCTTAGCACCCTCTGAGGCCAGGATCTTCCTAAAAGCATCAATGGAGCCAGAGAACTTGGGATTTTTGAAATCATCTACCTGAATCACACTCTTGATAACATCGGTGGGATAGACTAATAGCCAGAAGGAGCCTCCAGCCAAGCCCCCAGCGAACAACAAAGAGCCCCTTCCGAGCTGAGAAGTGTCCTGGCCTCCTGCAAGCGACTGTTTTAGCAATTCATAGACACCAAACATAATGGCATTTCCAGGAACTTCACGTCCCAATGTGGGAATCAAACCCTTGAAGAGACCCCTTGCACCACCTTCAGATTTGAGAACATGCCTGGCCACATCCATAGGTCCCCCATACTTCACTGCCACAGAAGCAGATTCTGAACCTCCTAATGCACTTTGTGCTTGCAACCTGTTCTCATCGTGACATGCCAGAAGTCATTACACAGATTGAATAGGTTCGTATAGTTTCTTTGTCTTGAAGAGATAAAATGAGTCGCAGCTTAAGCAATCAATGTAGATTATGAGTTACAGAATTCTAAGTATTGCAGACTTGTTAAACAACAGACAAATTAAAGAAAGAAATTTCAACAAGTTCTTCAACTGGTTTTTATTCTCTTGAGAGATTTTGGCCAGAAAAGGTGAATAAAAATGAAAAACAGAAAGCTTTCTGTAAGGACAGAAAAAAAGTTCATTACACGTGTTTAAGTGGTGAACAATTAACTCATAAATTCAAGAGTAAATAATAAACAACATTGGGATTAGCTAACAATATCAATTTAAGGCTCCGCAATCCACAATTTCAAGGTAACAGATAAAGGGTACATACCATTTCAAAATAGGTCAAAGTAGAAATTGTCAGATATAGGCTTCCAGATTCATGAACAAGAAACCAATCAATTTCTAAAAGAAGTTGCTAGGGGACACCTCTACAGTGATCATTATACTAACCTGCACTTAATCAATTCAGTTGGGCAAGCTAAAATTGAAACAGCAACTCCAGCCCCTGCTCCACATATGACCTGCTGATTAACAGTAAGTGGGGCACCAGGCTCCGACCTTAATATTGCCTCCATTTGACCCCTAACTGAGAAAAGGACTGCATTGAAAGCTGCCACGGTGGCAAGTGGAGCCCCCATACCCTTATATAAACCCCTAGGACCTTCAGCAGCTAAAGTCTGCCTTACAGCATCCACTGCACCACTATACTTGGGAAGCTGGCCAGGCAGTGGAGCAGGCTGGCTTTGGAGCTTGACCTTGATAGTATCAAAAGGGTGCCCAACTATCAATTGTGCTGCTCCTCCAACCGTACCGGCAGTTAAGTCCTTTGCCACGTCTCCCATCTGCAGAATAAGTTGGAAAAATGAATTCAATTGTTGGAGAATAACACTGAAAGGTGTTAAAACAGGTTTATATTCTCAGAGATTTAAGGCAAATGATACAAGAGAATAGACTCATTCCCTTTTTTTGGTTGTAAAAAGTTGAGCTATGAAGCAAATGACATGAAAAGAAATAACATCGATAAAAAATTTGATTTGATACGATGTACTAAATTAGACATGAAGTTAACTGTGTTAGTTTTTCTTTGGCAGCACAAAGGTATGTGGCAGATGGGATATAAGAATGGAGGCTGGGATTATCTCACAATTGCTAGATAAGCAATAATGGATAAAGAGGAACACAAAAATGGAGCAGTAATCAGTTAAAAGTTTTCAACCAATAGAAGACAAAAGCAAGACTTGCAGAAAACAAACACAAAAGTCAACATTTATATCCAAAGAATTCCATCAGAAGCATCCACTAACTGCAATTTGTAAAGTTTTTAGGGATCAGCTGGGGAATAAACTACAAAATTGGTCCGATAATTCTTTCATCTCATAGGCCCTCCAATCAAGTGATTTCCTTTCTCTAAAAGAAATTCCTTTTATGCCTCAAAGTACTCTTATGCAAAGGTTAACCTTCTACAGAAACTCAAAAGAAAGGTGCGAAACTAACTTAAATATTTTGGGTTTTAAATCTTTTGAAAATCTTTAAAATTACTCATCTTATATTTGTGATTGAATTCTTTAAAGTGTAGCTGCAATACTCTGTTGGTTTTATGCAACAACTGATCTCTTCATCTCCTGTTCTAACCTAACTTATGCATGCACTCAACATCTTTAGTTGTGAGACACTTTTTCCAGAATTGATAGACTTGAGAACATGGGAATTAAATTTGTGGAAGATAAAATAAAAAAACATAGTAATCAAGTCTCAACCATAACTCAACTGAAAAAAGAAGTGAATACAGCAACTAATGATCTAAAAGAACAATCATTTTGGTAAACAGAACTATTTCCACCATCATTGCCAGATCCAAATCCCAAATCTCACATTGCACAAGTTTTTATCACCAAATGAGCTGTAAAGCTTTAATGCTATGGAAGGGAAAGCGGAAGACATGATATAGCCAATGGATGCACAACTTGCAAAGTTATAGAAAATGGACAACAAAATAGATAAGTTTAGAGTTCAGTAACCCTGTACACATATCAAATTACTTCGCATAAAAAGAAAGTAGGGTGACCCGGGCCGACCAGGGAAGTTGGAGGAATGGCTTGTTGCATGGCGTAGACAGAACATGAATGTAAGAATTCCAGAGCAATTATTGCCATTGGCATGTACTAGATTAACTGTTGCAAGTCAATACCTTTTTACTCCTCTCCAGATTCCAATGAGCAACACTTCTTCTCCTACTTTTTTCATAAAGTTAGGAACCACTGTCCATCTTTAACACTTTAATCATGAAGAAAAACAAGCTCTTCATCCTGATACAGATCTAGTTCTAAATGTTTTGTACTCAGATTCTTTACTCAAAAAAGGAAAAAGAAATGAGAGTTTTTCTCTTAAGGCAGCCAGATATCCTGAATACTAGTAATTACATGTTATACGCATATGCAATAGAAGGCATTAAAGAGATGACAATGACCTAACTTTTCTAGTAATACATAATGTTAGTCAAACATTAAGAGTCGTAAAGTTGAACTATGAAGCATTCAAATACTAAATATATGGAGACTATGACATTTCACGGGTGGTGAAACAATCCACCAAAATCTTTGATGGTAAAAGTTTTAGGACATTGATTCAACAACTCAACTTGACACGATGTCCACAATCTCGTGAAGAAAACAGTAATCACATTGAAAGTTATCAGACTTCAGATTCATTGCTGAAAATGCGGTAAGAAACCAATGAAATTTTGTATCTAACATCTGAGCAATACACGGAAACTTACCAGAGCCTGATTCTACAAGCACCAAACACAATAAACGAGAAGAAACGAACGGAAAGTCAATGACTTTAGGTTCACCCAGATGATATAATCTGAAGAAATAGAAAATTGTTAGATCTAAATTGGATTTAAGAAACCTGAAAACCAAGGTGTAAGATACGGTTAACTTACCACATAGAACGTGAGTACAACCTAGCAACAGAGTGCATGGAACTACTGCACACCCCCTTTTGTCCAGGAAGATGGGAAAAAGAGGTAGACAAGAAAGGGAAGGACTTTGGTTGAAAGCAGAGAGATTGGGCTATCAATATATAAGGCGACAAAGAATCTTAACACTAAAACAAGAAGGGAATGGAATGGCGAGAGATTATGAGAGCCACAAGAGAGTAGATAGATTCAGACAAAACAAAGCCACCCACTCCTACTCCATACCACCAAGAAACAAACTTGGAGAGAGATGTGGCTATGCTGTGAAGTTTGGGAGAAAAGGTTCGGTTTTTTGTCACGTAAGGACAAAGTCAAAACAACCCACTGATTATTATGAGTCCAACAAAGGGGTGTCTATGGCTTTTGCTTTGCACCAACGCATATGAGGCTGCTAACGGGGAGTTGGTGGTGAATTTTGTATAGTGGACACTGAAGAAAAGATCAAATTTGTGAGCTGCATACTCAAAACTTTGGCTACATTTGATTAGAATACAGTTAGAACATCCAGGCAGAACTCAGAAGCCAAAAGAAGATTAGAAATTAGAATCACCGGCTACAAATCGTAAGAAAACTTCAAAAAATAAAAAAATAATTTGTGAACTTCTATTTTTAAATAATATTTAATCAACATTTTAATGAAACGAAATTAATATCTTAATTTTAATTTTTATTTATTCAAACTTTTTATAAAAATATGCTTATTAATTATATGATTGGTATTTGAAAAGTTTTTCCATTTCATAATATTCTATCTTTGAAATAAAAATATGATAATATGCGAGTATATTAAAATTAAAAAAGGAATCACATAATTTTTTCCGTGATATTAAGAAAATATTTCCTAATTATTCATGAGTTTATAATGAATTTCTAATTAAAAGTTCACGTGTCTTCATTCATATAAATTGAAATTTTTGAAATTTTATTCTTAAAAATATTTAAACTATGCAATCCATTCCATCCAAATCTAATTTAAATGAAATAATTTGGTACAAATTAAAATAATTTAGATTTTAAAATTTTTGTTCATACATACTAAATTGCATGATGCACATCCTTGGATTAAATAGAAGCTTATTACATAGAGAAGGAATCAGTGTGCAGATCACATGGCATCTCTAGCAGTCCTGACTAGCCTTGACCTGCATATTTTACATGAGCCCCCGTTAACAGTCATAGACCTTCTTCACAGAGACAAGCACGGAGCTTTGTACCGCAGAGTCCTGCACTAGATAGTTTTCTTCTGTTGCCCTCTCGGCTTTCCGTTTGTATTATAAAAAAGAAAATAGAAGCTTATTATAATTGGGAGTGCAATTATTAGAGTAAAATTAATAAAATTTTGAATTTTAATTGAAGTTTAGATTCAGCTAACACAGTAAATATAGTACAAGGAATATAATATAAAGTAAAATACTTGTCTTTGTTATTTCTAAAATTTTTTATTTTTTATAAAAATAATATATAAATAATATTTTACTAATTTTATTAATTTAGATAGAAATATATATTTGTCTAAAAAAATGACACTTAGTTATCAGTTTTCTTCACTAAGTGATAAGCTTTTATCATCATCACTTGATCAAAATTCCAAGCACCACCAAAGCCTAGCTATATCAGGTAAATGATCTGCTTCACTATTTTAGCATGTACAATCACATCTTTTCTGGGCAAAAGCTCGCATTTTTATCAGAGGTTTAACCCATTTCGTCAATCAATTCATTTCCGAGGTTTTGCTAACTAAAAAGCTAAAAGGTAGAATTTAGATGCTCAAAGCTGAGATCATTTTTGACAAATTTCTCTCAATTGTCCTTGTTTCACTTCGAGTTCAGGAAGCAATTTATACAATCCAACCAGAGCTAGAGCCAGATTCAAAGGCAAGGCAAGTTCTCTTTTGACTATGCAAAGACATAAAATTTGTTTCCCGTTCCTGATGAACATGGATCAAACACTTACAGCCGCAGATTTTTCACTATACATTTTGATATCCATACTAAGTATTTACAAAGGCACATTGCCGAATCCTAACAGTTACGCGAGTTACCAAAAAGTGACAGCGAAGTATCAATGCCATCGCATCCAGGAAACAGCTGCTCTACTTCTGAATCCGTCCTTGACGCTTGCTTCTCCTCGGTGAAGGGTAATGCAAGAGAAAGGGAAAGAGATGGTGAGCAATCTCCATTTCCTACGCTTTTCATTGTACCAGAATGCTTATTCTCTTTATCTTCATAGTCCAGAATCTCAGGAAATAGAGTCATTATTCCAGGCTCCCTTGAGCTTCTTCTTTCAGCTCCTGGGGAGATAAAACTCTGGATTGTAGGTTGCAACTGTTTCTTATGCCTCGCTGTGACTAATTGTGGAATTGCGTTGACGCCCGACCTATTTTCTACCAAGCCAGAATCTACAGTATATCTTAAGTTATGATACACTCTGCCATCACCAGATGAGCCAAGGTCATCACATTTAACCATTCCACCAGATTTTCTCATTCTTTTGCACACTAGCTCTTCATCATCCTCAAAGCCATCTACATCACATTCTCGGTTCAAATCAATTTCATGTTTTCTCTTAGAATATCTTTCCTTTCCCTGCATGAATCAATTAAACATCAGGAGGAGTTAGGTCTGTGGATGTATTTGGCCCAATAGGGTAACATATGGACAGAAAAACTAATATTAATAATAAGAATGTAGCTCAAAGCTTGAAGAACATTACCTGGAAATAATGAAGCTCTATAGGTAACTGCTCATTCTTCACCAAAGCATCAGCTGTAATCAGCTGTCTGTCAGATTTTTCATGATCAGAAATCTTACACTGAGGAGAAGATTCTTCGTTCTTGCAAATCTTAGTTTGTATTTCAGAAGAAAGTGCTGGCAATTCTGGTGCTGTTGAGTGTAATGTATGCGGTTCATCAGACTGCGAATTGGATGTATGCAAAATATCACTCGAGTGCAGAGAAAAAGATATGTTCTGAGACCCAGATGGTGCCAGATTCAAGCTAGAAGTACAAGCTGTTTCTCGAAGAACTGCACCCTCTTGGCAATTTATCCTCCTTGCTTTAAATACACCCCATAGAAACAACAACTTGTTCCATCCTGCAATAAACAAGTTCAGAGAAGAAAATCTCAAGTAAGAATAAAATGTCTTCCATTCTTGCAGATAACTTTGATGTTTAGATTATGAAGGTTGAAGGTCAATTTTTACGTTGGGATTTTTCTGGGAGCAGGTTAGATGAGAATATTAAAAGCTCGACTCCATTAACATTTCCTCTGAGACCTAAATCACCCCTAGTCATGCTTTCCAACAAGCCCTTGTAATTTGTCTCATAGCTGCATACGAAGCATATGGAAAGAGTTAAGCAGATTGTTGAAATAAAACAGAGAATCATAATTCACATAAATTCCCCAACCTCTTGAGGTCTTCCGCAAAAAAGTAGAGAGCAATGTTATCTTCCTTGGCCTGGTTTTCCTGGAACTGGGATGGCCACATTGATAAGCGAGGTACTTGCTCCACTAAAATCTTCTGAGGAAACTTTTCCACTACTTCAAGAACTTTAGGTGAAGCAGAAGTGGATAAGTGTGCCTGCATGCCGTCACAGGAACTGAGAGATCCCCTCCTCTGAATTTGAAATCCACCTCTACACAAGATAACAGAGATTCACGATAAGTCACTTAAGACAGAGCACTCACTTCCATCAAATTAATGTTCTCGGCAGATTAAAATGCCATAATGACAAAAGAAATAAGGACCATACTGCCATATATAGTCAAGCCGTGGAATTGTAGACACCAAAGATGGAATATCTGCTATAAAAATGTCTTTTCCCGAAGAAAGTTCTCCAGAAGGAAGAGTGGGACTTGAATTATTTACTTTCGGGTGCTCTGCATCCTGAACTACATCGTTGGCAAGCCTGTATTGTTTTTCACTTACAGAATCTCTATGATCGTAACCACTGGCTGATTTTGGTGAGGAACTTGATTTAGCTTGACATTTAGGTCTTGATAATGGAACTAAACTAGTTTCAACACAAGTTTTAACTATTCTGTCCCCTGAACAAGATGCATGTGCAGCATATGCTCCAGGTGTTGTAGCTGAAGGACTGTGCAACCTTGATTCAATTTTTGTTACTACAGAGTTTCGCTCCTTTCCTTGTACTGGTCTCTTCAAGTCTTCTATATTTGGATACCTAAAAGGAAGCTCTCTAACCTTAGAATCACCAGTACTTAAACGGTTGAAGCTGGCATTGTTGAATGATTTAGATTTACCCAACACTCTGGAAATGCTCTTCACATTACCAGCGACAACAGTTCCTTTAGCAAAATTTTGCTTTTCTGCACCACCATCAACATGTTGGAATTTCAATTTTGAGTCCACAGAATTGAATGATTTTGACTTGGAAAGACAACCTGCAGTAAACAACTTAGATCAGAAAAAGGAAAAAAAAAGAAGACATGGAGAAAGTAACATTTGTCACTTATAAAAATGGAGTCTGGCATCTTTAAAAGAATGCAGAATAAGCTACAATGATTAGTTAGCCCTTATCTCATTCCAACCCAATCCTGGGCCACTGTTGCCAGCCAAACTACCTATCAAGCTTTATGTTATGGTTCCCTTACCCAACTTCTTGAATGAATTGTCCAGATGTGCTCCAGCTTTGATAAAAAATTTGGATGGCTTGGGTGACGAGGCAGATTCTATTACAGCCCTTCTTTTTGTCATAGATATGTCTTCTGCATTACCCAGTGGCCTCTTAACAGGGACGTGATATGAATTTTCAAATTTTCTAACTTTATTTCCATCCAAACTTTTGTTCTTCATTTCCAAATTTTTCTTGTCAGTGCTAGAATTCCCAGCATTTAGTTCAGTTTCAGTCAAGGATGATCCCTTCAACCTAACTGTTTTGTCTTTTTCATACTCATCACGCCTTTGCTTCGCAATTTCTTCCTCCACAACGCATTCTTCACACATCCAATCACCTTCAGGAACTTTATTCAGCTTTACACGCATGCAATAACTGGAAGACAGATATCAAATGTCACCAAGAAAGGAAATTCATAGACAAACGAACAATATTAATTTCAAAATAAATGAACTGTATGAGACAATCCTAACACAAAAGAATAAATATAAAGGACCTACATGTGTTCTGCCCCATCATTACACTTGCTACAAGTAGCAAGCATATCCTCCCGACCAACATCTCCACAGATATCACAAACTTTTACCTGTGACAATGAAGCAAGAATAAAATGAGAATATTCCAATTGAAGCAAAAATACAAAGGAAAAAGAAAGATGAAATATAGACATCTTTCACCCATAATGGAAAATAAAGATGATAAAAGATAACAAACATTAGCAAAAAGTGGATATGTCGGCTTTCTATATTAACAACAAAATGAAGCACCAAACAATTGATTTCCAAAACTTGCAAAATCAAGAAGGATCAAGCCATGAATTAGGGATCCTAGAACAATATAATCAGAAAAAATAGTGAATCCAACAAGAAAATAGTAACACAATAATAATATTAATTTCCAAGAAAATGCAACATAACACAAATCAAACAATTTTTTGTTAACAAATGATATTCATTATGGTAGTTCACCAAACAATCAATCTCCATCTCCCAAGCCCAAATACTAGTTTCACTATGAGCTGCATGTCACAAAAATCAAAACATAGGCTTAATTGTCAATACATTCAGATGCCACATAACATTGAAAACACATGAAACCAGAAACCAAATGCATAAATGCCTTACCATGTTGCCTCTCTCTTGTTAGTGCTTAATTATAGATGCTTTTGACCTCTAACTTTTCTTTCAAGTCATATGTATGCCTCAAATGTAAAATCATACTAAATGAAAGACATTCAGGAAGTTCTACCTTTGCCAGTCAAGTCTTTATTTATGTAACTTCTGTTACAAATTATCCATTAACAAAACTAATGGTGATACTAAGTTGCTTAGCCTTTGCAAAGCGTTAAAAATTATGTATTAACAAAGTTAATGGTCATACTAAGTTGCTTGGTGTTTGCAAAGCACTAAAAATTATCCATTAACAAAGTTAATGATGATACTAAGTTGCTTGATGTTTGCAAAGCGCTAACTGTATGCTGTCCATATTCATTTAACTGAAACATGGATTAATACTAGTAACAAGCAACAACCAACAAATTAATTGGCACTGAACCTTCCTGTTCTAATATGCCCAATTCACCTCCCTCGTTATCATAGATACATCAGCACAGGCCAAGCAGGCTTATC
>JAOTJB010000001.1:24887846-24902493 GCA_027123815.1 Erythroxylum minutifolium
AATACTAATAATCATAATAACATGGATATTTATAAGCACCACAATAATAATAATAATAATAATAATAATAACAACAATAATAACAATAACAGCGACGATGACAGTGATGATTATCATGATGATGGTGATAATAATAATGATAATAATAATAATATCTTAGGCTAATTACAAGAGACAAAAGTTAAGGGATAAAAAAGGATTGTTAGGATTTTTTTACAAGAGATCTTTTACCTGAATTTTAATACGTCAAAATTTTTAATTGTAAGTCATGTCTTCGGTAAGTTCTAACATTGTTATATCATTTTTTATCAACTCTCCTCAATTTTTCTTAAGCATCTATATTTTTCTCTTACAATCGCTAATACAATCTTTTCGTATCTTCTTATTAGAGTATCTGAATGTCTCCTCTTAGCATGATCATACTACCTGAATCTTGTTACACGCCTTAAATAGGACAATTCAATATTAATTTGAAGACTCTCATTTTCTTCGCGAAAAAAAAGTAACTTTTTGTGTGCATTCAATTCTAGAAGGCCACGGTTGAGTGTTCAAAATTAAATTGCGCAATACTGAATTGACATTTCATATGGCAGACGACCAGGGGTACTCGTGATTATGATTTTCAAGTCTTCAAGTTCCAATAATGTAAACAATTTGGGGTTTCGTGCATCAAGAATGGAACTTTTATCTTTCGTCCAGACTTTTTCTTTCCAACGATAGCGATAAGACGAAGCTTTTTCACGTGGTACGTCGCCCTTAAACCTACGCGAAAAAGGAACTAAATACAACAAAGTTTTGACAAATCAACATAGGGAAAAACTAAAGCCATGAGAGAGAAGGCAGTTAAAAGAGAAATCGGAAATTTTAACAGTAGGAGGGAGTGAGGGACTTGAACATCAGCAGATGAATGAGTTTCTACATACGAATCCATATCAGAATATAACAATTTCATTGGACTATTCATGTCCTTAGAATCCATATCAGAATATAACAATTTCATTGGACGATTCATGTCCTTTTTCTGTGGATTGAACGCCGGATCAACTGCAAATTTCCTTCCAACCCTTGGAATCTCGACAAGCAACTTCCCCTATACCTATTAGTTATTCCGTTTCTACCAACATAAGCATAATCAATTAAATATATCTTTTATTTTATACATATTTATTTTATTAACTAACCTTTAAAATAGACTCTATGAGATAAATATGTTTTACAAATAAAAATACGATATAATCATAATTATAAAATTTATATTGCATTTAAGTCGTCGTCGTCGTCGTCATCATCACACCCAGTTTGAAGTCCCGCAATAAAGCGGGGTCTGGAGAGATCTAATAGTACGCAGCCTTACCCCTATATAGTAGAGAGACTATTTTCGGTAGACCCACAATGCAGATGTGAAAATAAAGGAGTGATGCAGGTTAAGAGTAAATAAGTAAAACTTGCACACTAAAATATTATGTAAATAACATTACAATAAATACATAAATAAATAAAATAAAATAACCAAAGGATATACCTGATATGGTGTCCAAATCTGCTAATACCTGAAAACTACAAAATAAACAAAAGATATACCTGATATGGTGTCCAGATCTGCAAGTACCTGATAAACTGCCAAGTCCAGCTCTTCTTATCTCTAGTCAAGCTAGGAGTCCTTGCTCAGAAACCCTGGGGGTATGGCAATCTTACGGTTTCAGACGACCTCGCGAGATCTTTTGTAACATCCCCTCACTAATGGGAAAGGGCAATTTGGTCATTTTGAATGGGTTAGAATAATTGAAAGTGTTTCTGACATATACATGCATTCATATATGCTTATGAATAGTCCCGATGCGTACCTTAGGGTAATGAGGTGTTACACATTTGGTAGGAAAAACATCATATGCCCCTTCAGTGGGAAAACAGCCTGTTGGCATACCTTCAGTGTGAATAACAGTATGTTCGCATGGCCATTAGACACTTTCGGTGGGAAAAATAGCCCTTCAGTACACCCTCAATGGGCAAAACAACCCATTGGCACGGAAGCTACGCACTTTGGGCAGGAAAAATAGCTAGTTGATATGATCACTAGGCACCTTCGGTGGGAAAAATAGCCCGTTGGCACAATTTCAGTAGGCAAAAGAGCCTGTTGGCATGGATGCTACGTACCTTCGGTGAAAAAGACAACCCGTTGGCACGATCACTAGGCACTTTTGATAGGAAAAATAGTCCATTGGCACACCTTGGGCAAAATAGCCAGTTGATACTGACATTAGGCACCTTATGTGGAAAAAACAGCCAGTTGGCAAACTGTCGATGCGTAAAACAACCCGTTGGCACGATCACTAGGTACTTTTGGTAGGAAAAATAGCCTATTGATACAGACATTAGGCACCTTATGCGGAAAAAATAGCCAGTTGGCATACCGTCGATGTGCAAAACAACCCATTTGCATGATCACTGGCACCTTTGGTGGGAGAAACAATCCGTCGGCACACATTTGGTGGGATAAACAACACTTTGGCATAGTCATTAATCACTTTTGGAGGGGAAACAACCCATTGGGCATCCTCGGTGGGCAAAATAGCCTGTTGCTATGGTCCTTGGGCACCTTTGGTGGGAAAAATAACCCGTTGGCACACCTTAGGTAGACAAAATAGTTCATTGGCATGGTCGCTAGGCACGTTGGGTGGGAAAAACAACCCATTGGCAAACCTTCGGTAGGCAAAACAACCCGTTGTCATGGATGCTAGGCACCTTGGGTGAGAAAAATAGCTCATTGCCACTATCGGTACGGATCATCAGTGGGAAAAACAGGTTAGGCCTCTCTTGTGGGAAAACAGCCCGTTGGCACATCTTTGGTGGGAAAAATAGTCCGCTCGCATGGTAAAGTGGGAATAACAACCCATTGGCATAGACACTAGGCACCTTCGGTAGGTAAAACAGCCAGTTGGGACAGACGCTAGGCACCTTCGGTGGTGAAAACAGCTCATTGGCACACCTTTGGTATGAAAAATAGCTAATTGGCATGATTGCTGGGCACCTTCGGTGGGAAAAAAAGCCCGTTGGCACACCTTCGGTGGGCAAAACAGCCACTTGGCATAGATGCTAGGCACCTTCGTTAGAAAAAACAACCCTTTGGCACACCTTCGGTGGCCAAAACAACCCATTGGCCTAGACGCTAGGCGCTATGGGTGGGAAAAACAGCTCGTCGGCATGTCACTAGGCACCCTCAGTAGGAAAACAGCCCGTTGGCACAGCTTCAGCGGGCAAAACAACTAGTTAGCACATATGCTAGGCAACTTTGGTGGAAAAAAAACCTCGTTGGCATACCTTT
This sequence comes from Erythroxylum minutifolium, assembly GCA_027123815.1. Taxonomy (NCBI): domain Eukaryota; kingdom Viridiplantae; phylum Streptophyta; class Magnoliopsida; order Malpighiales; family Erythroxylaceae; genus Erythroxylum; species Erythroxylum minutifolium. The sequence goes on from JAOTJB010000001.1 coordinate 24,891,169, forward strand.
ATTGGGCAAAATAGCCCATTTAAAAGGTCACTAGGAACCTTCGATGGGAAAAACAGCTCGTCAGCACTAACACTGGGCACCTTGGGTGGGAAAAATAGCTCATTGCCACTATATCACTAAGGATCACCGATGGGAAAAATAGCCTAGGCCCATTTAGTGGGAAAAAAAGCCCGTTGGCACATCTTCGGTGGGAAGAACAGTCCTTTCGCATAGTCGCTAGACACCTTTGGTGGGAATAACAGCCCGTTGGCACAGACACTAACCACCTTCGGTGGGCAAAATAGCCAGTTGGCATATAACCTAGGCACCTTTGGTAGGGAAAACAGCCGGTTGGCATGATCGCTAGGCATTTTTGGTAGGAAAAACAACACCTTGGCACACCTTCGGTGGGCAAAACCACTAGTTGGTGCAGACGCTAGGCACCTTTGTTAGGAAAAATAGCCCTTTGGCAAACCTTTGATGGGCAAAATAGCCTGTTTGCACGGTCATTAGGTACATTCGGTAGGAAAATGAGCCTGTCAGCACATGTTTGGCTGGCTAAACAGCCTATTGGCGCAGTCGTTATGCTCTTTCATAGGGGAAAATAGCTCGTTGGGAACTTTCGTGGGCAAAACAGACCATTGGTATGATTGTTAGGCACCTTTGGTGGGAGAAATAACCCGTTGGCACAACTTCAGTAGGCAAAATAGTCCCTTGGCATGGTCACTAGACACTTTCAGTGAAAAAACAGCCCGCTGGCATACCTTCGGTGAGCAAAACAGCATGCTGACACGGAAGCTAGGCAGCTTAGGTGGGAAAAATAGCCCGTTGGCACAACTTCGACGGGCAAAACAGTCCATTTGCATGGACACCAGGCTCCTTGGGTGAGAAAAACAACCCATTGGCACGATCGCTAGGCAAGTTCAGTGGGAAAACCAGCCCATTGGCATACGTTCGATGGGAAAAATAGTATATTGGCACGAGCACTAGGCACCTTTGGTGGGGAAAATAGCCCATTGGCATTGACGCTAGGCACCTTTGGTAGGAAAAACAGCCAGTTGGCACACCTTCGGTGGGTAAAACAGCCTATTGGCATAGATTCTAGGCACCTTCGGTGGGAAAAACAACCCGTTAGCACACCTTCAGTGGGCAAAACAGCCCATTGACACGGACGCCAGGCACCTTTGGTGGGAAAAACAACCCTTGCCACTATCGCTAGGCACCTTCTATGGGAAAAACAGCCCGTTGGCACACCTTCGGTGGGCAAAACAGATAGTTGGCATAGACGCTAGGCATCTTTGGTGGAAAAACAGCCCATTGGCATACCTTCAATGGACAAAATAGCCCATTTGCACAGTCACTGGGCACCTTCGATGGAAAAAACAGCTCGTTGGCACACATTTGGTGGGCGAAAGAGCCCGTTGGCATGGTCGCTAGGCCATTTTGAAGTGGAAAACAGCTCATTGGGCAACTTCAGTGGGAAAGACAGCCTGTTGATACAATCGTTGGGCACCTTGGATAGGAAAAATAATCTGTTGGCATAACTTCGGTAGGCAGAATAGTAGTTTGGCACATTCAATAGGCACTTTCAGTGTGGGAAAAACAGCCTATTGGCACACATTCTATTGCCGAAATAACCCATTGCACGGACACTAGACACCTTGTATGGGAAAAATAGCCCGTTAGCACAGTCGCTAGGCACTTTCGATGGGAATAACACCCTACTGGTACACCTTCTATCGGCATAACAGCCAATTGGCAAGGACGATAGGCATCTTCAGTGGGAAAAATAGCATAGGCCCTTTTAGTGGCAAAAACAGTCCATTGGCACATCTTTGACGGGAAAAGCAGCCCTTTAGCACACCTTCGGTGGACAAAATAGTCAGTTGGCAGAAATGCTAGGTACCTTAGGTGGGAAAAATAGCCCATTGACACAGTCGCTAGACACCTTCGGTGGTAAAAATAGCCCATTCGTACACCTTCGGTGGGAAAAACAGCCCGTTGGAACAGACGTTAGGCACCTTGGGTAGGAAAAACAACCAGTTGATAGGGTCGTTAGGTACCTTTGATGGGAAAAACAACATGTTGGCACACCTTAGGTGGGCGAAACAGCTAGTTGGCACAAACGCTAGGCACCTTTGGTGGAAAAAACAGCCTATTGGCATACCTTTGATGGGCAAAATAGCCTGTTTGCACAGTCACTAGGCACCTTCGGTGGGAAAAACAGCCCGTCAGCAAATGTTTGTTGGGTTAAATAGCTCGTTGGAAGGGTCACTAGGTACTTTTGGAGGGGAAAAAACCTGTTAGGTAACTTCGGTGGGCAAAACAACATATTGGTACGATCGTTAGGCGCTGTTAGTTGGAAAAATAACCCATTGGCACACCTTCGGTAGACAAAATAGTCCATTAGCATAGTTACAAGGTGCCTTCGGTGGGAAAAACAACCCGTTGGCTCGTTCGCTAAACACCTTTGACAAAAAAATAGCCTGTTCGCACACCTTCGGTCGGTAAAATAATCAGATGGCACGAACACTACGCACCTTCATTCAAAAAATAGCCTAAGCCCCTTTAGTAAGATAAACAGCCTGATAGCACACCTTCGGTGGGAAAAACAGTCAGTTCGCATGGTCGCTAGGCATCACCCGTCAAAAAAATAGCCCGTTGGTGCACAATCAGTGTAGCAAGTTGGCATAGAAGCTAGGCACCTTCGGTAGGAAAAACAGCTCCTTAGCACACCTTTAGAGGGAAAAACAGTCCGTTCGTATGGTCGCTAGGCACAATCAATAGGAAAAACAACCTGTTGGCAAACTTTCGGTGGGCAAAATAGCCAGTTGGCATAGACGCTAGGCACCTTCAGTGGGAAAAACAGCCCGTTGGCACACCTTCGGTAGGAAAAATTGCTAGTTGGCACAGCCATTAGGCACCTTTGGTGGAAAAAAAGCATGTTAGCATACCTTCGATGGGCAGAATAGCCTGTTTGCATAGTCACTAGGCACCTTCGATGGGAGAAACAACTCGTCGGCACACATTAGATGGGCTAAACAACTCGTTGGTACGATCGTTATGCACCATTGGTGGGAAAAATAGTTTGTTAGTATAGGTTTGGTGGGCTAAGTAGCCCGTTGACACAGTCGTTAGGCACTTTTAGAGGGAAAAACAGCCTGTTGGGTAACTTCGGTGGCAAAATAGCACATTGGTATGATCGTTGGGCATCATTGGTAGGAAAAATAGCCCGTTGGAACACCTTTGGTAAGTAAAATAGTCCGTTGACACGGTCACTAGGCAACTTCGGTAGGAAAATAGCCTGTTGGCATGGTCACTAGGCACCTTTTGTGGGAAAAACAGCCCGTTGACACACCTTAGATGGGCAAAACGTCCAATTGGGACAATCATTAGGCACCTTCGATGGGAAAAATAGTTGTTGGCACACCTTCAGTAGGCAAAACAGTCCATTGATGCAGTCACTAGGCACCTTCGATGGAAAAAACAACCTGTTGGCATGGACGCTAGGAACTTTGGGTGCGAAAAATAGACCGTTGGGCAACTTCGATGGGAAAATAGCGTATTGGTATTTTGGTAGGCGAAATAGTCTACTGGCACGATCGCTAGGCACCTTCGATAAGAAGAATAGCTTGTTGGAACGGTCACTAGGTACCTTTGGTGGGAAAAACAACTCGTTGACTCACCTTAGATGGGCAAAATAGGCAGTTGGGACATTCGTTGGGTAACTTTAGTGGGAATAATAGCCCATTGGCACACCTTCAGTAGGCAAAACAATCCGTTGATGTGGTCGCTAGGCACCCTTGGTGGGAAAAATAGCCTATTCGCACACCTTCGGTGGACAAGATGATCAGTTGACACGGACGCTAGGGACCTTCGGTGGGAAAAACAACGTAGGGCCCTTCAGTGGGAAAAACAACTCATTGGCACACCTTCGATGGGAAAAACAGTCCGTTAGCTTGGTCGCTAGGCACCTTAAGTGGGAAAAATAGCCCGTTGGCACAGATGTTAGGCACCTTCGATGCGAAAAATAGCCTATTGGCACGATTGCTAGGCAGCATTGATGGGAAAAGCAGCCCTTTGACACAATCGCTAGGCAGCTTTGGTGGGAAAAACAACCCATTGGGACACCTTTGGTGAGGAAAACAGTCCATTGGCACGGTTGCTGGGCACCATCGGTGGGAAAACAACCCGTTGGCACACCTTCAGTGGGTAAAACAGCCAGTTTGCATAAACACTAGGCACCATCGGTGGCAAAAACAATTCGTTGGCACAACTTTGGTGGGCAAAACAGGCCATTCCCACGGAAGCCAGGCTTCTTAGGTGTGAAAAATAGCCCGTTGGCACGATTACTAGGCCCATTCGGTGGGCAAAGCAGCCTGTTAGGACAGACACTAGGCCCTTTCGAATAGAAATGCAGCCCACTGGCACACCTTTGACGGGCAAAATATCTCGTTGACACAGACTCTAGGCACCTTTGGTGGGAAAAAAAACCCATTGGCATGGTCGCTAGCACCTTAGATGGGAAAATCAGCCTGTTGGCACACGTTTGGTGTGAAAAATAGCCTGTTGGCATAAGTTCGGTGGGAAAAATAGCCTGTTAGCACAGACGCTAGGCACCTTTGGTGGGGAAAACAACCCGTTGGCATTCCTTCGGTGGGTAAAACAGCTTGTTGGCATAGATGCCAGGCACCTTTAGTGGGAAAAATAGCCCGTTAGCACACCTTCGGTGGGCAAAACAACCCATTGGCACAGACGCCAGGCACCTTGGGTGGGAAAAACAACCCTTGCCACTATCGTTAGGCAACTTCCATGGGAAAAATGTTGGCACACCTTCGGTGGGCAAAATAGATAGTTGGCATAGACGCTAGGCATCTTTGGTCGAAAAAACAGCCCGTTGGCATACCTTCAATGGGCAAAATAGCCTATTTGCACAGTTACTAAGCACCTTTGATGGGAAAAACATCTCGTCGGCACATGTTTGGTGGGCTAAAGAGCCCATTGGCACGATCGCTAGGCCTTTTCGAAGTGGAAAACAACTCATTGGGAAAATTTAATAGGAAAAATAACTCGTTGATACAATCGTTGGGCACCTTGGATAGGAAAAATAACCCGTTGGCATAACTTCGGTAGGTAAAATAGTAATTTGGAATGTTCGATAAGCACTTTCAGTATGGGAAAAACAGCCTGTTGGCATACATTCTATTGGCAAGACAACCCATTGGCACAGACGCTAAGCACCTTGTGTGGGAAAAATAGCTCGTTAGCACGATTGCTAGGCACTTTCGATGGGAATAACACCCTACAGGTACACCTTCGGTCAACATAAGAGCCAATTGGTAAGGACGATAGGCATCTTCAGTGGGAAAAATAGCATAGGCCCTTTTAATGGGAAAAACTGTCCGTTGGCGTACCTTCGATGCGGAAAACAGCCCGTTAGCACATTTTCGGTGGACAAAATAGTCAGTTGGCACAAATGCTAGGCACCTTGGGTGGCAAAAATAACCCATTGACACAGTTGCTAGAAACCTTTGGTGGCAAAAATAGCCCATTCGCACACCTTCGGTGGGCAAAATAGCCTGTTGGCACAAACGTTAGGCACCTTAGGTGGGAAACACAACTCGTTGATAGGGTCGTTAGGCACTTTTGATGGGAAAAACAACAGGTTGGCACACCTTAGGTGGGCAAAACAGCCAGTTGGCACAAACGCTAGGCACCTTTAGTGGGAAAAACAACTCATTGGCATACCTTTGATGGGCAAAATAGCCTGTTTGCACAGTCACTAGGCACCTTCGGTGGGAAAAATAGCCCTTCGGCACACATTTTGTGTGTTAAATAACTCCTTGGAAGGGTCACTAGGTACATTCGAAGGGGAAAAACCTATTGGGTAACTTCGGTGGGCAAAAAAACCTGTTGGTACGGTCGTTGGGCACCATTGGTAGGAAAAATAACCCGTTGGCACACCTTCGGTAGACAAAATAGTCCATTAACACGTCGCTAGGCACCTTCAGTCAGAAAAACAACCCGTTGGCTCGTGCACTAGACACCTTTGACGGTAAAAATAGCCTGTTCGTACACCTTCGGTCGGTAAAACAACCAGATGGCACGAACGCTAGGCACCTTCATTCGAAAAAATAGCCTAAGACCCTTTAGTAGGAAAAACAGCCCGTTGGCACACCTTCGGTGGGAAAACAGTCTGTTAGCATGGTCGCTAGGCATCACCCATCAGAAAAACAGCTCGTTGGCACACATTCAGTGCAGCTAGTTGGCATAGACGCTAGGCACCTTCGATCGGAAAAACAGCTCGTTGGCACACCTTCAAAGGGAAAAGCAGTCCATGGTCGCTAGGCACCATCGGTGGGAAAAACAGCCCGTTGGCAAACTTTCGGTGGGCAAAATAGCCAGTTGGCATAGACTCTAGGCACCTTCAGTGGGAAAAATTGCTAGTTGGCACAACCGCCAGGCACCTTTGATGGGAAAAAAGCCCGTTTGCATACCTTCGATGGGCAAAACAGCTCGTTTGTGCAGTCACTAGGCACCTTTGATGGGAGAAACAACTCATCGGCACACGTTAGATGGGCTAAATAACCCGTTAGCACGATCGCTAGGCACTTTTAGAGGCTAAAATATCCCGTTTAGCAACTTCGGTGGCAAAACAGCCCATTGGTACAATCGTTGTACGCCATTGGTGGGAAAAATAGCTCGTTAGCATAGATTTGGTGGGCTAAGTAGCCCGTTGACATGATCGCTAGGCACTATCAGAGGGGAAAAAAGCCTGTTGGGCAACTTCAGTGGGAAAATAGCATATTGGTACGATCGTTGGGCATCATTGGTAGGAAGAATACCTCATTGGTAGGAAGAATAGCCCGTTGGCATGGTCGCTAGGCACCTTCGTTAGGAAAAATAGCCTGTTGGCATGGTCACTAGGCACCTTCGGTGGGAAAAACAGCCCGTTGACACACCTTAGATGGGAAAAACAGCCAGTTGGGATGATCGTTAGGCACCTTCGGTGGGAAAAATAGCCTGTTGGCACACCTTCAGTAGGCAAAACAGTCTGTTGATGCAGTCGTTAGGCACCTTTGGTGGGAAAAAAAACCAGCTGGCACACCTTCGGTGGGCAAAACAGCCTGTTGGCATGGACTCTAGGAACTTTGGGTGGGAAAAACAACCCGTTGGGTAACTTCGGTGGCAAAATAGCATATTGGTATGATCGTTCAACAATATTGGCAGGAAAGATAGCTCGTTGGCACACCTTTGGTAGGCGAAATAGTCCATTGGCACGTTCGCTAGGCACCTTTGATAGGAAAAATAGCTAGTTGGCACAGTCACTAGGCACCTTTGGTGGGAAAAATAGCCTGTTGACTCACCTTAGATGGGCAAAATAGGCAGTTGGGACATTCGTTGGGTAACTTTAGTGGGAATAACATACCTTTGGCACACCTTCAGTAGGCAAAATAGTGTGTTGACGTGGTTGCTACGCACCTTTGGTGGGAAAAACAGCTTGTTGGCACACCTTAGGTGGACAAGATAGTCAGTTGGCACAGACGCTAGGCACCTTCGGTGGAAAAAACAACGTAGGCCCCTTCAGTGGGAAAAACAGCCCGTTGGCACACCTTTGGTGAGAAAAACGATCCGTTCGTATGGTCGCTAGGCACCTTAGGTGGGAAAAATAGTCCATTGGCACAGATGCTAGGCACGTTCAAAGGGAAAAAAAGCGTATTGGCAAGATTGCTAGGCAGCATTGTTGAGAAAAATAGCTTGTTGACACAGTCGTTAGGCAGCTTCGATGGAAAAAACAACCCGTTGGGACACCTTGGGTGAGAAAAATAGTCCATTGGCACGGTTGCTAGGCACCATCAGTGTGAAAACAACCCGTGGAACACCTTCAGTGGGCAAAATAGCCAGTTTGCATAGACACTAGGCACCTTCGGTGGCAAAAACAATCCATTGGCATAACTTCAGTGGGCAAAATAAGCCATTGACATAGACACCAGGCTCCTTAGGTGAGAAAAATAGCCCGTTGGCACGATTACTAGGCCCTTTCGGTGGGCAAAGCAGCCCATTGGCATAAACGCTAGGCCCCTTCGGTGAGAAATGCAGCCCACTGGCACACCTTCGATGGGCAAAATATCTCGTTGACACGGACGCTAGGCACCTTTGGTGGAAAAGAAAGCCCATTGGCGTGGTCGCTAGGCACCTTCAATGGGAAAATCAGCCCATTGGCTCACCTTTGGTGTGAAATACAGCACATCGGCACCCGTTCGGTGGGGAAAACAGCTCGTTGACATGGTCATTAAACACCTTTAGTGGGAAAAATAACCCGTTGGCATGGTCACTAGGCACTTTCGGTAGGGAAAATAGCTCGTTGGGCAACTTTGGTAGGTAAAAAAACCTATTGGTACGGTTGTTGGGTGCCTTTCATGGGAAAAATAACCCGTCGATATACCTTTAGCGAGCAAAACAATCCATTGGCATGGTCGCTAGGCATCTTCATCGAGAAAAATAGCCTATTGGCACGCCTTCAATGGGAAAATAGTCTGTTGGCATGGTTGCTAGGCACCTTCGATGGAAAAAATAGCCCGTTGGCACACCTTTGATGGGAAAAACAACCCGCTGGCAAAGTCATTACGCCCCTTTGGTGCAAAAAATAGCCCGTTGGCATACCTATGATGTGCTAAACAGTTCGTTTGCATGGTTACTAGGCACCCTAGGTGGGAAGAATAGCCCATTGGCATGGACACTAGGCACCTTCGATGGGGAAAAATAGCCCATTGGCACGATTACTAGGCACCATAGATGGGAAAAATAGCCCGTTGACGCAGTCGCTAGGCAGCTTCAGTGGGAAAAATAGCCCGTTGGGACACCTTTTGTGGGAAACCAGTCCACTCGCACAGTCGCTAGGCACCATCGGTGGGAAAAACAACCCGTTAGCATACCTTCAGTGGGCAAAATAGCCAGTTTGCATAGACACTAGGCACCTTTGGTGGCGAAAACAATTCGTTGGCACAACTTCGATGGGCAAAACAGGCCATTGGCATAGACGCCAGGCTCCTTGGGTGAGAAAAATAGCCCATTGGCACGTTTACTAGGCCCCATCGGTGGGCAATGCAGCCCACTGGCACATCTTCGATGGGCAAAATATCTCATTGACACGGATGCTAGGCACCTTCGGTGGGAAAAAAAGCCCATTGGCACGATCGGTAGGCACCTTCGATGGGAAAATCAGCCTATTGGCAAACCTTTGGTGTGAAAAATAGCACGTCGGTACACATTCGATAGGGAAAATAGCCAGTTGACATGGTCATTAGACACCTTTAGTAGGAAAAACAACCATTGGCACGATCACTAGGCACTTTCTGTGGGGAAAATAGCCCGTTGGGCAACTTCAGTAGGCAAAAAAACTTGTTGGTATAGTTGTTCGACACATTTCGTGGGAAAAATAACCCGTTGGCATACCTTTGGTGGGCAAAACAGTCCATTGGCATGGTCCCTAGGCACCTTCATCGAGAAAAATAGCCTGTTAGCACATCTTCAGTGGGAAAATAGTCCATTGGCATGGTCGCTAGGCACCTTCGATGGAAAAAACAACCAGTTGGCACACTTTTGGTGGGAAAAACAACCTGTTGGCACCGTCATTATGCCCCTTTGGTGCAAAAAACAGCCCATTGGCATACCTACAATGAGCAAAATAGTCCATTTTCACGGTCACTAGGCACCCTAGGTGGGAAAAATAGGCCGTTGGCACACATTCGGTAGGCTGAACAGCCTATTGGCATGGTCGTTGGACACCTTTGGTGGAAAAAATAGGCCGTTGGCACACATTTGGCGAGTTGAATAACCTATTGGCATGGTCGTTAGGCACCTTTGGTAGAAAAAATAGCTTGTTCGCACACCTTTGGTGGGAAAAATAGTCCGTTGGCATTGTCGCTAGGCATATTCGGTAAAAAAATGGCCAGTTGGCACACCTTTGGTGGGCCAAATAGCCCGTTTGAACAGACGCTAGGCATCTTCGGTAGTAAAAAACACCCTTTGGCACAGTGTCTAGGCACCTTCTGTAAGAAAAGCAGCCCATTGGCACACCTTTGGTGGGCAAAACAGCCCGTTGGCATGGACGCGAGGCACCTTTCGCGAGAAAAATAGCCCATTGGCACAATCGGTGGGCACCTTCGATGGAAAAAATAGCCTGCTGGCACACCTTCGGTGAGAAAATCAGCCTGTTGACACGATCGTTAGGCATCTTTAGAGGGAAAAATAGTCCGTTTGCATGGTCCCTAGGCATATTTGTTGGAAAAAGAGTCCGTTGGCACACGTTCGGTTGGCTGAGCAACCGGCAAGCACAATCGCTAGGCACTTTCAAAGGGGAAAAAAGCCCCGTCGGGCAACTTCTGTGGGCAAAACAGCCCTTTGGCATAGTCGTTGGCCACCTTGACTGGAAAAATAGGTCATTGGACAGAACAGTCTGTTGGCACACGTTTAGTGAGCAAAATAACCCGCTGGCATAACTTCAGTGGGCAAAGCAGCCAGTTGGCACAAACATTAGGCACCTTCGGTGGGCAAAACAGTCCGTTGACACAGATGCTAGGCACCTTCAGTGGACAAAACAATCCGTTGGCATGGTCACTAGGCACAGTCGATGGGAAAAACAACCCCTTGGGAATCCTTCAGTTGGAAAAAGAGGCCGTTGGCACCGTCGCTAGGCACTTTCAATGGGTAAAATAGCCTGTTGGGTAACTTCAGTGGGAAAAACAACCCATTGCCACACCTTCGGTGGGCAAAACAGCCCATTGGCATGGACGTTAGGCACCTTGGGAGGGAAAAATAGCATGTTGGCAAGGTCGTTTTGCACCTTCAGTGGGAAAAACAACCCGTTGGCACACCTTCCACTACAAGAAAATAGTGAATTAGGGATTGAAAATACCGACGGAAATGACAAATATTCTATCAGTATATAAAATTACCCACGGAATAAACCAACGACCAAAAACGTAAGAGATTCTGCCATAGCTAAACATACCAGTGGAAAGTTTTCTTACTGTCAGTAAAATTACCGATGGAATAAAAATAAATCGTCGGTACTTTCAACTAAAAAGTTACCGATCGTCAGGCATTTTTTGTCGCAAAATTTAGCGACAGTAAGTTGACCACCTGTATGTAAATTTAGCATCAAAATGTTGCTAATATGGTCGGTAAAGTTACCGACGGTAACGTCTTATCGGTCAATAAATTTTGATCTATTACTGACGGAAAGTATTTTCCGTCGGTATATTATATAGGCAATTATCGACGGACATTGTGTATATTTTCGTCGGTACAATTTTATTAATTTTTTAAAATATATATTTCCAT
>JAOTJB010000001.1:24902593-24918527 GCA_027123815.1 Erythroxylum minutifolium
GCACAAAAGAACAAAAAGTTAAGCTGAGAAGATTTGGACAAAAAAATGTGAACAATTAGAATGGTTTGATGATAAAGAAAGACCAAGCAGTGGAGTGCTGCTGCTCTGATACCATAACAGAAAAGATGGAGCACAATGGTGACAAACAACTCAAATATTTTATTGAACAGAAGTAGTAGTATATAGGCTCAAAGCACAGCAAGAGGAAAGTTTGTTGTACCAAACTTTGTAATAGAAAGGAAATAAAAGAAACAATAAAAGGGAAAAAGATAAAACAGGGTATTCAGGCAAGGCCCAAACAAAAGATAGAAAATACAAAAATAAAGAACATAAGCCCAAAACCATGTAAACGAAATTATGCTAGGGTTCCATCTTATAATAGAATGTACGAGTGATAATTTAACTTGAGATCTCTAAAACATTTCGTATATGAATTGTTATATTTTAATACTACTTAGAACATATCTTAGTCAAAGGTAATTCAATTATTAGTCATTCGATATATTAATTAATATGATTGGACTCAAATATAGTAGACACTAATTTCATTTTCTATGTTCAGTCATAACATTATATGATAAAATGATTAAATTATACAAAAAAGTATGTACATAATCATTAGTCAAAATTATTTTGATATTCCTAATATATATTTAGATAGCTATGTTATGTTGCTAAATACTAATCTTGATCTATAGATATAAATTGTTTAGTTAATAAATTAAAATGAATTAAATGAACTTAATTTATCTAATTTTAAATATGATTTAGGGTTATAATTTATATCAATTACTAATATATGTACAAACATAATTGGTTACACAAAGAACGGTTCAAACATTAAAAGGTAATTTAATTAGGTTAGACTAGATTGTAAAGTTTGACAAACTTAAAAAATTAAATATGAAATATTTAATAAATATAGACTAACATGAGATATTGAATCTTATTTGAGCCTAATTGGTATTTAATTAGTATTGATTATAATTAAAATTAAAGTTTAATTGAAATTATAACTATAGTTCTATTAAATTACCAAAATACTCAAACCCTAATTAGATATAGATTTTATAGGATATAACACTTCTTATTTACTCCTCTCTGTACTATTTGCGGACTTTTCTCAATTAATGTATGTGGATATTGTTAAAGGTTAGAAGTTTATACAATTACATTGAAGGTGATGAACCTAGTTTAAAATTCAATTTGGGAATAGCAATAAGAAAAGGAATCAAACTTTATAATAAAATACATATTTAGATTTATAATTTATTGTGTTTATACACTAATCAAGTTATAGATTAAAGTGATTTTGAAATTCAACAAAAAATTTTTTTCTTCCACTGTGTATGAGATGAAATCTTACTCCAATTTCCTAACAATTTACATGATGTATGATCATAATAAACGAAATATCTTAAATATCATTGGTCTTTGTATAAAAATGCTTTACTAATTTAGATAAATAATTTAAATTTTCTTTTATATATATATACACTACTTAACTCAATACATGTTAATTCTTTTTTAAAAAATTATTCTTTCTCTAAATATATTGAAGTTACTTACTACCCATGAAAATGTAAATTAATAAATTAAAGCTGCTTCACAATCCAGAATATGTAATGAAGTGTGAACATATCATATTGCTTAGATTAATCCGGAAAGAAAGACCGGAAAGTTTAACAGAAAGGATCCCCATCAATGCTCAGTGAGAAAGGATCAAACTCATGCAAAAACATCCAGAATTAATACAAAATCATAGTTTCGTTGTATCCAAGAAGGAACTAGGGGTATGAAATTCAACAATAAATGCTTGTATCACTAACATGCTAAGATTTAGATAAAATGAGTATCTCAATGACAGAAAAAGCAAAACCCTGCCCAAATTGTTTATTCTCTTGAAACGGCTAAACCTAAATCCTAACGTTAAAAACTTCGACGGTCATGCAAGATCAAGAAAACAAATTGCAAATTACGCACAAGTCTACATGACAAACGAGAAACAAAGTGAAGCTCTAGCCAACTCAAATTAAATCCAGGAGAAGGACGAAACGTATGTAACCTCAAACTGCAAAACCATCAAAATTCCGACAAAAAATCCTAACCAAACCCAGTTCACAGAGCAGAAATTATTAAATTACAATATCAGCAAAAGAGCTAAAAAAGAAGAATGTAGAATCAAACCCACTCATTAGGATCAGCGGTGATAACAGCCATATGCATGCCAACAAAGACTATATCTTTCCAATAAGGTTGCCTCTGCAAGGGAAATGCGAGACATGGTTCGCAATCAATGTACCTCCTCCATAGGTGGTGCTAACTGGGAGAAGAACATCCAACGCATGCTTCACCACCCTGTCCTCTTCTGTAACAAGTTCTCCAAGAGTTTCTTCAATTCTAGCCATCTCAGGAACGCATATGGGGTATACCATTTACTTAACGTGATTGTTAATAGAAAGTATAATTGTCTTCATTTTTTTCAATTTGTCAATTAAATTCTGTTAATAACTCTAAGTAGGTTAGCGTTTTGAGTTTAGTTTTATAAATTCCTAACAACTGTAAAAATTAAAATATTATGAAAGAAAGAAATAGAAAATATAAAAATTAACAATTAAAATTAAATTTAATTAGCCAAACTTACAACTATTTACAGATGTACGTACCAAGCCTAATTCTTAAGAGAATAATGATGAAAAACAAATCGCCGATGTCATCTAAATGAAAATAAACAACATTTACAGACTGATAATAACGAAAGGATATCTTAAAGATAAACAGTTTTATTTTAATAGTTATTTATTTATCATTATAATGTTAATAAATTATTTAGTTAAATGCAACGAGATTTTATATATTTGGATTTTTTCATTTTAGTTTTTATATTTTAAAAATTATCACTTATTTTCTTATGGTATTGATTAATTATTTCACACATAACATAATACAAATGTTTAAATATAATGATGTTCTAAATTTATGAATAGACAAAAACTTAGCAAAGTATAGCGAATTGAATAGTAAAATAATTGAAAATAAATTATAGTTTTTTAAAAATATAAATTGAAATAAAAATATTAAATTACAAGAAAGCCTAGTATAATTTATTCTAAATTATTTTCATTTTTCAGATCTTGATTCGTCCCTCTGCCACTAGGCTAATTAACAAACGGTAGTCAAGCTTCCCAGGCCTGTTTCTGTTTACAAATTTCCTAGGCTCCTATCTAATTAGGCCCAAAAGTCGCGTCAAACTTCTTCAAGTTTGATTCCATATGAAACATGCTTTCCCTACATGCTTCTTCAAGTTGGATTAAAGAATCGCATTTTCCTCACCTATCAACTTTCACCAGTTGATGTCTGGTAGTTAGCTTTCTTTTCATTTTGACATCGACTTGAACAATTTCTATTACCTCAAAAGATGTCCTTTTTAGTTGAAAGTAAGGAGATAAAGCACGAATAATGCTAACTTTGAAAGCCTTAAATTTCTTCTTCATCATCATTTCAAAATGTGTGGGTCACTTATGTTCTGCTTGATTTTGCGGAAATAAAAAATTGTTGGGATTAAACTGTTTGATCATAATCTTCGTGAAAGGTTATTTGTTTTAATAACGAAAGTAGGCCTAACTAATCCAAGCTTAAAAGGAGGAAACCAACAAGGCACTACCTAGTACCTACTAAGAGATTGAAAAATCATTTAAACCAAAAGCTGAAGAGAGGTTTAGAAAATGATTCAAATGTCTAAGAAATGTGGACGCATCATTATGAGGAAGTGTTAAAAGATGATGTAAACAAATATATTGTTGTTTATTATAATGACTAACAAATTTTTTAAATTATAATAAACTACAACTTTGTTAATATACCATAAAATAATAAAAATTGAACAACACATAGTGAAGAAATAAATTCAAATTCAAAATTTACATTATTGCTAAAATATGATTAAAATATTGATCTAACAAACTTATATCAACATTAGTGTGTGATAAGAACTAGAGGTCCCTTTATTACAATTAAAATTATTGGAAAAATTGAACCATAATTTTAACCTTAGCATATGTTTCCTACACCAATTTAAAGGTTGGTGTGAAGAGGCATTTATATAATATAGGTAATTCTTTATCATTTAGAATCATTTACTTGTTACAATATTAAAAGTTACCAAAACTGCAATCAAAGGTGAGCCATTTAGATCCTAAGTACTAAATTTCATCGTAAGAGCAAGTTCTTTTAAATCAATTGACAACATCGGCTACAAATTAACACGTCCTCTAAATATTTCCAGCATCAGTACTCTAATATTTCACTTTTATTACATAAGAAGGCGTAATGCTAACTTGAGTTTAATAACTAAATATTTATTAAAATAATTTGATAAAATTATAAGGTTTTTTAATATATATTTTATATAATTTTTGGTAAATTTAAACCATAAATTTATTTTTAGAATAAAATTAATGAAAGTTTTTATTTTTTAGCTTTTATTATTTTTATTCCTGCTATTTAAATTATTCATAAAACTTTTAAAATTTTAAATTTTAGTGAATTAATATCTTCTTATTTAAATATAATTCACTATTAAAATTAAGCTAAAATGTTTTTCCAGATTCCTTAACAATCAGTCTCATAATAAATGTATTAAAATAATCTGATAAAATTTTAATAAAATAATATATTTAATATTTCTAATATAAAATTTTTAAAAATAATTTCAAATTTTTTTTGAAAAATAAAAACTTTAGATCTTTCATCATGTATAAAAGCACAAAAAAAGTCTGTGTTTTACTTAAATTTTTTAAAAAGCAATTAATATTTTCCAAACTTTTTTCTGGGTTAATTATTACTGACTAATCTGAATATATATACGTATTGAATAAAATAACTCTTATAGAACAAAACTTAATAATAATATTAAGATTTAATTTTGAAAAATATATTATTATGTTTTCATATTTTGAAGTGGTGTATTATTAAATTAACTAATTACACATTTAATAATTTTTAATATAATTTAAAAAATTATACATTTAATAGGTCCATGAAATGAATCCATGATTTTGATTTTATTAATTTTGAAAAATAAAAATAATATTTAAATAATGATAATAAGAATATTTAATATAAAAATTTTAAAACCTTTATTTTTTAAAAAAATTTGAAAAACGTTTATAACTCATCCATATCTTTTACCTTATCTGTATCTTTAACCTTTTCAGTCTTGTTTCAGAAGAAGTGTCACCGTAGCAACAGTGACTGTTTAAGCAAACCTTGTGAGAAAAGAGACAGGGTTCCATGCGAACGAGGGAAAATGAGAAACGATGAAGACAATGGCACTGATTACTGATTTTGGGTAGAACTTAGAAATCTGAGCCCCATGCAGTGATCCCGGCTGGTCCTCACACCAGCTTCCTTCCTTTCTCTCTCTCGCTGTTTCTCATCACTATTCACCATATCTCTCTGTCTCTTTCTCTTGCACACGCACATACGCCAATCACAAGATAACATGGATCTTATTTGCTTCGATTTTGATGCATACAACTTTTTTCATCTGAAGAGCTCACATGCTGTCCTTTTTTATTCTTATTTTTCAAAACTCTCATCCGTGATAGGTAAAGTGAAAGAAGGAAAATAAACATATATATATTGTCACTTTCACTACATGGACGCTACAGTTTCTCTGCATGAAGCTTTATTTATATTTGCAGAGAGAAAGAGATAGAACTAAACCATGGACACTGAATTCATGGTTGTTAAATGTTCTGATCATATGTATATATTTATGTATACATAATACCATTCACCAACCCTGCAAGAGAGAGTTAAACAGTAAAGAAGAAGCCGAGCAAGATGGGAAGAAGCGGAGAGTACTGAGAGGGGACCAGAACAGTGTGTACTTAATTAGAATTCATTCATGACTATAAATGTGCTCTCTTAGCTGGTTTAGCTTGTGGAGCTACGGATTTTATTTCTGGGTCCACGACAGAGTAAGGTTCAAAGGGTTTCGAGAAGTAGAGGAAACAATAATTCCATGAAGATGGTGTTCAGCAATGTACGATCACTACTACAGAGAAGTTTACCCTACCAACTGCCGTTCTGTATATAGCAAACCTAAATTTGCTACCAATAAAAGCAAAGAGTACATAGTTGTTAGTGTATGAAATGAAACTGAATATCAGAATTTGAAGTGACGATAAGTAGAAGTTTTTACATGATTGGTAATAGCTTCTTACCGAATTGTACTACATATTTCATAGATGCTGGGACATAGGGGTCTACTGTAGTCATGCAGTTCACCTTTGGCAATTTTACATGGGACTTAACCTGGAGTTTACCTACAGTGCCAGCAGGTCGGGTGCGGAGCCAGGAATTAGCGGGGGCAAAATTTTTAAATCTTAAATTCAATTTTTAACAAAATATGTATTAAACTTTATTTTTCATAATCAGGCTCAGGCTGCGTTTGGATTTGTAGTAGAGTGAGGGTAAGTACTTATTCAACGTAGTCACATGTTTAGATCTGCGGCAAACGATTGGAGATTGGAGAAAAGTGCGTTGTCATCGTAGAAATCAATAAGCAGAAAGAAAGTTGCGGTAAAAAACTACTTCTGTGATAGAAATTTCACTTTCTATTAATAACCTTCACTGCAAATGTTATTTTTTCATTATGCTCTTAATTAATATGATTAATAATATATTTTTATGAAATATTTTATTTACTAAATTTATTTTATTTATATTTCTTATTTGAATTTAATATTTTATTATTTATAATTTTAAATTTTATGACTAATAATATTTTTAATTATTTATACAAAAATTAATAGTTTATTAAATCAATGGACTTTTTAGTCATTTTATCTCTTTTTAGCAACAGCAACTGCACTTGCCAAACACCTATTTTCACGTTTCAGTAATTACCAAAGCAACAATCCTAAACACATACTTATTATTTTAGCAAATTGATTTCAGCAGGTTGTGAACTATCACCGCCCCCCAAAACCAAGCCTCAGGCTCCTCCTTCACCCACGTCATTAGGTCTTTGTCAAAGGTATCGATCACACGAGATATTTTAAACTCTTACTTTTATTAAAATAAATTACACTATTTAAATAAAAATAATTATATTATATTTATTACGATTGACTATGAAGTTAGAGTTTTAATATTATATTAATTTTGCATAATACATTAGCACTAACTTTATAAAAATTTTGATAATACGCAAGACTGAAATTAATTATGCACATGTATAAATGGTTTTTGATGCACTTATATTTGCCAACAATCGTTTGTTTGAAACGAAGAGTAACTTCAGAGATATCAATAATATGATACCCTTATCTACGTCTTTTAGTTGTAAGGTAGTGTCCATTTACTTCTAAAATTCTCCCTTTCTACTAATTACAGAGTTAGTAGATAATTAAGGTTGGAGTATTTGTTTTTTTTCCCCCTTTTATAAAGTGCACCGTTGAGGCCATTTATGGTTGAAATGCAGAATTTTAGAATTTCTAGATTTACTTATGAGAGCTCAAATTAACTTATGTTGCATCATCAAAATTCTTAAAGTAGATCAAATACGAAATTAGATTACCATCTTCAAACAAATTCTTCCTAAAACATGCTCAATGACTAGATTTCGACAAGTGATAAAAACACATGCAGTTAATTTATATGCAAAAATATACATATCTCTAACTGTGTAAAGATTAGGGATGCACTGTAATTATTAAATTATGTTATACTACATGGTAACGTCCTTCATTTATCAAATCATATCCATCAACTAATGTAAAGAAATTCAAACCTGGGAAACATGGTTGAATAAGTCCCCCCCTACCACCGGAACTAATTTCTGAACCTCATTTAACCTAGAGTGAATTCACATCATAATTTGAAAAGAAATTATTTAAACATAGGCCTATGGCCTACCTCTCAGTAAGACTCTTACACAAATTAATGGGGGCATTACTCTTTTGAAAAGTAGAACCTGCAAAATCTGAGCATCTCATATGACAAAAGACAATTGATCTCCAAATGAAGATAACTTTGGATCCGGCAAGTGCCTTAGGAACCATAACATTGACATTCTCCGGAAATCGAGGCATTCTAGAAAGGGAAGTGAAATGGTCCATAGATGTCTACTGGGTACTGACATTGTCAAGCAATAGCTGTCCTACCCATAAATCTTTCTCATGTTTTTTCTCGTTAAAACAAACGTTATTCTGGTGCAGGTGGAATAATACATTTTTTATTCTTAATCTTGTATCAACAAAACGCTTTTTACTTGAGATCTGCAGGTATAGATTCCTAATTGAAGATGAGTAAGTCGAAACATCCAAACGCTAAATCCAAGCTAGATTTCATCTTCACTTATGACCAACTTATCTAAGAATACTAATTCATAATCAGCACATAAATTCCAATTATCACTGTGATTAGATTAGAGAGTAATTAAGTAGAGAAACCTGCATGACGCACATTTTGAGGTTGTGGTACTGAAGCAGCTAGAAGAAGACTTATCATCAGTTATGTCTACTGCCCTTGAGGTACAGACCATATGTACATATCTATATAGACAAGATGCTAGAACACCTATGCAAGATTTGGTATGAGCGATAATTCAAGATTGGGTTTTTTTTTCTCATTTTATCTAAGACTAAAGACCATATTTTATGTCTATATAGAGTATTATTGGAAATTGATCTAAATATGCATTGCTGTTGAAAGAGTAAAAGTTTTAGGGAACAAAAGGTAACTAACCAGCTTAAGTTACATATTGGAATTAGTACTAGAGCTTAGCTAAGCTAACTATGAATGAATGGCAAAATAAGCATGTTAATACAATACTAATGAAATAAATATCATGAACGTTTACAACTCTAATCGTATCACCTTGAATTCTTTTAGTAGTTTACTAGTGGCGAATACATATTACGAATGTTCTTTTTGTTTTTTTTTGTGAAATAGGATATATGACAACATAACTTGTTATAATCTCTAATGTCTCATGAAACGTTTGTCACATTTTCTACTAATGGAACGTTGATTAGCTATCTCAAATCGCTATATTCTTATGGCTTATATGAGGCTTAGCAAGCCAAATATTATAATACATAACAAGTTTATAAAAAATAAGGTAACATGATTTATACTCGAATCCTTAATTTTAACCTTGTAAAATTCTAAAGTTTTCAATTTTAAGTAAAATATTTTCTAAATGTGAGATCGCTACAAATTCAAACCATCTTGTTGTCCTCGTTTGTATCTATTTGTTGTAAATAAACAATTTTTACACTTGAAAACTATTAAAGTCAAGTTAGGATACTCTTACTTTTTAATTCATAATTTATTATGTTCTTAACCTTTATCTTAAAGGGTTTCTTGAAAATTCCTTTCCAAGTTTAAGTGCTGTCTGTACCCAGGTTCACTAATCAAGCTCTTCTTTATCAATTTTCTTTAAGTTAAACACGAGAGAGCATATTTTGGCTAAGTGATGCACTTAGGAGTATCTCTTTGCGTTGTCAAATTGATGGTAAGATACTAGTAAAAGATGAGTGCTTAGCCTCACCATGATACATAGCTACGTTGACATGTACCACTTCACTTAATGTACAAGTTGGATGGTTGAGTGGTCTGCGTTTTATCTATTTATAAATTTTTTATTATTAATCTATTACTAATAATTAAGGTAAAAGTATCTAGTTTTAACAAGTAATACGATATTAAATAGGAGTTAATCTTTTGAACAAGCGATATAGATTAGAAAGCTTAAAACTACTAATTAGTCTAAATTAAAATAATAAAAAGTAATAACAATAATTTAAATTAATAAAATTTAAATTGGTACTCAAAAAAATCAATAACTATGTAAGTTATTAAAGAACATTTAATCAAATATCAATGTTTAAACAAGTGCTTTCTTTAAAATTACTTTTGATTTCATAATTCAATTAATACGGAATGGATATATTAGTATGGACAAATAGGATCTTCTAAACATTGAATCTATACTCTCTCGAAATTTAACTATTTATATATACAAATATAATATCTCTTTGAGTACATTAAGATATGTTAAATCTCATGAAAGGCTTTACCTTAACACAAAAAATCATTTAAGTTTCTTTTGAGTACTTCATTTAAACCCTATTTCTTAAGCCATGATTCACTCATAAGCAAGTTTGAGGTGCTAATAAGTGAATTGTAACAAAGTATAAGTGCTACCATAATTAAATCATGCAATAAAATTAACCAAAAGTAATTCACAAAAATAATTCATTTCATAAAATAAAATGAATCAATCTATACAAAAATAATAAAAAAATTTTAATCTAAAAATAGAAAAACATTTATTCATGAATTATAGCTAAACAACAAACTAATAGATAAAAAACAAGGAAATCATAGTAGAGATAAATCTATATAAAAAATTCTAATTCAAATGACATCTTGATCCATTGAGATAATGTTTGAATCTTGATTCTTTGATGAAACAGTCTTGGAATAAGCCTCTTGTGAGTTCTAAGACTTCCTAATGGCTAACTATCACCTATAGAGAGAAAATGTGTAAAGTGTGTAAAGTTTTCAAAAGTTTATTCAAAAATTAGGTTTTTCATATTTAAATATGATTTAACTCTCATGGACACGGATTGGGCCATGACTGTGGCCTGTGTCATGGATCCTTATGTTTTTTCGAGTGAGCGATACGGTCTTTGATACACCTATGTCCCTAGTGGATCCTCCTATGTCTCTTGTGATTAGTACACTATTTGTGGCATCATCACAACTTAATCATATTTCTCTATAAATTGTCTTCAATATGATGCAATTTCTCTCTATGCCATGTTTTAGGCTCTCTCTCTTTTTGCAGATCCATATAGTACACATGCCAATATAAAGGAGTTAGCTAGATTATGTTACTTTAATAATTGTGATTTTCTTCACATTTTTACTTGAAATGTCCTCCAATTTTGAAATAATCTCATCTCAAGGTCATTTTAGCATAATTGCCTAAAAACTAAAAAATTAAGTAAAATAAGGTAATTTGACATGGAAATCAAACAAAATACTTTAAGAAAATATATGCACATTTCATACATATAAAATTTCTCCATACTTAAGCTTTTACTTATTCTCAAACAAATCAATTTCAATCACTCTGAAGTTAAATAGGTCGAATTCGATAAAAAATTTAACAAAGGGAAATCAAGATTATCTATCATCCATCAATTGTATTGTTTATCAACTTGTTAGGAATTTATATACTTACACTAAATCATAAATCAAACCAATTCGATCCAAAAATCCTTAGTACATCAACTTACTCCACATTATTCAATCTAATATATAAAGCAAACATAAATAAATAAAGAAACTTCTATTTTAAAACATCTTTGTAATCCAAATTAATAGAAAAATAAAACTTGCTATCAATTATTTACAGATATACTACCTGATGTGCGGTGGTCTGATCTCCTTTAGGGAAAGGTAGTGTGTCCAAGGGCTTCTTTCATCTCTTGGTTGGCAATCAAGAATAGAATTCAGATCAAGAGCCAATAGTATGGTAATACTGATACAACCTGTTTATTGTGTACTATTGCTGTTGAGGATATGGATCATTTATTCTGCCAATGTTCCCATACTAAGGTCATCTGGAGTAGAATCTTGCACATGTTTCCTTATAATTTTTGTGGCTATAATTGGAAGCAAATATTACTTTGGATCATTGACAATTCGGTATGGAGGAAACCAAATGCTCCTCTCTTCAAAGTAGCACTTACGATTCCCATATATATCATATGGAAAGAGTGGAACAACAGACGGTTTACTGATAAGAAGATAGAGCCAATTGGCTGATAGAGTTATCAATAGTATCAGAGCTTGCATCTATGCTAAACAATTGCAAGAGCTTTTGACTATGGATACGAAGAACTTACGGGGCTTGTAATTTGTACATTTTTATACTAAGTCTATTTTTCTAGCTTTGCTATGTGTAACTAGTTCTCCTTAAGAGTAAAGGCAAACAACTTTGAACTCATTGTAATGTAGTATTAGTTTCATCTATATAATCCTTTATTCATTTTTTTTAAAAAAATACTTGTTTACAAATCCCCTAATCTTTTGATGCAAAACTATTCACCTTGTCATGAATACAACTATTTACTAGGTTAGTTATTGGTTCAAAAATTTACTAATACCACTCTTTAAAACTTTTTACTTGAGTTAATTTAATAGAGTGAATTTATTTATATTCACTCCATTCACACATTTTGTTTTTTATTTTATTTTTTTAAGAAACTAAAAATTATTTAAAAATATACTTCTAACTAAAAAATGCCTAATTATATATATAAGAAGTTTTATTATCCATTTTCAAATCACTGGATTAATCTTCTCCAATCTTCTTTACTAATCTCATATATCTCAATATGTCAAGATTGACAGAAGCTATGCAACAACCCATGATCATCCACGAAAGAGTATCAAACGCACCTAGGTTCTTCATCAACTTATTTAAATAACTCCTTCTACAGTTGACTCCCTTCTTTCTAGCACCATAGTTTATAAATATTTGGCAAAGTAGTAACCTAGGTTACACGAGCTCCTCTCTATTATGAACTAAAAATAAAAAATATCTATAAGGGTCTCCGCACTATTTCTCTCCTTCCTTCTAAATACCTAAGAGTTAGAGATAGGATGTAGGTGTTCTTAATTTGAGATGAGCTATATATAGTTATTTTCCTCGATATGACATTCAAAATTCTTGAGAAACATGGCTAATTAGCTTAGTTGGGATTTCAGCTACACCACCTTTGTAATCCTCCATTTCTATATCGTCAGGTGTAAAGAACTTACATTGTATCCTATAATCATTGAACGACATTTCAATTAGATTTTCCTCCATCATAAACTTGATTGCATTTTTCTCTCTAACTTGGCATTCTAATTCATATTGAAACTCATCAAAATTTTCAGGGTGGTATCCTTATACAAATGCTTAGTAGTGTCAAAGAAAATGCTTCATCCCAAAGTTGTCTATAGACCTCCTCATTTCTATAGTTAAACTTATGGTTTTCAAAGAAACCCAATCCATATGTCTATTTGATTTGAAAAGTATATGTTTGAGACATACACACCTTTCATTAACTGCAACATCCCACTACCACACGGTACATACCCAAACATTCAAGAATATTCAAGTACATATCATATGATAGTGACATGTTAGGGCAAAACAAATCCAACTTACACATGGCATCATCTAACATAATCAGAAGTCATCAAATTTTAAAAACATTCATTGCATTCATTCACAAAGTCTACACTGTTTCTATTAGACTAATATTTACAAAACCTCATACAGGTTCTAACAAAAACTGTAAAATAAAAGCTATAACTCTCTGACGTCAACTGAAAGACCTCTGAGCCATAACTTAGTCCAAAACGTTCTTTTAAGCCAAAATAAACACTCAATCTCCTGTCTCGTACCTGAAAAATTACGTTGCAAATTTTTATAAGTTTTGCGAACTCAATGAGTGAACCATCATTGATGATTTTACTGGATTCATATACACAAATCACATATTTCATAATTATTCATACAGAACATGAATATTTCAAATACTGCCACTGCCATGGCACATCATTTAATCAATGCGAATTAGATCATATATAAATACATACAGATGTATATGAGACTCCACATTCGTTATTAATGTTGTGATCGAGTGCCTATCACATATACAAATACTGGTTCATTAGGCTCAGTCAGAAACATATATCACGGAGCATAGCTCTACATGCCAAATCATATATCACGGAGCAAAGTTCTACGTGTAAGCGCTTGATACTAGCCACTCCGGTCACAACATCTTTATCTAAGCATACATTTTATGAAATGCATCAATTCAAAATTTACCACTTATCACAATCATGTATAAAACACAGTCAAATTTTCATAATCATTGGACCCAAGTCTAGCATTCAACTTTCGTTGAGAATTCACATATCATAATACAACCATAATTATCAAACAAATTAGAACACTTTTAATACAGTCCCAAATATATACTCCTCGGACTTTAAGTCCAGAGTTTAGAAACAAGCACAACAGTTCAATAATTGGAAGCTTAACAAATCAAATTAAATCAATCATAGGAAATTCATCTAGGTTGACTCACAGAACACTCTAAGAAGCTATTGCCTGTATGGTCTGGCAATATCCGACTAGCATCCGATGTTGCTCCTCTAAAACATACACAACACATTTACAATATATCACATTTTTTCACTAATGTAAGTAGTCCATTATGCGCATGTACTTATATAATACGCACAATGCATGTTCAATGACAATTCTGAAGTACTTTATTGTGATCGTTATCAACAATTCATTCGGATATCAAAGCCCTCATTAATACCTTGCGTGTTTCTAATTGGAACAAAACAAAACAATGTCAAAACAATTTCAAATTTTCATTGACCACTTCAGATTTTTCTTCTAATACACATATGGGTCAATTTTGCATACTAAATCTAATAAAGTAAATGGAAAAATTAGGCAACACTTTCTTCTGGAAAATTGTTCAACCATGTATTAAGTTTCTAATAACTCCAAAATCATCTAATTTGATTGAGTATACTATGAGTTATGCTCACAATACCACAGACTTTGTATATTTGAACATTTATCTAGTACATGATCATACCCTCAAATTATACAACTCATATCTTTCAGCTCAGATATTTAAAAATTACAAACTTTATACCAATTTAAATCTAAGAGAATAAACTACAACTTTGGTGAAGACATCTAAATCTAAATCAGCCTACATCAATATAGTTTATTCAATAACTACATGATATGATTTCTGTCCCTGGTAATGCTACAGCCTAAGCTAAGATGCAATTTCATGCCAAATTTGAAAGTCTTAGAGACAGAATCAAAATTTGACTTCTTCAAGAAAGTTGTATAATTATGTCTCTAGTCTAATCTGAACTAAGAATAAACTTATTTGAAAATCTACAGAATAAGTTATAATCAAAATACCAAAGCATGTTCATGAAAAATTTCCAGTTCATAACATTCTATCAGACTTCCACACTTTCATCTTATCAATCACTTTCAATTTAATTCAGATAGATCTAAATTTTTATGGAGAGAAAAAAAATGTCTTAGGAATCTATTGATCTAAGTTTCAAGTCATTTGGAGTTTGGATGAAAAACTTATAGCCAAAAGACTTAGGGCTGTTCAATAAAAAACTCTAGTTCATAACCCATACATTTAACTACCACCTTTCTCTCTCTCTACGACGCAAATCTTCATCTTCTTCACCAAACTCAGTATTTTCTTCTCCTTTCTTTTCCAACTAAATCACTTCTAAATCGTCTATTAAGCTTGTCTACACTCATTATAACTTCCAAACAATTCAGAAACAATCCTAAACTTCAAACATCACAAATTCAAAATTCCACATTTTCATTCTCTCTCTACTGTCATTTTTCAAACGTTATATTTTTTTTCACCCATTAATTCAAATGATCACCCAAAACCATTCTAACTTGTCTGTAGCTCATCAACACCCACAAGTCAAAACTCCAGGATTCATACTTAACATCTAAATTCATTTCTACTGATTTATAACAGATCAAAATATACTAACACCAAAAACAAGGTGTTTTTGGGTAAACTCAATTGCCAGCATCTTTCATTTTTTCCCCTAACTTATTCATTTCTAGCAAAAACTCATTTCAATCATCAATTTTACATTCACAAAAGGGTTCCCTTATCACCACATCACTTAAGCTTATTCTTATAAATCTAAACTCATTTTCAGACATTTTCATACATGAACAGCAATTATTACCCACGTACTTGATTTTTCAAACAACAACAGAACATACATACCTCTTCATCACCTTGCATAAATTGCTATA
>JAOTJB010000001.1:24918627-24933071 GCA_027123815.1 Erythroxylum minutifolium
TTCAGATATGGTAAAAGCCAGTGCAATAATCTCCATTGAATGTTGACAGTACCCTTAAAAGCAGCTATAAGCGTTAATATATAGAAGAATATCTTCCTTTACACTGTCGATCTAGGAATTATAAGAAGTTTCTACATAAGTCCCTACTTAATGCATTTCTTCGTCTCATCGTTATCATCATCATCAATATCCAGTTAAAATCTCACTGAGTCGCAAAATTTATAGAGGTCCGATAGTACGCAACCTTATCCCTACGTAATAGAGTTTCGATAAACCCACATGCAATATGGTATGACGATATTACAAAATTATAAATAAATGTGCATACATATTCATTTTAAAAAAAAGTACGTGAAAAAATATATAAAAGATTGACAATAAAAGATAAAATAGAAATAATACTAGAAAAGACCTAGACAAGAATACCTCCAATCACTACCTTAATTACACTACTTAGGAAACTAATTAGGTTAAACTAACTATGAGGAAAATACTACATAGTAAAATGCAAAGGATATGATTTAATATAACCTAATAGAATACGAACGCTCTCTTTACAAGAACTCCTCTACTTGTATTCTAATACGCCAAATTTTCAAATGTGCATGAAAACAATGGACAAGTTCTTGAGTCAAGAAACTGTAGGTAGTCTTTATTCAGATACCACTAGATATTGAAAAAAAATAGCGCAAGATTCTTCATCAAATGTTGTCAGGCCTAATAATAGTTGTGTATAATAGTATCCAAGGAGCAAAGAAGACCCTCGCTTACATTAACATAACATGAAAGTAACTTAAGAAAACATATAATTAACCTTGAAAATAAAGATTATGAAGCATCAGAAGAATAGCCTAGCATAAAATTTGTTACTCACCAGGTCCTCAATAACAGATCTTTTTAGACATCACAAAATATAACTGAACCAAGCCCTCCAAGGTCAAATTACTACAGTGCATGCATCCTCGAATTGTACAACTCATATCTTTCAGCTAAGATATCCAAAACTTTATATCAATTTAAAGCTAAGAGAATAAGCTACAACTTTGGTGAAGACACCTCAATCTAAATCGGCCCACACCAATTCAGTTTATTCAATAACCATAGGATATGATTTCTGTCCCTGGTAATGCTACAACCTAAGCTAAGATGCAATGTCATGCCAAATTTGAAAGTCTTAGAGATAGAATCAAAATTCGATTTCTTCAAAAAATTTGTAGACTTATGTCTCTAGTCTAATTTGAACTAAGAATAAACTTATTTGGAAATCTATAGATCAAGTTATAATTAGAATATCGAAGCACGTTCATGAAAAATTTCTAGTTCATAACATTCCAGCAGACTTCCACACTTTCATCCTATCAATCACTTTCAATTTAATTTAGATAGCTCTAAATTATTATGGCGGGAAAGAAAAATGTCTTAGAAAGCTATTGATCAAAGTTTCAAGTCATTTAGAGTTTGGATGAAAAAGTTATAGCCAAAAGACTTAGGACTGTTCAATGAAAAACTCCAGTTCATAACCCATACATTTAACTACCACCTTTCTCTCTCTCTAGCACGCAAATCTTCATCTTCTTCACCAAACTCAGTGTTTTCTTCTCCTTCCTTTTCCAACTAATCACTTCTAAATCATCTATTAAGCTTGTCTACACTCACTGTAACTTCCAAACAATTCAGAAACAATCTTAAACTTCAAACATCACAAATTCAAAATTCCACATTTCATTCTCTCTCTACTGTCATTTTTCATATATATATATATATTTTACCCATTAATTCAAAGGATCACTCAAAACCATTCTAACTTGTCTATAGCTCATCAACACCCACAAGTCAAAACTCTAGGATTCACACCTAACATCTAAATTCATTTCTACTGATTCATAACAGATCAAAATATACTAACATTAAAAACAGGGTGTTTTCGGGTAAACTCAAATGCCAGCACTTTTTTTTTCTAACTTATTCATTGCTAGCAAAACCTCATTTCAATCATCAATTTTACATTCACAAAAAGGGCTCCCTTATTACCTCATCACTTAAGCTTGTTCCCATAAATCTAAACTCATTTTCAGACATTTTCATACATGAACAATAATTATTACCCATGTACGTGATTTTTCAAACAACAACAGAACATACATACGTCTTCATCACCTTGCATAAATTACTATACTGCCCAATCCAGAATCTATTCAACACAATGAGCAACAATTCCCAATTCTCACATCAGTCATCCAAGTTATTCAACACCGAAACCAAGCATTTACGCATGTACAGTAGAATGACAAAATAGAAGTTATCATTTTTTTTCCAACATTTTGCACTCTTCTTAAGCACAACTTAATTGATTCTTTTAGCTCCAAGCTCCTCGACAATATCTTTCAACTTCTGATTCTTCAAACATACAAACACAATATATATCCATATTTGGTTTTCTCATTCAAACAGGACAGAACATATATATGCCTCAATTTCCAAATCCATGCATGCATGTATATATTTACACCAGAAACTAAACATCAGCAGAGACTACTTACTGGATTCAGCTATAAAGTCCAGAGAGTAACTCAACAACCCAAAGGCACAATCAATAGCTATTCGGTGATGAAAAACAGTGAAGAGGATTCAGTGAAAAATCGAAACTTCAGTAACCTCTTCCTAACCAAAACATAATACTACGTGGGTTCTTTGCATGCTTTACACTTGTCACTATTTACATGTACCACCTGTCATATAACCAAAACATAATACACTTGAATGTATTAAGATTTATGAAATCCCATAAAAGGTTCACCTTAATACTATAAAGATTGTGTGTGTCGCTCTTAAGCACCCATTCAACTTCTGTTACCTAAGTCGGGATCCACTTATAACTAAATTATATGTTGAGATTAATTAAATGTAATTCACAAAAATATATCACATCTTTTAAATTAAAAGAAATCAATCTATACAAAAATAAACATTAGACATTTTCCTATCAAAACATAGAAAAACATTTAGTCCCAAATCATAGATAAAACAATAAAAGCATCAAAAAAGACAATGTAATCATAGTAGAGATAAATATAAATGAAATTCATAATTTCCGTGACAACTTATTTGTTGAGGTGATATTTGAATCTTGATTCTTTAATAAAGATAGCCTTGGAATCAGCCTCCCAAGAGTTATCACACCTCCTAATGGCTAACCCAAACCCTTTGAGAGAAAAATATGTGTGAAGAGTGTGAAGTCTCCAAATTTTTATAAAAGTAGGGTTTATACACTTGCATACATTTAACTACTATAGACATGGTCTGGGTTATGTTTGTGGATCCTCCTGTTTCTTACAGGTGAGAGACACGGTCTATGACACGTCTGTATCCCCAGGCTGTGAATTCTCCTATTTTTCTTTTGATTAGCATACAATCTGTGATACGACTTTGACTCAGGACGTGCTGCACTTTAGGTTTTCTTCAACATCAAATGATTCCTCTATAGGTCATGTTTTGGGCTGTGTTGTTTTAACATGACTGATATATGAGCATGGATTACAACGTACTCTTCCAAAAACTTTGGTTTTCTTGATATTTTTTGAAATTATCTCTAGTTTTAAATAATCTCATCCTATAATCAATTTATTACAATTATCTAACATTCCAAAAATAAAATAAACTAAAGTAATTTAACATAAATATCAAATAAAATATTTTGAAAATATATACACTTCATTTGCAGGTCTATAGTTCACATTGCATGTCATGTTTTTCCTTTTGTAAAGAGTGTTGTCCTCAATTGGTAACCAATGTAAAACGCATAAATTTCCGGACTTTGTCTTGGTATAAGGTTTTGGTCGTGTCATTGTCAAAATTGACTCATCCACGAGAGATACAGTTTTCAGTATTTTCTGTGCGTAACTTTAACCTTTAAACAATTCGTGGTTCCGAAGATGTAAAGATATTTTAGAAATCGAGAAATAATAAAGAATTTCGTGCTAACCATAAAGAAATCTATGACCTCAACAGGTGCAGCATATTCTATTGTTTAGCGACGCTATCTCTTGATCATGCATACATGCCTTCGTAAAAAATTGTAGCCCATAGATAAACACAAGAAATCATTACTGGAATTTTGATTAGATAAATGCCAAAAAGAACAACAAAATACAATTCCAGAGGTTAAAATTAAAGAAGGTATTGCATCTTGACTATATGCATATAACAAGAAATAATTAAAGTTCAACTTCTTTTGGTACAAAACCTCACAATTTCACTATATCAACGACAACAACATTGAGTCATAAAGTTTAAAGAAGTTTAATCATATGCGACCTTATCTCTAATTAATAAAGAGGTTGTTTATAAAACAACAAATTCATTATACCATTTACTTCAATTGTAATTAAATCCAAAATTTAATTTTAACATTAAAATCTAATTCTTAAAACTAAACCAAAACTAAAAATGAATATTGACATATATCGAGCGCATTTACTCTTTGGTCACTAAAGATTTATTGTTATGCTGCGAAACTTTAACTTTTATGTCAAAAAGAATTTGAAACTACTCAAACTTAGAACCCTAAATGGTTAGATGAAATTCTTAAAAGTATATAACTCTAACTATAGAAAAATAGAGTAATTAATTGCCAAGTGAAATGGGCCTTAATATCAGAAATTTGGTGAGTGAAGGGAATATTTTCTTTGCTTTAATCTTTGCTGAAAAGGAGGGTAGCGAAATGTCAGCGTAGAAGGAATTGGGTTCATGAGGACAGGATATATTGAGACAGGAATCCAAGTGCCGACTCTTCTAATATGCTTAAGGACCGAAATTGTATAGATCAGATGCCGAAGAATTATACCAAAACTATCCACCCAGAAAGAACACTAAAACGTTCAGATTTGGCAACATTAACTTATGGCAAAAGCATCCTTGTTTTTAAGAATCTAGCCTTGGCAAGTACATATATAGCATGGCTTGGAAATGATAGTTTTGACTGCTCGGATATGTATTAGTCATTTGTACGTCTAGCATCTTATTGGATGGATCTTCTGGTAGGTTTCAGTTGTATTACAATGTGGCTATAGTCATAACTAGTTGTGTGTTGTGACAGTGTATACTAGTAGTGGGGTAGAGATCAATTTCTCCAATGTGACAGTGGTACTGGCAGTGACGTCGAAATGTGATGTTGCCGACAATTGCAAACAATTTGTGTAAATAGACATATAAGGCTGGTGATTAGTACTGTTACTTGTATTTCTGGCTTGCTACAGCTTTCATTTGCAAATGGCTACGGTATTGTCACTATTTCTTTAATTGCTTTCGCAATTGATTGTATTGAGTTGTCCATACTGGACATTCTGATCAAGTCGTACAATCACATAAGAGAGCCTTTACAAATTAAAAAATGTATTATCAACTTGAATTAAATAAACCAAAATTACTTAGAAAATCTATACTATACAACTGTTAGAATATCTCATATTGATCAAACATGAAAATATTAAAAGGTTTATAAGTGGTGAGGGTCAACTATCTAAATGACTAGTTTTAGTCATTTTGACAATAATTGACCCAAGCCCAATTCTAATTTAGTATCAGAGTAGATAGTTGTCCGTCTGAATGTCCAGTCCCAACGATCCAGTTCGGTTACTATTATATTTATTTCAAGTGACAACTGGATGTCTAGCCCCAATTGCACTTGAGGGGGAGTTTTAAAGTATCTTATATTGACTAAACATTAAAATGTTAAAGGGTTTATAAGTGGTCAGGGTCAACTATCCAAATGATTAGTTCTAGTCATTTTAACAATAGTTGAATTAAGCCCAATTCTAATATGGTATCAGAGTAGATGGCTATTCGTCTGAATGTTCAGTCCCAGCAGCCCGGTTCGGTTACCACTGCATTTATTTCAAGTGACAACTGGATGTCCAGTCTCAGTTGTACTCGAAGGGGAGTATTAGAGTATCTCATATTGACTAAACATAAAAATGTTAAAGTGTTTATAAATAGTAATGACCAACTGTTCAAATGACTAGTTCTAGTCATTTTAGTAACAGTTGACCCAAGATCTCAAGCTCAATTCTAATAACAACAAAATGAGAACTTACTTAGGAAAATTTGCCCAATTATGCATATATTTATTCATATGTATACATAAATATCTTTGATTTTTATCAATTATGAACCCATCTAGTGAAAATTTGTCTAACTTGGATTAAAAGTTCTATTATAGTAATTTATTTAATTGAAGTACATGCATCATTGCGCTAACACACATATTTATACGTACATTTAAGTTTTATATGAACTTTTTGTTGGATATCGTCGTCAAAGTATGTTAATTAACTACAAAATAATAAAATAGAGGTTTAATTTAGAAAATGCTTCATCTAAATTTTAAAGGATAATCAATAACAAATTTTCATCATATTTTAAGTATGGTATACGTTGATAATGTATTAGTATTCTCTTCTTCCTCAGATTAATTTCAAACATACTAAAACTTTTACACATATCATAGAAAAGAATGTTATGGGTAACACCAAAAATAAAATTTAGTTTAATTTTTTTCAAATAAAAATTAGGTTTTTAGGAACTACATAAAGTAAGGAACAATAAGACCCACAAAAAGAAGTTTAAACTTTAATATAAAATTTCCAGTCAAATATTAGACAAAAAATTACAAAAATTCTTAAAAAGTTTAAATTATGTTATGAATTTCTATCTTAACTTAAATAGACTATGTAAATCTTTACACTATTTTATTTTAAAATAGACTATGTAAATCTTCATTTATTTTAAAATTTATTTAAAATTTAATATGTTATACATGATATTTGAATCCACTTCAAAATAAATTATTTCTCATAATATCTTCAAACGAGTAAGAATAAGTTTAGAGTTGAAATGAAATCAAACCAATATTAAAGTTGAAATTCAGTTCGTCTGGTAAAATTCAAAACCTATCAAAACATTTTAAGTTATAGTTATATGCTGGTCTTTCTTGTAGTTGACTGATGTTCTCTTCTCTATCATTCATCGTTATGTCTATTATTTTTAAAAAGACATACAAGTAATAAGTAAAACTATACGATTTCTAATTAACAAAAGAACTATACGATTTCTCCTCGT
The DNA here is from genome assembly GCA_027123815.1 of Erythroxylum minutifolium. Lineage (NCBI taxonomy): Eukaryota > Viridiplantae > Streptophyta > Magnoliopsida > Malpighiales > Erythroxylaceae > Erythroxylum > Erythroxylum minutifolium. Next base: position 24,925,744 of record JAOTJB010000001.1, read on the forward strand.
TAAAAGTGGGCACCAAACGACTCAACCTTGTTTCGTTCTGATGTTTAAACTAAGCCAAACTTTTTCCTTTACCCTACTCTCCCCTTTATGGAATATTTTCACGCATCTATAAAGATTATTAGCTAGATCCTTAGCATTAGAATATGTATAAGTAGGCAGTATTTCAAAATTTTAGATATCTAAAACTGTGAAGAATAAACAACCCATTGATGCCCGGAAGGAAGTTGATTAAAATTTGTAATACATTTACTTTTTAAAATTCGTTTTCCAGTGGCTTTAGAAGCTGTATTCTAGAGGACAATTTTAAAGAAACTCAAATCCATAGTTATTAAGTTAGTCATTTTTAATGTTTTAAAAGCTGGACTAGAAGTTAAACCAGTAAAACAAGAAATTTGAGGTTTAATAAATTCAACCGGTATTAGACTGTCATAAAGAAATTTAAAATATAATTGAAAGAGATTGTCTTTATTCATCAAAGAATTTGAAATTTACTTGGAAAACAATTATTAAATAAAAATTAATTAATTATATTTTATAAAAACTTATTAATTAATAAAAATTAACTGATTAATTAATAAATTAATTAGTTTTTAACAAAATGAATTATTAAAGTAAATCGATTTGAAAAATTAAATGGTTCAAGGTTTTTACAGTTGGATGGTTCAGCACTGGCTGAACAATTTTTTAATCAATGGTAATTTTTGTGGTCATCATAATTAACATTATTTAAAATAATTTTACATTCCTAAATTTCGCGTCTCAAAAGAATTTCTATTAAGTATTGTTATTATTGTTGTAAAATACTTTTACATGTCTATGAATAGTTTAAGATGTGTAAGAATGATTTTGCAATACTACTCATAAAAATTACTAAAATTATAATTCCCTAATTTTTGCATTGAGGACAAGCTAGATTATATCAAATATCATGTTTATACGATAGATTTATTCCTAAGATCATGCTATCCACATTCCTCCTCTATCCTTTTCGCCTACTAGTTATGCTAATTTGTTTTTTGTTGAACACTTAGCGATATTGTTCCAACGATTGTTTGCTATCCTATAAAGGCTAAGATCCCATTATCTTCAGCTCCGGGATTGATTGAATCATAGAGTTCAAAGCTTTAATCTACCTTATGATATTGATAAATCACTAATTCATTGTTTCCTGTCCAAGTTTTCAATAAAAGAAAATATGAAATAAAATGCATCTTTCTGGTTTGCGGATATTCATGTTTATTGCACCAAATCCAAAGAGATAATAGCCGAACAAGTCGGCTTTGTTTGATGTGTTAGATTCTGTATTCAGTAAAAGAAGCCTCGGAAACCAAGGATATATGCGTAGTAACCATATCCATGTATATGAGGTTAGGAAACCATTGTTTTCCTAACGTCTCCAGCCACTCCTTTCGATGTTTGTGAGTAACCGAGAGAAGAATAAGTAACATCAAGTGTAGAGTTCTGACAGTTGTCTACATCTTCTAATACAAAAACATATAAGCTTGAATACGGATTTTTAGCAATGATCAGCCTTTCAATGAAAATTCACATATAGTACAAGGAAGGGAAGACAGAACTGAAGATAAACGAGGATAAATTACATTTTCATTGTCGATCTTCGTGTAAACTAAGTGAAATCAATTACGTTGGGTTTATGCTGGAGATGACGTACCGATTCATTAACTTTGACATGAATTATTCTTTTAGTTTTATTTCTTATCAAAATTTAAAGGACATGAAACAGAACATAGAGCGTGAAAAAGAAAGACACAGAAGAAATGCATTTATGTAAGAGGTCTAGATGCCTGGAGACAGTTGAAAGGAAATAATCCCCACGGAAATTTATGTCCAGACACAGACTTTATTCAGAGCTTTGTAACGGAAAATGACCGTGCAATGACAACTTTATTAACAGTAGATGATCAGAGACAAAACCTTCTAATAATGACCTTTGTCATTTATTGTTCATCAGATTTATCAAAGACGTCCTTTTCACTGAACTTAACATGAAAATTTGCTTTAGCTTTCCCAATGTATCCTTTTTTGTAAACTTTTTTCTTTTACTTTACCATGGCATCTTGAGTCTCATGGCAGACTTTATCATGATAATGGAAATTATATATGATTGATTTAAGAGAAGAAGAAAAGGAAAAGGAGGAGAAAAGATACTCCCACAGAATTAAGTGTATGAGGCTCTTTCTTACAAATTAATGGCGTTCACTCCCTTTCAATTCAGACACAGCACGGCAAACAAATCGTGGTCACATACTAAGCTTTCTTGTCTTTTACGAAGATGACGTTGCTCTCGGTCCACTTTGCCCTAGTCGGAGCTCTAGATCAAGCTCTTCGGGATTTCCCAAATCCTTGCAGTTGTTGATGCTGGTAATGTTACTGCTGTTGTCGACGGACGATGAGGTTTCAGCCTTGTTAGAGTTATAAAAACAGTAAGAATTCGCCACCGTCTGTGTAGGCGTTGCTACTGAAAGATTAAGAGATTGTCCGACAAAGTCGGTGCGTGGGTATGGAGACATAGATAGAATTGCAGAAGGAGAGTCAATGCCGGATGCATTCATGTTTGTGGAGGACAAAACTCCACCATGGTTGTTAGGTAATTGGTAGAGCAAGGAGAGACCACCACTTGTCGAGAAATCTTGTGTTTGGATAACGAAAAGAGAGCTTGATGTTGATGATGAACTGGGGTCGACTGAAGTGGGCTGAGACTGGTGAAGCCTTGCCCGATCGCGACGGTGAACGTTCATGTGGCCACCTAGGGCTTGAGCTGACCGGAATTCCCTTCTACAGAAGGTGCAAGTATAAGACCTTGGTGGCCAAGTAGAGCCCATAACATTACTTGTGTCCTCTGCAAAAGCTCTAACCTCCCACGACTTGTCATCTTCTTGAGCTTGTACAGGGTTCCACATCCCGGCATCAGAGGTCATACCAGGGTTTGATTGATGATGATGATGGCGCTGGTTTTGATGGGATTGGGCTATCTTTTGGAGTTGGGTCAAGGATAGAACACCAAGTTCAGCAGCCATAATGCTAGTGGTAAAACATTGAAGACAGGTGTGTGATAAAGTTAATGTGGAACAAATTGAAGAAGGGAGTTAAATAGGAAGATGGGATGAGGAGAGAGAACCCTAACACCGGTAGTATCACCAAGGTTCTTGTATGAAGCGGTTGGAATTTACTGCACTCAACGTCTTATTAAGTTTCTTCCATAACGTCAGGACAATGCCTCCTGACTTTAGCTTCAACGCCCCACTGTTTACTATAGTTCAAATGTTTCACAACCCTTGCCCGTACATGTCAACTTAGAATCTAATGACGACACATTAAAGTATCAAAAAATCATGAAAATGTTGATGTTATAGATTACTTCAAACGTGGCAAAAGAAGGACATAGACTATGGCGTAGGACTTAAAAAAAAAAATCTTATAACCAATTTCCCCACCCTGTCTTTTAGTTTAATCAAGAAATTTCATAAGGCTTTCACATGCTTATTGAAAAATTGTAGGGGCAATCGTTTCACAAATTTTTTAATTTTACCTTCGTCGTCTCTAATACAAATAAAAATCAGAAAAATTAAACTCAACAAAATAAATCAACACCGAAATTTGATAACGCAGTTCAGTACTCCTTGTCTACGTCTGGGAGGTCCTCACCCAGATTAATCACTTTCACCGAAGTACAATAGAATTATTCAAAGCTTCACTGAGCCGACACAATGCAACCTTTGATACTATCACTCAACTTCACTTTTCCTGAAAGTTTTCACATCTAATAGTACAACCGCCTCGTACTAACCTCAACAGAGAATTTTCTCAATCAATCTTTTAACGAAGGAACAATAAAAATAACTCAAGTGATGAATCAATTAAAAATAAAAACAGAAAATACTTGAGACAGAAAAATAAAAACTTCCCTATAAATTTAGCTCTTTTAAAATAGGTCAGAAAGTTGTCACCACAAAATATAAATATTTATCTGCCGAAACGTTATAAGAATCAAAGGCCAAGGTTGTCGATTTTTCTTGCAGCAGACCATAGAATCTTGTTCACTGCACTGGGAATTATCCACGCCAATGCCACACAAGCACCAAAGAGGCTAAACCGTAAATCAGTTACTATAATCACTGCAACTCAATAGACACCCGCATTAAAAAGAACAACAATGGAAGTAGCGCACAAGAGTTGTCCAGAAGCAAGGTGACTCACGCAACTCCATCTTACGCCCACACATATGTCCAACCCAAAAAACATACACCACCTCAGCTGAATATATTTTCGTATATCATTAACACCCCCTGCTACATTGATATGTATCTCACATACATAATTCACTTCAACTATTTCCTGGAGACATGCACAATCACTGCTTTTTTTTTATTCAACGAACAACTAATGCTCACCACACATGTTACCCACTCACGCAAGATTCATCATATCTCTAATTCCCTTGGCCCAAAAAAAAAAACAACGTACACGCATCACACATATTCCACTTATGCTATATCACGGCCACCGCATATCTTTTATTTCAGCCCACTGCATGTGTTTTATTTCAAGACTCCCATGCAAAATAAACTTCTTCCCATGCAAGATAAACTTCTTCTATGAGATTTTCTTCAGCTGTAGATAGAGACATGTAATTTAAACACACAACAACCACATCCTTTTGTTTTCTTCTCTATCCGAAATCCCCAAAATCCGTGCAAAGCATAATTCGACTACCAACATAATAATAGATTTCAATTCATATGATAATTCCAATTATCTTATATGTCCAATTTAAAATGCCAAAACTAAATAAGGGATATATAAAATATATCCTAACACTTATGCTTGTGTCATAGCATCCTATGGGTCCAAGCACTTTTAGTAAAATTATATCCATGGTTTGTGTAAAGGAGTAATTCAATTACTGGTCCTCCTACCGTACATACGTAGTACTATCTTAAGGACTGAAAGCGATTTGCATCTTTATTTCGATCTTCTTCTTCTCAATTCATCTTTACATACTATTTTAGTAATACATTAAATCTTGGGATGTGATCTCATTTAAAAGTGCATAATTTGATAAGAAAATGTAGCAAAAATTACTATAATTAATAAGAGAGGAAATTAATAATCTGCTGTATCAAATAATGGATATTTAGGGTGGTTAACAATTTGTTTAATTGTTTGTCTTGTTATGGATTCTTTTGAATGTACTTATTAAGAACATAGTATTAATGCTGACATTAATTACAAGCATTCTAATCCTATTCGTTAGTTCTAGAATTTTTTTAATCTAAATATTATTAAAAATTCTGAAAGGAAAAGAGAAATAGATACAATCGCAAGTGGTGCTTTGGTGTACGCACTTCCTCACTTAGATGTTGACAGTCATTTACAAAACTAAACCTTTAAAAAACATCAATATGTCTTTGCTACTTAATCCCGAGTCTTGTTACTCTCTTCTCGTCCTGTCATGGAAAGACGTCCAAATTCAGACGAACCGTGTCTACATTGATGATTGTCGCCAGGTAAAGATGGCAGATTGCCGTCCGAGATTACAATGAAATTTAAGGTTGACAAAATTAGTCACAACATGAGTATTTATTTAATATTGTTGATCTCTTTTATAAAACCTTGGGAGTGAATGGAGTTTTGATAAGAAAATGATCTCTAGAACAGTGGAACTACATTATCATAGCTTTTTTCGCCTACGACTAAAACAAGAAACATCAATTAAACTTCACTCAAACGTTTTTGTTCCGTTGCAAACATCGTCTTTGTTCTGCTGCTATATGATCAAATAATTCCTTTACCTAATTGTACACTTTCCTATTTGCTTAATTTATAATTTTCCTATACTACAAGTTGAAATGAGACTAATTTAATAGCCAGGGTTGTTGACTTGAAGCTGTTAAATTGTTAGAATATTACAATACTTCCCCTGGTCTCAAACTCTAGTGACTATAAATAGTAATTAAAGCAGATATTTCTTGTTTTTAAAGCCAATAAGTTCCCTTTTTGGAATTTAGTTACTAATGTTATCATCGATGTCTAAAAGGAATTTCTGAGACGGGACATTTTTTAAGTTTTAAATTACAACTAATAGAGGCTAGTGGAAATTTCTTATTGGGTTCTGCACTGATCAATCAAGACGAAGACATGAGCCATTGATAAAAGTTAAAAAGAGGGAAATGCATATTAGAATAATACGTAACAGCTTGAAGAAGCTAGCTAGCTACTTGGATCCTTTTTTAGTTATATATTTTGTGTCAATTACCAGACACCACAACAATAATTTTCTTGCTGAATCTAAAGAAACAAGTAAAATAATATCAAATTGAGAACGAAATCAATCTCCTTCGGCATGTTCAGTATTAGGAATTTGATTGAGGAATATGACTCCATATAATATGTGAGTAAACTTTTGCGTAATTACGTGTATTAATTTATAATGAAACGACAAAGCAGTGGACTCATGGGAAAGTCAAACTATGAACTATATTAAAATTGAAGAACCAAATGATTTGTTCTTCATTAAACGTTAAAAAAAGACGGAAGAAATTGAAAAATAAAAAACAACACTTCTAAATATTATCGTGGCCGAACTGTTGGAGTCAGTAAACGTTGCCGATCTTTTACATTAATTCTATCTAATGAAAACCATTGGCATACTGATTATATATAAGTTTATGATTTAATGTTGTTTTCTTCAGAATATAAAGAAAAAAGGACGCCAAAATGCATCTTTTCTTTAGCATTGAAACGATAAGATACAAGATTTTGTTCCACGTAATTATAGAGTAATAATCTATATGTATTATTGAAAATAAATTACTTATAGATTTTGATTTTTGTTTTCTACAAATTAAAGGACTTGTTGGAAAATCTTTATCCACTTTTAATTCTTGTTTTCTTATTTATTCTATTTAATTTAAAAAATGATTTTTTTTTGTTTTTGAAAATTGTTGAAACTATTATACACTACAACAAAAAGTACTTCAGACAACAGATAAAAGCATTACTATAATTATAATTATTGTTGTCTTTTTATTAAGGCAATAGAATTCATACCGTTAGATAAAATGACGCTGCTCACAACAACAAAAGGAGCTTTTATATTAGGGTCATTCGGAACTAGTCTTTATGTCGACATTCCTTGATTAATAATGTTAAGAGGTATATTTTGCAAAAGTTGATTTAGAATAAAATGTGTATATGTTTAATTCCAATTTCGATGACAAGTGAAACTAGTCCAGTTTAGCACTTATACATCTTCAATGTGCGTAATGATATGAAAGTTACCCTTATTAAAATTTCAAAAATTTATT
>JAOTJB010000001.1:25076267-25088236 GCA_027123815.1 Erythroxylum minutifolium
GTGGACCATCCATCCACGAGGGGTGTGTCGTGGACCATCACAGGTAAGAGTAGTTTGTCGGATATAAAACTCTTACAATGCGTGTTTCCATAGACTTCCGTAACAACCAAGACTTGTTTTAATATCTTGTTGAGATTTCACCGTAATCTAGATAGCATTTGTATTTGATTAAACTACAATCTTCATGTTCGCTCTATATCGATTCAAACATAATCTCCATCCATCCAATAAATAATATTCTATATGTCCAATTTAAGATGCCAAAACTAAATAAGGTATATATATACAATATATCCTAACAATCTCCCCCTTTTTTGGCATTTTTGTCACAACACTTGAATTTCACATGAAAGTTCACAATTGGACATATAAAGTATGCAATGCTCCCCCTCAATGCAGTATCCAATTAACATTACATAACCATGAGTCAACTGTAGTCAACAAAACACAAAAGAAAATACATCAAACTTATCTGAACTGCTCTCCCCCTTTGAGAGAACACATGCCAAAAAGTTAGGAGCTACCGGGGAAGCGGAGAACAAGTTGCTTCAAAGTACGAAGGGCTTTAGTAGCTACTTGAAGGACACCTTCAATTCGTTCAATCTCAGAAAAGAGAGCTGCATAGGGATTAACATTGGAGGTCCCTGTGGCATCCGAAGGATCCGAAGCAACATACGGCAAGTCCACCACCCGTGGTTACTGGAAAATACAGCGATTTATATTCAGTAAGGCTGCCAACTCAAGAACACTCGACTCTACCCTGGGCACTTGATTGGCATACAAAAACTATGTTATTAAACAAGGAGAGTAAAGTAGAGAGTGTGGCTTACTTTCAATCGCCAACATCGCATCAATGATGAGCTTGCCAAGGTTGAGCTTCATTCCAGTCCCGATAGCATAAAGTAACTTAGCCTGTGCCAAGTAACTAGTAACAACATGCGTACTGGGCATCCAATTCGTCACCACCAATTTAAAAAGGATGAAATACTTCTAGGTAAGCATTGAAGAATGAAAAATTGAGCTAGATGGCCAAGCAGTCAATTTGCCACTAGTTAAGACCGTAGCAATCAAATCATTTGACACAGTCCACTCATCATCATAAACCAAATCACTGATGAAATTATCAAACCCCATAAACAAATTTATAAGATTAGCATCAAATTGTACTACCCGGCCCCGCATATAAACAACTCCAAAAGACACAGCATCCACATTCAGAATGTCATGAGTTAGATTGCATTAAAATTCCTTTACCAGTTCGGAGTCGTAATGATGAGGGAGTGTAGAGGCTTGCAATAAGGAATGTGTCGATAATAAAACATCCAAACCTTGTTGTTGAAACTCTTCGAGATTGATAGGATGGTCAATAACTAGACCAACATTGTGGAGAGTTTCCCATTTATGTTCGGCCTCCGGAGAATAAAACTTGAATAAAGCAGCATTATCTGCGGTCATGCGGGGGGAGAAATGTTGTCTTGGTGGTCGGTTGATTTGCGAGCCTTCATCTTTTTTCGCCTTCTCAGAGCCGGAGGGGGTACCGGCGGTGGAACAGACTGAACCGGAGGAGGAGGTGTTTCGAAATATAAGGATGATTCTTCCACCAAGGACTCGATCACTCGAGTAACATCATCGATAGGATCATTTTGATCCTGAACATCAGGGATATCAATAGGCACTGCTGAAGATGATCCCGCGCCTGTAGAACTTCTGCTAGATCCAGGACTAAATTGTAAGCGAATTGAACGTCACGTAGGAGCTGCTGTCCTTTTCTCTGAAACTGGGTATACAATCTTTTCTTTGTGTTTGCCCATGCTCAAATTTCAATTAATCAGAAGTCAGCAATGCAGTAAATACAAGGTCCAGATACCAACCCAATCAGCTCAGATAAAATAAAAAACCTGCCAATATTGAGTCGCAAATTGAAGAAGCCAATACAAATATACAACCCACAATCAGCCAAAAACGCAATCAGTAAATTAGGAAGCTTCAATGTCAATTCAGTTCAGATTCAAGACATCAGATACCAAAGCGGTATTAACCCACACAATCAGCCAAATAATCCACCAACATTCACAGACCCAATTTCAGCACAAGAGAGTCAACCACTTCTTCAGCTTCAAATATAACCCAAGCATTTAATAATGTGAAGAGAAAAACAATACCCGATGCTAAACACCATCAAGGGAATAAAGCAGGGAAGATATACGTAACATCAACACCACAGGATTGTTAAGAGGAAAAGACCAAGACGATGAAGCTTGCTTCGGAGAGAAGACTTGTGTGTTGGAGTGACTAGTGTGAAGAGGAGACTAGCTTAGGAACAAAGGAGAAGGACATGTCTTGCATGGAGTGTTTGGCTGCTGGAGGAGACTAGTGGGCTTGCGGCGGCAGTAAAGAATAAAAGAAGAGGAACAAAGTTAGGGATTTAAATCCCTTACCTAAAAACGCTACGTTTTCCTTTTTTTAATTAAATAAAATTAATACAAAGATACTAATAATGAAGGACACAAAGTCCCAAGGCTCCTCTAAGTAGTTCAAATCTTACTGTATCAAGAGGCTTCGTGAAGACATCTGCCAACTGTTGTTTCGTGGATACATGTGACAAAGTGACCACTTTGCTTCCCACAAGCTCTCAGATGAAGTGATACCAGAAATCAATATGCTTTGTCCTTGAATGCTGAACCGGATTCTTAGAAATATCTATGGCACTTTTATTGTTGCATAAAATAGTCAACTCATTTTGATCAATCCCATAGTCTTTCAACATTTGTTTATCCAAAGAAGTTGTGAACAACAATTACCTGCAGCGATGTATTCTACCTCAGCGGTTGATAGTGAGATTGAATTCTGCTTTTTGCTATACCAAGAAATCAAATTGTTTCCTAGAAAGAAACAGCCTCCTGAAGTACTTTTTCAATCATCTAAGTTTCCAGCCCAATCTGCATCACTATATCCAGCTAGATAAGGTGTTGAGTCAGATGAATACCATATCCCAAAATCAGATGTTCCGCTAACATACCTGATGATCCTCTTTACCGCTGTCAGATGTGTTTCTTTTGGGTTGGCTTGATAACGAGCACATACCCCAACACTAAAACAGATATCGAGTCTGCTTGTAGTCAAGTATAATAGGCCTCCAATTATACTTCGATACAAACTCTCATCAACACTTTTTCCATTCTCATCTCTGTTTAATTTTGTTAAAACACTCATAGGTGTTCTTGCATGTCTAGCATTCTCGAGACCGAACTTCTTGATTAAACTCTTGGCATATTTGGTTTGTGATATAAAAATTCCTTCCTTCAGTTGTTTAACTTACGAACCTAAAAATAAATCCAGCTCGCCTACCATACTCATTTCAAATTCAGATGTCATCAGTTGAACAAACTTATCTACCATCATTGAATGTGTAGCTCCAAACACAATATCGTCAACATCAATATGAGCAATCACAAAATCATATTTGAACGTTTTAATAAACAAAGTTTTGTCGACGCTACCTCGTTTATACCTTTACCTGATGAGAAACTGTGTAAGCCTTTCATACCAAGCTCTTGGTGCTTGTTTGAGACTGTAAAGAACTTTCTTTAGCTTAAAGACATGATCTACATGAGTTGAGTCAACAAATCCTTTTGGTTGCTTGACATACACTTCTTCTTGAATAAATCCGTTTAAAAATGCACTCTTTACATTCATCTGATAAAGCTTAAACCGCTCTACACATGCTATGCCCAATAATAGTTTGATAGAATTAAGTCGTGCCATCGGTGCAAAAGTTTCATCAAAGTCGATACCTTCCACCTGAGAGTATCCCGAGCTACCAGTCTTGCTTTATTTGTAGTAACATTACCTTGCTCATCTGTTTTATTCCGAAAAACTCATTTTGTTCCAATTACATTGGTATCCAATGGTCTTGGCACTAATTCCCATACATTATTTTGTGCAAACTGAATTAATTCTTCTTGCGTAACTGTTGTCCAAAATTCATCTTGTAATGCTTCTTTAACGCCCTTTGGTTCGAATGAAGACATGTAACACAAGTAGCCTGTAAGTTCTCGATAATCATCTCTTTTTCTTTCTCTTGTTTTTCTTCTTTCGCTAACACCTCCAATGACGTTTTCTACTGGATTATTTCTTTGGATTCGAGATGAAGAATCTCGATTCAAATAAGCTTCTAACGTTTTGGGTGATTCATCATCCGAAGTAACTGAAAGTTCTTCAATTCGCGCAGTTACTTCCTTAGCAGCAACTAACTGCAAATTAGTTTCTGCAGTTACTTCCTCAGCAGTAACTAACTGTAGACTTGGGCAATTCTTCAAACTTGTTTCATTGCTTGTTTGGGCTAATTCAGATGGTTGGTTACGTTGATTCTCTTCTGCCACATTCAACAAAGATATATCATCTATCACAACATTTATGGACTCTTGCACTTTCTTTGTTCTTTGATTTTATACTCGGTAAGCTTTACTATGAGTTGAATAGCCAATGAAAATTCCTTCGTCACTTTTGCTCTCGAATTTTTCAAGCTGTTCCTGATCTCTAAGAATATAGCACTTACTTCCGAAAATATGAAAGTAACCTACATCTGGTTTCTTTTCTTTCCAAAGTTCATACGACGTCTTGTTCAAAAAGCTTCGAAGATATACTCTGTTACATATGTAACATGTTGTGTTAACCGCTTCGGCCCAAAATCGCATAGACACATTACTTCTATTCAGCACAGATCTGGCCATTTCTTGAAGTGTTCTATTTTTCCTTTCAACAACTCCATTTTGCTGTGGAGTTTTGGGTGCTGAAAATTCTTGTACGATGTCATACTCATCACAAAAATCATTAAAGCTTGTATTCTCAAATTCTCTTCCATGTTTCGAACGAATTCTCAATATAGTCAAATTTTTCAGATTCATCACTTGCACACATAAAATTCTAAAAGCCCTAAAAGCATCTGATTTTTCTTTCAAAAATGACACCCAAGTATATCTCGAATAATCATCAACACAAGTTAGAAAGTATCTCATTCCACCAATGCTTTCATGTTGTGTCGGACCAACCAAATTCATGTGAATTAAATCAAGTATACGAGATGAGGTAACATGTCTAACCTTTTTATGTGGCACTCTTAGCTGTTTTCCCATTTGACACGCCCTGCAAATCGAATTTCCTACTTTGTTCATTTTGGCTAGACCCTTCACAGCCTCAAATTTTGTTAATTTGCTGATGAGATCAAAATTTGCATACCCAATCCTTTGATGCCATAAATCAATGTCATTCTTATAAGTAGCTAACTCACGCGTAGTCATGACTTGCAACATGTATCACTTGTCGGCTGATCACTTGCCACTCACGATACATTCTCCTTGTTCAGAAAGTACCATGCATCCATCACTTGTGAATTTAACTAGAAAACCATCATCACAAAGTTGGTTTATACTTACCAAATTGGCTTTTAATCCACCGACATGGAGCACATTCTTGAGAGGAGGCAAACCATCCACGCATAATGTTCCTCTACCAATCACGGAAGCTTTCTTTTCATCTCCGAAAGTCACATGGCCATCCATACAATTTTGATAATCAGTTAAGTAAGCCTTTTCCCCCATCATATGGCATGAACATCCACTATCAAAATACCAACCATGTTACAAAGTTGCCTTCATTGATGTACGAACTACAAGAGCTTGCAATTCACTTCTTTTTACCCAAGTAGATTTCGGTATCGACGATTGATGTTGAAATTTTTGTGTAGGATGTATACTTTTTCGGCTTTGTCTTCTTTGAAACAACATCTATAATAACTGATAACATCTTGACCTTTTATGCCCAATTACTCCACAAAAATGACATGTGGGTATAAATCTTCGAGCCTTTTTCGATGCTTCTACCTCTTGGGCTGATCTGGACATATGAAATTTTTCCTCATTCACTTTCAAGTACTCACCTTTATAGCCTATGCCTTCGAAATTTCCTTTAACTGTACCAGTTTCTATTAACTTATCTAGTTTTTCTGTGCCTCCATTCAACATTCTCAATCCCTTTTCAGTACTTATCAATTTCATTATAGCTTCACCAAGCTCATCCGACGTTAACATCAACTTCTTCTCTAGCTCTTATATGGTGTTCTTCATAGAAAGATTATCTTCCTTCAATGTTTCATTCTTTCTATACATTTTCACCCATTTTTTATACATAGCTTCGTAGTCCTTATAGATATTCCCTTTTTTATCATCTACGCCACTTCCGTCATTGTCATAATCTAATATTGAATCTTGAGCTGAATTGTTTTCGAAATTTTCTGATTTTTCCTTTTTCCAGCCTTCAGTTACTTCCTTCTCAGTTACTGTTAAGCAAGTAACTGGACTTTTGCTATGTAAGGCAACTAACGTAGCGTTGTTTTCTATTTCTTCTTCACTACTATATTCACTCTTGGAATTATTCTCACTCCAGGTGCTTGTGAAGGACTTTCCTTTTTTCTTCTTCAAAGTATTGGCACATTCGGATTGAATGTGTCCAAAACCTTGACATTCATGACATTGAATTCTTCTTGCCTTTTTTCACCCTTTTGTGTCTTGACTTGTTATCTTGAATTGTTACTCGATGAACTTCCGCCATATTGTCTAAAGCTGGGTCTGTCCTTCTTCATTCTTTTCAGCCATTTACCAAAATTTCGTGTGAGAAGTACCAAGTCTTCATTTTCATCTGATTCATCTGCCGCATCATTCACACTCTTTCCAGTTTCTACCTGTAGTGCCAAACTTTTGCTTCTTTCTTGCTTACCTCTTAAAAGATTCATCTCGATGTTTGTAATAATTCCAATAACTTTTTCCAATGATAGATTATCAATGTCGTGGGCCTCCTCTATTGCTGCAATTTTTGGAATAAATTTTGGAGGTAACGATCTCAGTGTTTTCTTGACTAATTTCACGTTGGAGTATTTCTTCCACAGTTGGTGAGCCTGATTTACTTTCTCGTAATTTTTCATAAAATTCTCCAATAGTCTCATTCTCATGCATCTTCAGCTCTTCAAATCGCACAGTTAACATCTGTAGTTTCGATGCTATCACGAATTTTGACCCCTCATGAATAGTTTGCAAGGCATCCCACGCTTCTTTCACCGATTCACAGGCTGAAATCATTGAGAAATGTCCCTCATCAACAGCATTGAATATTGCATGTATCGCTTGAGAATTTCCAAGTGCACTTTCTTCTTCGACTCTTGTCAATTCAAAGGGATTTGTCTGAACTGCCTCTCCTTTATCATCAGTGATCATCGGATGCGTCCAACTGTGTACTATTGAATGCCAAGCTCTCGTGCCCTGAGCTTGGATGAAGACTTTCATCCGTGATTTCCATACAGAATAGTTGGATCCATCCAATAGTAGTAGTCTGGTAATTGATGCACCATCTCTTGTCGCCATGTTTACGAAACTAGGATCGTACTAACTTGCTACCAAGTTCTGAATCGGTGATATTGCTCTGATACCAATTGAAAAATTGAGAGTGTTAAAAAGTTTCGCAAACTTTTCGGTAAACTCCTTTGGCACGAACAAAAATAAAATCAAACAAAGCGAAATAACAAGAACACTAAAAATTTGTTAACGCAGTTCGGTACTTCTTGCTTACGTCTGCAGGGCCCTCACCCAGATTAAATCTTTCTGAAAATATAATAGGTTTACTCAAGACTTTACAGAGCCTACTCCACTCACTCTTGAAACTATCTCTCTAACTCACTACCTGTGAAAGATTTTCACACCTGATAACAAGACCAACTCGTGTTAACTTCATCAGAGGATTTTTCTAACTATTTTCACTAAAAAACAATCAATAAAAATAACTAAAGTATTTAATCAAATAAGAACTGAACAATAAAATACTTGAGGTAAAAAGAAAGACTTCCCTATGTTGGAGACCCACTATGTTTTCTCACAAAAACATGGCACAACTTAGATGAAAATGTCTTGAAGAAACTGATGGGCTGAACTACTTCACTTCTATAACACTACACGATATCCAGCTTTCCACGTCTCCTACATGCTCATCACTGCACTCACTATTTCACTGATCAATTAATTCACCTCACTTCAATGCCACACACCCACGTCACAACCCATAGTTGCACACACCTTGGAAATAGACTTCTGCTATAGAAAGAAAAGATGTGGACAACACACAGTGGAGAATTCTTGCAATAGCTTCTTCACGTTATCATGTATGAGACCCACGAAGAAAAAAGAAAAACAATTCCAATGACCAGAACACAACAGCCAAAATAACGCACACCCCTCAACTTGGTTTCAGCCTCTCACTTCTTTGATAGCATCCTTCAATAGAGATATTCTTCAACAACCAAAACAAAAACTTAGACCAGTCAACGATATCTTCTTTTTACCAAGATTCACCGTGGCTGCTGCTCTCAAAAATACATGTGTATTAGCTCAGCTAAATTGTCAACCCACGCACGATATCTTGGATGCTGCAAACATCCATTCAAAAAGGAATTCTATCATCGAGTAAGGATAAGCAGAAATCTCGCATAATAAGAGTCCCATTTCAATTCAAATATAAGAGTTTCACTTCAACACCATCACTTCAACATTAACATTCCAAATACTCATGTGTCCAGCTATTTTAATAATTAATTTTGTATTTCCAATTAAAATGCCAAAACTATATATATATATCCTAACACATTCTATTTGAGAGATTGCCCTTTTTCGGATTCAAGAATCCCAAACCCAAAAGGAATAGAAATCCTTTTTAATATCTAAAACAAGATATTAAAAACAAATACAATTTTGTAGGTGAGTAGGAATGCTTTTACAATAAAAATTTTGATTTCAAAAGAAGATGTGAAAAAGGATACAAATTCCTAATTCCATTAAAATACTCTTATTCATTTAGGTAGTGAGTGGATAAAAAGAGCTTTTCTCTAGTATCCCTTCTTATAAATCTTTGATATGATCTCTATACAACATATCTATTCTATTTTCTGCTGTAGCAGGTATATTTTGGTACGTCACCTCTTCATTTGTTTTAGTAATTCTTATTATTTTTTAACACTCTTGAATCAAGATGAGTAATGGCTGGTCAAATCTTCCGATAGACTTGTTAAGGTCGATTGAAGGAGAACTTTTCTCATATTTTGACAAATTGCAATTTTCTTATATATGCAAAACATGGTATGAGGCATCCAACCTTGATCCTAAGAGCCTTCCATTTTTAGAGGTACCGATTTATAATAGTGGTTCTGACATGATTTCTTCCTGCAGATTATATAGTTTTCTGAGTAACAAGTGTTATGATGTTGAGTTAAAAGTGTCAGTAAACGAGAACAAAAATAGAAGATTTGAGAGACAAGAAAAAACATAGAAGAAACTGAACTTTTCTTATTTCAGCTTGAAAATGAGGGACTTCAGTACCACACTTAAATAACCTTAATAATAACAATATAGCTAAAAATAGGACTCACAATGGACTTAATCCTACGTTCTGCTAAAATATCTAACTGTTATTATTGACCATTAACTACTAACATAATAGCATCTAGGACCCGTTAACATAAACGCCTTGCAATAAAGTAGCAATAATTTTTTGAATAAGTCACTTATATTTATTCAACACTCCTTCTTGATTAAAAATCACATACTCCTAACTGTAACCTATAAAAATGAAACTTGGCCTGTGATGGGGATTTTGTAAAAATGTCAGTTGTTTGCTCATTAGTGCTATAGAATTTCAACACTATTTTGCCATTAGATATCAGCTTTCGAATGAAATGATGAACATCAATATGCTTGGTTCTGCTATGGAAAACAGGATTTCTGGCAATTGCTATTATGGCCTGGTCATCACAAAATATCTTAGTGGCTTCCTTTTGCTCAAAATTGAAATCAACAAGGAGTTTTCTCAGCCATAAGACGTGTCTTGCTGCTGAAGTTGCTGCAACATACTCTGCTTTAGATGATGACAAAGCTACTGTCTCTTGCTTCTTTAAACTCCATGTCACTGCTCCAGAACCAAAGCTAAAAACGTTGCTAGAAGTGCTCTTTTGATCATCTAAACATCCTGCCCAATCACTATTAGTGAAACTAATTAAGTTGAAATTTGGTACTTTGCAATACCAAATACCAAAATTTATAGTTCCTGCTATATGACGAAGTATCCTTTTTGCTGCTCCAAGATGTTGTTTTGTAGGGCTATGCATAAATTGAGACACAACACTAACAGACAAAGCAATGTCAGGTCTAGTATGAGTTAAATAGTTTAAACCCCCAACTAAACTTCTGAAAAGTGTAGGATTTGCTTTCTCAGTCCCATCTTCAAGCTATAGCTTCTCATTTATATTCATTGGTATGACTGCCACTTCACAATTTTCCATGCTAAACCTGTTTAAAAGTTCCATAGCATATTTCTTTTGATGCACAAAAATTCCATTATTACTTTGTATAAGCTCAAGCCCCAAAAAAAATGCAATAAGCCCAAATCTGTCATCTCAAAATTTCTCTACATACTGGACTTAAAATCATCAATTAAGGACTTTGAAGAACCTATATAAATCATATAATCCACATACAGGCAAACTACTAAAAAATCTTAATGACCTTGTTTTTTTCAAATAAAGAGTAGGCTCATTTTCACTTTTAATGAACACGTTGTCTTGAAAAAATGAATCAATCTTACTATACTAAGCCCACGGAGCTTGCTTTAGCTCGTAGAGAGCTTTTCTTAATATGTAGACTTTGTTTTCATTGTTATTGATAGTAAAACCTGGAGGTTGTGAAACATAAACCTCCTCATCCAAAACCTCATTCAAAAAAGTAGATTTCACATCAAATTGATACACAGGTAATTATAATTAAGCAGCCAATGCCAAAATAATTCTTATAGTTTCAAACCGAGCAACAGGAGAAAAGGTTTTTTCAAAATCTATACCTTGTTGTTGTGAGTATCCCTTTGCCACCAAATGAGCTTTGTGTTTTTGGATGCTTCCATCAGCATTATACTTCGTTCAGAAAACCCATTTTAGCTTTACAATATTTTTTCCTTCTGGAACATCAACCAATTCCTATATTGAATTTCTTTCAATTGCCTGCATCTCCTCTATTATAACAGCATATCACTCAAGGTTTTTTGTAGCATCTTCAAAAGAAGTTGGATCAAAAACTAATAAAGCAAAGTTACATGACTCATAAATTTCTCTAAGAGATTTGAATTTTCTAGGTGGAGTTTCACTGTTGCTGCTAGAGGAACTTGATGCTGGAGTGTCTGAACTAGTAGAACTTGTAGAGCTATTAACACTAGGAGAGCTAAGAACTGATCTTACAAGTGATAAAGAAGCTGAACTTTCAGGTGATAGTAGATCTAAATTTTTTGGTTATTAAAAATCTGCTATAGCTAAACTTTGCAGGCCTTCCTTATTAAAATTGCACTTCAAATCTACTTCTTCATTGAATAAAACATCGCTGCTAATTATCACTTCTCCACTTATAGGATTATATAGACGATATGCTTTGGATTGAGAGCTATAGCCAATGAAAATGCATTTTTCAAATTTTTTATCAAGTTTAGAACGTGTATTAACCAAAGCATATGTTATACAACCAAAACTTTTAAGTGGCTTACTCGTGGCTTCTTACCCATCCAAGCATCATAGGGTGTTTAACCCAAAACTGCCTTTATTGGTGAGATATTTAGAAGATATACTGCTGGTGCAACAGCTTCTCCCCAAAACTGATTTGGAAGCCCTTTTGCCTTTAACAAGCTTCTAACCATTTCAACCACTGTTCGATTTTTTTACTGTGCAACACCATTCTATTCTGGTGTATACGGGGGTGTAAGTTCCCTATGAATGCCATTTTTATAACACCCCACTCTCATAGGACATGTACCTGACATCCTGAGTGATATCTGAGTACGAAGTCTGCAAGAGCGGCATGCTAAAACAATCATCAGTTAAAACTCATTGCAAATTG
>JAOTJB010000001.1:25165806-25180636 GCA_027123815.1 Erythroxylum minutifolium
TAATTAATAATAAATTTTATATAATTAATAATAAAATAATAAAACTTTTATTATTTTAAAATATAAAATATAAAAAAATTATTTGTCACGGTTGTGACTTGAACAACTGTGACTTTTTAATTGGACATGATTTATGTTTTAAAATTATAGTGTTAAACCGCTTGTAACAACTATTTTAATATCAGGGGTATAATAGTCATTTATTATACATTACATTCAATTCCATTCATCTTCCAAACAAAGTTTCATTACATTATATTATGAACTCTTCCATCCCTCCTAAATAACTTTTTACTATATTATATTTCATTCTATTATAAACCGTTCCTTTCCGTTCCGTTAATTAACATCCAACCAAACAGGCCCTAAGCGGTAAGAACTCGACTTTCCCATAGAGTATTTCACACCATATAGCTAACACTTTTGTGCGCCTAATAGATTTGCAAAACATTGATCCCTACCTTACTGGTTTGCCTAATGGCATTGAGACTTATGTAATGAAAGAAGGAAGAGTCTCTTTTAAGGACAAACTCACACTCAATCATGTGTTGTTTGTTCCCAAATTAAAATGCAACTTGATTTTAATTTCATAAATGTTACATGATAATGATTACATTGTCTGATTAAATAATAAAATATGTGTAATATAAGACCATATTTCGACGATACTAATTGGAGCAGGTGAATAAACTAAGGGTTTTTACCTTCTTTGTACAATAATAGCAGTTCGTGTGTGCAAAGCAAGTGGCATTGGATCATGTGAGTTGTGGCATAGAAGAATGGGACATTTTACTTTTAAAGTAATTAGTATGCTTCTTGATATTAGTGATAAGGATGAAGTGAGTGGCCTAGAGTCTTGTGATGTTTGCTTTAGGACTAAGAAAATAAATGAGACATTTTTGTTGATTGAGAATGACAAAGAATTGTTTTGATTTAATCCATTATAATTTATAGGGACCATATAGAATGCTTGCTTCTTGTGATGTTATTTATTTTCAAACTATAGTGGATGATTATTCGTGTACTGTGTGGGTATACTATTAAAAATAAGATGAAATTCCTCGAATTGTTAAAAATTATTTTGTTGTGGTCCATAAACAATTTAATAAGCAGATCAAGGTTGTAATAAGTGATAATGGTGTATAATTTCAAGGTTTGAAAGATTATTTTTAAGAAAATGGTGTTTTATATTATACCTCAATTTGTTAAACTCTTTAGTAAAATGGAAAGGTAGAGAGGAAACATAGTCATATTTTAAATATGACAGAGCATTAAGATTTTAGGAAAATTTACCTATCATAATGTATACATATTACAGGATACCTAATTAATCAAACACCTTTTTCACTACTTGACGAGAAATCTCCTTATGAAATGTTAATTGGTGTTAAAACCTCATATGCACATATTCGAACATTTAGATGCATATGTTATACTCATAATGATAATAGAAGAGGAGATAAGTTTGTTAGCTGAAGCCACAATTATATATATCTTTAAGATACCCTTATAGGGAAAAAAGGGGAGGAATTGTATGATCTTAAAGTGAAGAGTACTTTTTTTCACAGGACATGAAATTTGTAGAGAACTTCTTTCCTTTTGTCGATACTAGTATGATAAGTGAAATAAAAATAGGAGGACCAGAGTGGTCACTTGTTTGGTTAATGATGATGATGAAGAAGGGAACAATGCAAACAATGAGGATAGTGCTAGATAGGGTGACTTGAATTATCAAAATATACAATTGGAAAATGATAGCAGGAGAAATAAGGATCTTGGAGAAGCCAATAAGGTGCAACAACAAGGTACGAATGCATAGGCAGAAGAACATAATGTTGTTCCATAAAATGGCATTGACAACGATAAGGAAAATGAGCTCCTTAGTCATGAACATCTAGTTAAGAAACCTTTTTTGCATTTGAAAGATTAAGTCACCCACATTGCCTACATAAGCCCTTCTGTTAGTTTTTCCCTTCGATCAAAATCCTCAGGTACTCATTATCTTACTGCACACTTTGTTAATTGTAACAAATTTTTTATAGAATACCATGGCATTTTGGTAGCTATTATTGCACAATATGAGCCAAGTTCATTTTTTGAGGCTATAAAAGATGAGAAGTGGATAGATGCAATGAAATAAGAGATTCAAGCTTTGGAAGATAATGGAACATGGATGATAAAAGATCTGCCTCTAAGAAAGAAATCAATTTGATGTAACTAGATATATAAAATAAAATATGATTAAGATGATATCATTAAATGACATAAAGCAAGGTTAGTGATTCATGGGAATAAATAGGTCGAAGGAATTGACTATAATAAGGCTTTTGATCCTGTAGCAAAGATGGTAATAGTTTGGACCTTCCTAGTTGTTACAACCATAAAGAACCTTAAACTTCATCATATAGATGTTCATAATGCTTTCCTGTATAGAGATTTAGAGGAAAAGGAATATATGAAATTACTACTAGGCTTGAGGCTCAGTCGCCTGGTAAGTTGTGTCGGCTTTATAAATTTTTATATGGCTTAAAACAAGCACCCAAGTGTTGTTTTGCTAAAATATCTGAAGCTCTGAAAGCTTATGGTTTCTAAAAGTTGTATTCATACTATTCCTTTTTCAAACTTCGAGTTTATGATATAGAACTGAATGTCTTTATTTATGTTAATGATATTCTTATTTCTATAAATAATAGGAGTGTTATATAAGAATTCAAGGATTATCTCAGTCATTGTTTTCACATGAAAGATATTGGGAAATTGAAATATTTTCTGGGTATTGATGTGACGCGAAATATTGCTAGTAGTTTTCTTTCTCAATGGAAGTATGCTTTGGACCTTAAATTTGATTATATGTTACTTGGTACAAAACTGACAACTATTTCTATTAAACAAAATCATCAGTTGGCACTTGTTGATGGAGTATATTTGAAAGACCTAACTGGTTATAGATGACTTGTGGGGCATCTCATTTATTTGACAATTACTCGTCTTGAGTTATCTTATTGTGCTCACATCTTGACACAATTTATGTAGAATTCGAAACTTGAGCATTGGGATGTGGCTATGCATGTCATTCAATATTGGACAGGTAATCCAGGTTAAAAAATTTTGTTATATGTCGACTGTGATTTACGTTCGTATGGATAATTTGTTGATTGAGCTAGTTGTCCTCTCTTTAGACGGTCTTTCATGCTCCAACTTAAGGGGGTAGGGGTGAATATTTACTGTATATTTCAAATTAGGTAGAATATTCCTGATTAAGTAGTTTCCTTTTAATTTAGGATTTGTTTGCATAAATAGCTTGTTAAAATGATGTATATATACTCAGGGAGTTAATGAGAAAGGGTGAGTTTTTCCCCACCAAAATTCTTCACTTTCCAATTTCAAATCATCATCACTCTAGTAATATTTGTATCTACTATTTATTAACTTGTAAATCATGAGGCTGGGTTATCAACCTATTAGGACCATTAATATTCATTGCATAACCACAACTTATTAACTGAAAAATCTCCAAATCTTGTTTTATTAGAGTGAGGAGGTAAAAGGAAAAAAAGAAGACAGAGAGAACATGTGACTGGCTGCAGTAGTCAAAAGAGACTAGGAGAAGACATTAGAAAACAAAAATAGAGAAAAGATAGTAGAACATATGAGAGAAAAATAGAAAATAGAAAAGATAAAAGAGAAAAGAACAGATGAGCGGTTGGTGGAGATAAAAGAAGACAATAGAATCGATAACCCTAACTAATATATATATAAAACTTGGGCTCAAATTTTTTTTAAAAAGAGCATAAACATAGTCTGAAACTCAGTTAACTCAAGCGTTAACTTTAGGTTGAGCTAGACTAGGCCTAGGCCAACTTGCCATTCCTAGACATTGCTCTACTTGATCATCACTATTTCATTTGAACTTGAAGACCCATTTATTATCAATTCACTTCCTTCCTTGAGATAATGATATAAATTACCAAATTTTATTTTTATAAAGAGTTTCAATTTTTCCTGCATTATTGTCATCTATTAAGAGGCATATGGATTATTAAATGTTTTTTGGATGTTCAATGACTCTTTATCCTCTATAAAAAATTATTATGTTACATTGTCCTCCATTATATAGTCTGAGTGTTAATTTGATATTCTTTTTGTATGATTTGATCGACAAACTTTTGGAGCTTCAAACATTAAAGATTGTGCTCTAATATTACTTCAAAAGAAGTTTGAAATTCTCTTTCCACTTATATAGTAGTCTCTGAACTTCTTTCTGAATTATTATTGTCTTCGTTACACACACACAAACACACACATAAATACTCATATATATACATACATATATACACATATATAATTTATCTTTTATGAAGGTCATGCCTTCATTGATAATAACCTTATAAACATTGGGATCCTATAGGCAATAGTCTTTCACTTCATTAGCATATCTTAAGAATAAGTATTTACTAGATTTTATATATAGCTTTGTCATTTCTTTAGCATTATACATTCACATACATAGGACTTTCAAATATATTGAGATTAGAATAATCTATTGGCTTCCTACTCTATATTCCATCAATGTCTTCAACTCAGTTGTAGTTGACGAGACTCGATTCATCAGTTTACAAGTACTATTGACTTCTTCTACCTAGAATGGCCTGCAGTTATAAATGTCATTCTTATACTTTCTAATATAGCTTTATTCATTTATTATATCACTCTATTTTGTTGAAGAGTGTATGCAACAATAAATTGTATTTTGATGTCTTCTTGATTACATAATGTATCAAATTCATTGCTAATATATTATCCTTCACTATTCATCCTTAAACACTTGATCATTTTATCACAATCAAGTTCAACGCACACTTTAAAAATTTTAAAGACTAAGAATATATGTATTTTCTCAATCCTAAATTTGGTTATCATGGCTTCTACTTAAAACAAATTTGAGCTAAGAGAAATAACTCCCACTATTTAATGTAAACAGTAGTACCAAGAGCATACAATAGGTAAATATGTAATCTTTAATTGGGCTCCGATAACAATTGCAGAATGATTAGGTTAACAGAACAAGATCATAGACATACAAAGTATTGTTACGAGCAAAAAGATGAGTTATAATACAAATACTCATTATAAGTTGCAAATAATAATTTGTAAATTAGAACCTATAAGATTGATATCCTCACAAGCTTTACTCTTTGATGTTTGAATTTGTTTAGAACCTATAAGATTGATATCCTCGCAAACTTTACTCTTTGATGTTTGAATTTGTTTTTGATACATAAAACAAGAAGATAATGGATATTTGTAAATGAATCAAATATCACATATTTTAATTTATTATATTTATTAGATATTCTAATATCTAGGCTTTTTTTAACCACAAATTACTTATCTTTATCTAGATATTTTGTAAATAATAATTAGATTATTTTAATATGAACAACATCTAAATATTGCGAGTAATGTCTACATTCTTCTAACATAAATTTTTCTATTCATTATATGTTTCCTCTATTATATAAAAAGAGCCTTACATTAAAAAAGGTAAACAATTATTATAATTTTATTTTTTAACAAAACAAATTTAAATCTAATTTGGGTATCAAGATTATGTACTAACATTGTCTCCAATATTGGTTTGTAGGTCTAAAGACTCTTAATGCAATAGTATTACTTAAGATGTTACCTTGAAAGAAGCCCAGTTAGCCCAGTTCGAAAGCAAGCCCCTAAATGAAACAAGAAAGCTCAGTGAATACCTTTCTCCACGTGTAGAGAAAGTGTTTAACAAATGGCTTCTCCTCATATTTTGCTTTGTTGGCAGTTGTAATTCTTTTGGAAGACTCTTTTATTAATTATATTCAATTTATAAAAAAGCTTCTTCTTCTTCTTTTTTTTTTTCCTTTCTTTTGATTATACTCCATATTGCTCATAATGATGGTCATGGACGGAGTTATGCTCTCACGTTGTCCTAATTCAAAATTTGATTATACTTGAGTTGCACCATGACCCTGAAAACAGAAGGAGACAAAAAAGAGACGGATTCTACTGTAAACCTAATTGACATGCCAACAAATTTCAGCAACCTGCAGCCGCTGAAACGTTAGAATAGTTCCAAATTGGAAGCCAAGTCCTTGAAATGGACAGGACATGTTAAAGTTGGAAAGTAGCCATAGATAAATTATTGGTTAAAGGTCATCCATTTTTCTAGTGGATTTCGTCTTAAAAAAAAGTCATAATTTAATTTTTTTTTTAAATCATGTTTTTTTATTAATTTTATATCTCATTTCGTTAGTTTTTTAGTAAAAATTTTAACAGGATTAATATGTCATATGTTTTTTAATTTTTAAAAATTAACATAAATATTAAGATATAATTATTTTATTTTAAATTATTTATAAATAAACTTTCTATTTACACATTATCTCGAATTAAAAAAAATTAGTTAAACAATTCTTTTCTAAAGATTAAAAAAGTTTTTGGCCATCCGTTTCTTGTGCCAAAGATTACTGCTTAAATGTAGTCCAAAACAAATGAAAAAGTCAATAATTAAAGAGTTGCAACAACATCTTGGAACTACGCGCAAGAAATCCCAAGATTGGTGAGTGGTGTAACATGAAGACAAGTTTCTTCTTGCCAGTTGCTTCTGATGGCAAGTTTGACCATTTCCATATAGTACGTAGCTAAGCTTTATCAGATAGTTCTGCAGATTGGTCACTCATGTACCCAGAAGAACAGAGAAGAAATTGGGCAAGAAAAACAGGAAGAAGAAAGCACTAACAGAACAAGATATATTTATTTGGCAAAGTCAGGCTTTTGTATCACGTGTTACAGATTAAATAACCATTGTAAATCTTCCATAGTTTACAACATGTCAAGGACAATTGATCAAGTATAAACCTGTGAAATTATATACCTTCCCTTTTGATCTTTATCCAGTTCGCTAATAATCTTGAGCATAGAAGTCAATAATCTCTTTGAGATTAAGCTGAAACAGCGAAGAGCAATCATTATGCATCAACCACAGCATGTGCTCGAACAGAATTGCATCGACATCCACAAAAATCACTCTCTTCTCCCCATCCCTTCTCATATGAACATCGCCAAATCTCCCTTCTGTCTCATCCTTCTTCACCATATCCATTAAAACTCGAAAAGGGCTCTCTTGTAGAACAAATGGATCCACTAAGAACTCTCTCTTCTCTTTCCCGACCACCACGGTCACCGGACCATCAAACTCGCCGAACCCTTCTTCCGTCAGTGGACGGTAGCCTAACCGTGAACCATTGTAGCACTTTCTCAACATTGACACAGGCAAAATTAAACACTCCATACTTGTTTGTACCAAAGACTAAACAATATACAACTAATATACAAGTGTTTGTGAGAGAAGACAAAGGGTGTGTAAGTTAGGAGTTCAAACACATATATAAGTTGGGAAGTGAGACATGACCTGACAAGTTTGACAGGTTCAATTCAACTATGAAATTGGCCAGCTAACGGCTAGAGAAAGAAAAAGGGATAAATGAATGAAGTATTTGTATTTGCAAGTAAAGTAATGGATTGGGATGTTTTTGTACGTATTTAAAATGGTAGTTGATGGTTCTTTAGCTCCAATGTAGCCGTTGGAGTAAGGGAAAAAACTGTAGGTGGTAGGAATGGGATTACGACTGCCGACTGGATCAGTCATGATCAGTACATTCATCGTTGTCTGGTTGGGACACGTTGAGCAAGTTGCTTTATTCATCTATGCTATAGTGGAGTTCTATATTATTTGTTTCATAAATTATACTAGGATATTATAATTGAGTTTAGGATACTATTGAGTACATCATAATTTAGAAAATGAGAATATAAATTTTTAAAAAAACACCATATTAATTGTTTTGATTCAATTATAATTTTAATTTTTAAGAGTTTCCAATATCATGGAATATTTTTAAGGTAATTTTTAAAAAATAATATTTTTTAGAGTAGGTAAAAATTAAAGTTGGTATCTTTTATCGTTTAAGATAAATTTTTGAACCAAGTTTACAATTATCCTTAGATGTGTCTATTTCATTAAACTAATGGCATAAGGAGAAGGGAAATTCTAGAAAATGATAATTGTTAGGTTGCCCAACTTTGATCCCAATAGATGTGAATATGTGAACTTTGATACTTGTCAGTGGACACGTATTCTCATCAATGTTATCTAAGCATATGGTTAGAATTATGGAATTGGAATTGGAATCCAGTTGTTAGTGTAGTCAATCCGCGTAGACATTGTTAGTTCATCAAACATAACATCCTTGAATTGAACATAAACAGAAACAAACAGCCAATTCCACATTGGTCGATGCCACCAAAGCCGGTGGAACTCTTTGACATTTAGTAGTCAGATTGTCACGAAGCTTGTTGTGCACATGGCCGGACATGGGTCACCTTTTCTTCAGCCCACCGCTGAATCAATTAAATTTTGTCTTACTAATTCAATAAATAATAGGATAGGGGATTTAAAACTTTCCTCCTCCATGGTTTTAATTTTGCATGATATAAGAACAGCCAAGTTTAGAATCCTTCTTTTCACACCCACAACAAATAAAATTGCAATGAGAAGATTTGACACTAGCAAATGACATAATGGAGCCTCTATGCCTTCCCATATGGCAAAAAACAAGGACACTCACTACTGGAAAACCGGTGTAGTGTTCACAGTAGTAACACAGATCAAAATGTAGATAATCACAAAAGTATTACCAAATTGATCTAAGACATTCTTCAATTAAGGTAGCATTTAGCTATTTGCTAATAGCCATGTTTAAATCATCACAAGTGAAAAAGAAAAAAGGAAGAAGATAGCTAATCACTACTCAAGATGAATCTAGAAAGAAGAACGAAAATCTACAGCTCGTACTCAGAACCCTCTCGTTAGCATTAGGATTTGATCTCAATCTGCTGTGCAAGAACCGCCGCAGAGAACCCTACTGTCAATTGTTAAGCATCTGATCATTGTGGATTTTGGCCACCCCATAATTGATACATCTGCATGCCATGCATAGGTTGACCGGGATTGCCATATATTCCAGGGCCACGATGCATTGGACTGCCATCATTCTCATCAGATGACTCGCTAGACGCCCCTTGACAAGGTGGGCTCGTTTCAGTCATCGGTGAACTGAAATTCAACAGCTGTGGTGCAGGTGCCGATGAAGGACCAGACTTCTTTCCAGAATTTGGTTTCCTATCAGCAATAAAGCTCCCAACAATGACCTGGTCGATGACAAGGAACCAAAACATAAAACAAGGAAATCATGTAATTGCTAAGAATCTTGTGGATTAGTTTACAGTGAAAAAGAGGATGATAGGCAGCATGATACCTGTACGGGTGATGCTGCCTGTAGTACTCCAGCAACACCGCCACCCAAAACTTGGCCATCTGAGCCTGCTAGTGACACACTCAAACCTCCATCTCTCGAGCAATTACCATCATTTTCAGAAATCCAGTATGAACCTGATAGAGAAATGATCTCATATCGGCCCTGCAAACAGGAACATCAAATTAATAAACAAAAGGCAGCACAGTAGTAGAGGAGACTAACCAATTCCCAAAAAGCCAAACACAAGCATGCATATCTAAATAAATTAATGACATATTAACTGCCTCAGAGGATAGCCCTCAAATACTGAAACTGTTAAACAAAATTTAGAGGTGCCTCAGCACACTTGCAACTGATTCATATTCATAATATAGCATCTGAAACAGTAACACCATTTGTCCCCCTCAAATCCTCTGTCCCAGCAATCCTGGCCCAACTCTGTCCCAGTCCATCCTAACCATCCATTTATGTGGGAGACAGAGATGGGCCAGGGTTGCTGGGACAGAGGATCAAGTCCCCCATTTGTCACAATAGACATTCCAGAAATTTCAAATTCCAAATTCCAATAACTGAAACAGCGACACTAATTGACATATTGTAAAATCTGCATTGGCAACATATTAATGGTTAAAAGTAGTCAGAACCATATTTTAGTTATTGGTCTAACTTGGCTGGTAATTTTCCAACATGGCTTTTGTGAATGCACTCTCCTATAAGGTAACTTACAACGTTGAGCTTCTAGTTGAGCTTATATGACTACACTAACATCAAGAAGCTAAATCATTCAAAAACGTGTAGGTGATCCAGTCATATGTCAGTGATTCCTATGTTCAAAACTTTGGCGTTATTCGAGGTTCACCCTGTCAGAGTAGAGCCACACCTCAATCCTAAAGATGGACGAAAACTCCAATCATTCCAAGTAAGGTTTTTATAAAAACTTTGCTTGAACATTTTAAAAAATTTGGAAGAAAACTACTATACGTAACAGACAAATTCATCCTGAGTAGCATTTTTTTTGCAAGCAGTAATTACTAAGTTTACCAATGCCAAATGGAAAATTTAAATTTGGAAAGATTGGCATTTTTTTTGGATCTAGAACAATATAATTCTAGCAATATAACTAGTTCTTGCAAATTAAAACTTCATTCTAGTCAATATGTCACTCAACTATAAATTGTATCCTATAAGAAACTTTAGGATAAAGGAGATAGAACTACAGGCCAATATACTTGCTCTCCTCCTAGAAGCTTATCGATAGACAGATAAGAATTAATTAATTCCTAGGAAGCACAAGACCACTAAGGGTCACAGAAGAACACTGCTGTCCTAGAGATGGCCTGTGAGAGGTTAACTAAGAACAGCAGCCTTGAAAACTACCAACCCACAAGTGATATTTGACCTATCAAAGATCCAAGAGTGTTGCTTATATGCCCTTCAAAATTACCAAATACCTTGAGAACAAAATACATGATGCCAGCACAAACAACAGCCCAAAATCTATAAACGCTTCCCCACTTTGAAAAAAAATTACCGCTAATATGCCAATTAAGCCTCCCAACCAAAAGACAAAAACGTCAAAATCTTGGTTATGTAGATTATACATTTAGGAACCACATGAATTCCACGAGAAGGGAAAAAAGGAAAAAGAGAAAAAAGGTCATGCATTTCAAGACAGTAGACATCATCTGAAAATATTAATGAGTGCAGAAATTAGGACACATCAAGGACCCGGAATAAGGATACTTGTAAGAAAGGGATAAAGGTGTCATGACTTCAAAATACAATTCACCTCAACCATCTGGAAATCATCTGACAGAAACAAAAGGTTGTGCCAATGAATCTTGTCCTCTACCAGGTTCAAATCCCAATAGAGTCTCTACGCTTTCCAACAAAAAGAAAAAATAAAAAAAGAAAGAAAGAAGATTCTATAGTGTAGGATTTTTTACACCTTAAACTACAAGACTTCAGGTATTTTCATTTAAAGGGGTAAATCCAACTTCAGTTTCAACAATATTGCTTGTCATATGCATATTTACTTGAGTGATTCTGTCAAACCTAAGCCACATGCCTCATTTTACCATAATCTGCCATAATTTATCTGATAAATATTAAACAGATGGTAAAATACCTCATATGTCACAGTACCCACTGACATTGCTGGCTGGCGAAGGGTAACATTGCAGATGGCACCATTTGCAGAGAGAATACACACAGTTCGTGGCCCTTGCTGTGAGAAAGCTTTAATCTTTGAAGCTATGTCCTGCAAAAGGCAGGACCTTGCTACTCAGATGTCAAATAATATTTGAAATCTAATATCTAAAGACTGAGAAATGCATCTTCAGAACCACATTGGATCTTTTTCTCTTTCCAAACAACACAAAAATTTGATATTTTAATAGGAATCACATTTCATCAATCAAAAAGACTTTGCTAACCACAGAATCATACAATGTGCAAGCCAAAGTACACAAAGGTCACATTAAACATAATTTCAAGTATATCAACTACAGTGAAACAATAACTTCCTCAAAGGGTGCAATCGGAGTAAATGAAGACCAGTTAAATAAAAACTCCAAGCATAACTATTGAATCTCTTTTTGTGTTCAACAGATTGTCCAATTAATTAATTAAGACTCAAGCATAATGAGAACATGATATGCTAGTTCCTCCCTCCTCCGAGAATTATTCAGTTGCTGGCATCTAAACCTATGGATGTAACCCGGATTAGGTTGAAGTTCACAATCATATATATCAGAAAAGGAAAAACATCAAGAAAACAAAGTTTAAAGCTACTTCACTTTTCATATGCATCCAATTAAAAGATTGACATTCTCTGTGCTCAAAGGATCACAAATATTAAGCAGTAAAAACATCTACTTGAAATATTTAATAGGCCAAAACCTAGTCAAATTCTACTTAGAGCATCCAACCGTTAAACTCCTTAGAAAATAATAAACTAACAATGAATAAAAGAGAGAAAACAGAATAAAGCAAAACCTCTCAACATCAAACCAATGTAAGTGATTTAGACCATTAACTAGTCTATCTTTCCTACTTCTATCGGCATCATCATCAAAGCTTCATCCTGCCACTAACATTCCTCATTCATACACATTATATCCTTAAAGAAATCATAATTAACCACATCCTTTATGTTCTCTTTCCAACAAAACTTTACAGATCAAAGGACAAAAGAAGGTGCAACTCCAACTGTTAGTAATACAAAGAGAGAAAAGAGCACAAGGTGAATCATCTCGCCAAGTTAATCTTCAAATTAAATCATACATACCTCCCCTGTTTTCACTGTGATGACGTGTGGCGTAAAGCCAACCCCTCCCACTCCTCCTGAAAAACCAAAATCAAACTCAAACTCAAAGAATCCATCTTGAAGAAAACACGAGAACCAAAATCCGCACTCAGGATTTTCAAAGTTTCAAGCTCTTACAACCAACGCGAAGAAGCTTCAACTAAAAAGCAAAAACTTCAAGAAAGAATTCAAGTTAGCATCAGCAGAAACTCACCTAATGCATCGAGTTGTTTCTTTCCAGAGCCCGGCGGTCGTCCCCTGTTCTTCTTAATTGGCGGTTCCGACGCCGCACCGTCAGGAGCACCACCGCTGGAATCCGCATGACCTACGGAGACACCACCGGAAGAAATCGCCGGAGTTGGCGCCAAACCCAACGCAATGTTACCATCGGAATTGTACTTCCTGGGCCTTCCCCTCTTCTTCTTCCCCGGCTCCATACTAAACCTCATTCCACCGGAGGACGGCGATGACGATCCATCAAACGCACTCGAGTTCAGCCCCCCACCAACACCACCACCATCAAGCTGCTGCTTCACTTGCGAACGCTGAGCACCCACAGAGTTAAACGGGAAACCAGCACCAGCCGGAGAGGCGGGAGGAAGATTAGGGGTGGTGATCACAGACGGGTGAGTGACCGTGTGGGTTGGGTACGATGACATGGGACCCCCACCAAGCATTATGTTGTGTTGCTGATGGTGTGGGTGGTGGTGCTGGTGAAGATACGACGGCGGGTGCGGTGGTATCGACGGTGGTTCTCTGGAGTCCATATTATTGGGTAGCTTTCTGATTTCTTTTTCGTTTATCCTTTTTGGTTCTTTTTGGTGTCTTCTGTTTGGTAGCTGGGAAAATTGGGGGAGTTAGTGGGAAAAGCAAAGAAAGATAAGAGTAAAGATCGTGTGGGGTTTGTGTTGTGTTGTCTGTGTGTTGTATACTCTCTAACTCACTCTTCTTCTTCTTCTTCTTCTTCTTCTTTTCCTTTTTTTTTTTCAATGAAAAAATAAGTTTCTGAATCTCTCTTTGTCCTAATTTCTCGCTTCTGTTGCTCTCACTATTTTTAGAGAATTGTTTCTCTTTTATTGATCCTGTTTGTTAGCCTTGGATTGGATTTCACCGACTCCGACATCTCCTAATTTTGAAAATTAGGAGTTAATTCCAAAATAACTAAGATTAAGTCCTTATTAATTAATGATTATGCTTTATTTAATATCAACTCTAACTCTAAGTCACAGTATTTAGTTGATCTAATTAACTTATCAAAAACGATAATCATAATTTGTCTCCAACTCTTACAAAGAAAGAATATTTACACTATGATACCTTTTCTTGTTTTATATTTTTATTTTTAACACATTAATGCTTCTCATTGTTAAAAAAATATATTTTTATTATATTTAAGTACAAAAATATTTTTAATTTAACTTTTTAAATTTATAATTCTAAACACAATATTTTGTAATGTTTATACAAGTAAATTTGGGGATACGTTACAAGATATGTCTTATTCAAAATCAAACAGAGACTTTAGAGGCATTGTTATACATGAGAACTTGAGACTTCCAGAGTCAAAAAGGAGGGGCAAAGATTGTTGGAGGAAATCATGGATTTTGAAAAAGCAGCCGCCGGACCAGAAAAACTTGGACAACAACCAAAAAAAAAAAAAAAGGGCAAATTCATCAAATATGCAAAAATTTGAAACCACCACAGAAAATCCAAAAAATGCTTACCATCATACTTGAAAAAGAAAAAACTCATAACGTTATAAAAGAGCATAATCCTCTTCCAACAAGATTCAATCTTTTACTCTGCTTCCTTAAATATTGGTATGGACAAATACAACACCAACAAAAGAACAAAATGAATCCAGAAACTTTGGAAAACAAAACTCCCAACTTCTCACCACAACACAGGCATGATGTATGTTCACAGCTTTCTTCAAGAAGGTCAAACCCCAAATTGATATAGTCAATGATCACCATCTGTGTTCAAATTTACACCAAAGAAGTCTCTCTACCACATAATCCCTCACCATCTACAATCTAATCTCGTATGAGCCTGCTTTGGTAATGTAACGAACCCACTCAACTGTATTATAACCACTCTTCTCCCATACCTACAGATAATCACTATATGTCACCGCTGAGCTTTTGGATACCGACCTAAATTCAGT
>JAOTJB010000001.1:25183076-25214595 GCA_027123815.1 Erythroxylum minutifolium
CAAGGAACACTAAGAACATAGACATCAAAGTTAAAGAAGGAATTTGTACTCACTTCCAAACCAAACAATCAATTGCAGCATTGTATTTTGCCCGACCTGACGTCACCTGAAAGCTTGTCTTAGCTGTTTGTTTTGGCACAGGAATTTTTACGACAACTCCAAGGGCAAACATTTTGGCACCAAACACACTCTTCACCTGATAGCAACACAGGTCAATGTAAGACTTCAAACATTAAGATTCAGTTAAACCCAAGACACGCAGTCATTGCACTACAATGTAACTTCAAACCTTAACATTCACTTCCATGCGTGTTCGACCGAGTTCCTTAATTGTTGGCAACACCCGAAATGGAAGATTAACCCCCTCAGTAATACGATACCTTCAAATATACAAATCATTATGCCAAGACAAGAAAATGGGATTACAAAAATTGCCCTTCTCGATTCAAGAGTGAAGAAACTGTTAAATAGGTAATCAAGAAAAGGATCTTAAAGGAGAAATTTTACTAATAGGCCATTGGCTAAGATTTAGAGAAATTATCACAAAACCACAAGTTAATTTACCACCAACTCTTATAATAGGAACCATGGGAACACAGCATGACTATATGCTTCAGACAAAAGCCAAGTACAGTGAAAATAAATAAATAAGTGAAGGAAGGAAAATATGTTTACAATTTTTACAATCTTGTTTAAGAACTGATGAAGATTAAGTAAGAATGATAAATTTCAATGATGAAAGTCCAGAAAGGCGACTCATCATTTGGAACCTCATTCGTGACCTTCATTGTCAAAAAAGAGAAGTTACAGTTATGCCATGGGATGATGGATCTGTAAATTTTCAAAAAAAAAAATCTCACTCCTAATTGACTGACCATTACAGTAGCATATAAAAAAAATCAAATTAAATCAGATCCTTTCTGGGATCAACCACTTCATGATTCTATTAATGAGTTCATGATCAACCACCTTTCACACTTTTTTATTCATTCAGCATATGGATAACTTGATAGAACAATTTCCTACTCTGGAAATTTGTCACAGTTGACAAAGAAAAGGCTGCATTTGAAAAAGGGAAACATCCCAAGAAAAACTCTTGACAACTCGGTATATGGCTTTATGCAAACAATTTAACACTAATTGCAAGAGTATATGAAAATGCCAAGAGATTAAGGGCTTACTTCATCAACTCAAATTCACCATCAGGGGGAACAAAACTGACGGTTTTTTCTGAATTAAACCTTGTCAAGTTTACACATTGATGGAAAGTAACATCATCAAGCTCAATTGTTTTCCCACTGCACAAAAATATCACAACAATGAAACTTATAATTGAAATAAGAGGGGATAGGCAGGAGAGAGCAGATAACATCTTGCAGTCTTTGACAATCACACAATTCTGAGTTAACTTACACAACTACTTAAGTGATCATATAAATTTAAAAATCAAGAGATTTAACACATCCAGTACAAAAAAGTTGAAAACGCAAACAAATCAAAGAGCATTAAAGAACATCAAATAGCAACTTATGTATAGTCATTTACTGCAAGATTCAAAATCTTGACTGCAAAACAAATACAATCGAAATCTTATTGAAGATACGGAAAAATCATCATATCAAATGAGGACAATGACAATAGTGGAAAATTTTCACATGAAGAAGATAGTGGAAGAACCATCATATGTAAGATATAATGAACATCTCTTACAACGACTAAGCAAAAGAGTCCAAGAAGTATTTCCATGAGTAATTGAAGACCAAACCCCAAATCATTCTGAATCATTTACATTGGCAAAGAGAAGAATTAAGCCAAAAATACAATAAAAGAACCATCAATCTATAGTATCAAAATGGGAATTTATATTTCAAGCTAAAACTCTAAGCACCTTATAATAATTAAAAAAATAGTTGAAAATAATAAATATGAGAAGAAGATAGTTGTTGGTAATACCTCAGATTATTATCTGATTCTGACAAGATTCATTTCTAATAAGCACTAATTTTGAATACATTTGAATAACATAGTCAGGGTTCAAGATTCAGCAAGGAACTTTCTAATTACTGCAAACAACAAAAGTTGAAGGAACAATAGAATACAATTACAGACCCAAGTGATCAATTTAAGACTCAAGAAAGGTAAGAAGTTAATATTTTCATGGTATCAAATAACAAAGATAATATGAGTAAGTATTTCTCAAAAAACAAAAAAAAGATGATATGGGTAAATGAAAAATAAGGTAGATTGATACAGAAGGCAATTTCTGCTCTTCTACATCTTAGTAGGTCAATGTTCACCTTCTGTCTCTTTGTCCAGGAAAAACTTATCATCTAAGTAGTAACTTGAAATCAGGAATCCATAGTACTTTTACCCTTTTCAGCTGAAAAATAATAGAAAGAAAATGATAAACGTAAGGCATAAAGATCTACCTTTTGGTAGGTCGGTTTTTCAGTTGGGATTCTTTCTCAAGCCCAATTTTATCATTCAAACCCAACTTTAGATCGGGCATTCCAGAAAGGAAGCACTTCATAAGAATCTTGCCCGTTACATCGCAACGTAGAACACTACCTATAGTGAACAGATTGTTTAGGCACAATCCACGTGGCGAACAAAACAAAATAAGTAGCTAAAGGAAACCCACCAATCAGTAGACCCACCTTTTGAAGACATAAGGAGATTTACACTTTCCACAATATCAAGAAAAACCTGCATGAAATGGATGTGAAAATCCAGCAGAACAGCCACATTCTAATAAATTGAGAGTGAAATAGAAGATCACTTAACCTCGTTCTTTTTATAAAGAAGGCCCTCTCTCCGCCAGCCAACAGCACCTGTGACTTGTAACGTTGCATTGGGGACAGGTTTATCTGTAGGCTGTCATATTATTTGCAATAGTTGGAAAATAAAGAAATAAGCAAAAAAATGTAGACTATTTAATCCTAAATGGACATAAATAAATTCATCAACTTTGCAACTCCGTACATTTGTAATTTCCAGAGAACAATGGAAAATAAATTTAGACTACAACTGTGTTGACTTGTTGGAAATTATAAGAAGAACCATACCTTGGAAGAAAATGGTGAGCGCACTCCCTCCTGAGTAATATATAGTTTTAAAATCTCAGGAGAAAGATTTTGAGGATAACCAAAGTCCATAATTTCTGCAATTATAAGCGAACAGTCATTTGTTCAATCATATAGTGTTACAAATCTAAAATAAAGTTAACGGTTTGGCTTTCCATTTGTCACATAATGGAAGCTGGGGTGATTCCTAAATACATAGAGAAGTTGACTAAAATCTGAGAATCTTAAAAGGAAACAACAATGGTGAGACAAAGTATGCAATGCCGAGCACACACCATCCAATAGCTCGTAGATCAAAACAAAGTTATTTCTAATGGCATCTTCGTCAAAAGTCCCACCAAAGTAGGACTTGAACAATGTCACAGCCTGCATATAACACAACATACTGGTCAGTTAAGAAGCCAAAAGCCTCACAACATTATTGCTTTACAACCACAACCCTAAAGGCCAGAAAAGACGTAATCAGAAAAGAAGACAAATTCTTCCTCAGCATTTGCAAAACAAGACTGAGATATCGTGCCTTTCATAGACAGTGAACATTATACATAAGAAACATTGGGATCGATTTTGATTGATTTAGAGTTACTAACAGTAAAATCTTCTAAATCCCATTGAATCATCCAATTAAAAACAAAATAATCTGTAGATGAAATAACAAAGAAACAAGCCTGTCCATTACATTTCACAATAATGATATGCCAAAATGAAGAATAAACCTAATTGTCAAGAAGTTGACTACCTCAACAACAAACTTGAAAGCGCAAGCTACATTTGCATTGCTGTTCACAACAATCACAACATAGACATTGCTGATTCTCATGTAAAAGAAGGAGCAACCTCCAATCTGCCTCACTGGGCATGTGCCAAGTTCTTTAGTTTGCATTATATGGATCCGGAAGGCATCAACCATATTTCTGCTGAAAAGACATTAACGTGAGAGCTTTGTACAAGATCAAATACAATGAATAATGTGGTTGGTAAAAACATTTTTTTAAAAAAAGGAATGGAATGGAACATGAAAATCTCATTAGCATATCAAGTCAAACTAACACTAATATGTTAACTAAATTTTTAGAGAAAGCGAAATAGAGCAGGCTTAACATTAAAAGGTAATCCTTTGTGGAGCCATAGTATCACCCAAAAAAGTGGCAACTAAAAAAGTTAACAAAAGAAGTCAACAATCAGAGCAAAATTCAAGCATAAAAAAATGGAAAATTGGCTGAAAATTAAACCTTTACGCACAACAAAGCGGCACCCATTAAGGGGAAGAATGATTATCAAACACTAATACCTAAAAATTGAAAAAAGATCACCCAAGAAACTCCAAATTCGGTTCATTTCACTCTTGAAAAGTTTTTTGCAAATTCAATTATCAATTATCAAACTTTCATCACATACCCGACATCGTCGCGATAAAGCCGGTTAATAAGGACGTCACCGCGGAGATTCAAGAAGTAGATGGCGGAAGCAGCCACAGGCATCTCTGATCCAGTGGACCAAAGTCCCACAAGAAGAAGCGGCCGTGATGATTAAATAATGCTCCAAATCTGAAGAACTAAATTGATAAGCTCAACAAACTGTAGTGATTCAGGATTCTACAAATAAATGCTGTAGCTCCGGAGGAAAACCGGAACTTGAAAACTTTTAAAGAGACGCAGCTATTAACAAACGCAGCGCTCGCTCTTCCGCTCCGGCGCGTGCGTTTCACCAACTCATGATGTTTTTCAACCAACTGCTGCATTATGATGATGTTAATTAGGATTGGCAATTTCGGCCTAGTCGGTTCGGCTCAATTTTGACCCAAATTAACTTAACTATGGGTGAGTCATCGGCTAAAAAAGTTCGGCCTTATTGGGTCATGGGTCGAAGTCGAGTCAAGCATGGGCCAAAAATTATTATAAAATCATATTTTAGTATTTAGGCACTACTTAATTAATATTGATGATAAAAAATATAAGCTTCAATATATTCTTAATTTTTTATATACTTCAATTTTCTAAAATATTATACTTTATTAAATTTCTTAATTTTTTCTTAATTTTATTATTAAATAAGAAAAGTGTATAATATATATATTATTTTTCAATTTAATCATATTAAACTTTGAATTAAAGTAATAATATTTTGATTACTTGATTTAAATAAATTCAAATTATTCCATTAAAATTTTAACGGACTATTTTTTTGAGTTCAAATTTAAATTTAAATTAATTTATTAACTTTTAGAAGATTAAATTCAAACCAAAATGTTAATATGTTAATTTATATAATTTTTAGAAATTAAAAACTCAAATTTTATTTATTGACTTTAGAGAGTTTGGATCTAAACCAGAATTTATAATAATTTTTAAAAGAAATAGAAAACAGTCAAGCAAATGAAAATGCCATTGCCAGCCAATGGAGTTCAGACAATCTAAATTTGGAGATGCAATTGATGAGCTTTGGATCGAAGTGAAAAAGCATACCAAAAGCCATCTTTAACAAAGATGCTTTAATACTCCAATGCCTACTTCTCATTTTCTCCTCTTTCTATTCATTGATTCTCCGTTTACAAAATTTCTTCTCTATACCCCACGCATTTTATAATAAAGAAAGCACCGTACTTTCCCTTTACAAAAATCCAATCTTTCTCTCAATCTGTTGCTCTGTCTAGTTTTGTGATTCATTTTACAGTTCAGTATAGATTGATTTTGTTGGGAATGCGATTCTTTAGGAGGATCGCTGGGCTTCTGGGGCTTGCTAGGGACGACGGAGGACAGGAAACGAAGAATCAACAAGAAGGTGGTAGTGGTGGTGGTGAAGGAGATCAGAATCGTCAGAATTACGGCCAACCTCAATTTCATCAAAAGTTTCAAGATTCTGGGCTTCCTCGTAAAGGGTTCAGCGTTCCTGTCCAGGTTACCGTTGAACGTCCCCATCTCGGCCCTATTCTTGCCCCTTGTAGCTCCGGCGATGGCGGCGTTCAGGTGAGCTTTTTTTAAACCTCTCCAAGGCGAATTGTTTTGCTTGTTGTTTCTTTCTCTCTTTTATCGCATCAAGTTTGACTTTTTTAGTTACTGTTTGGCTTGGAATATCGGAATCTGGGAAACAAGGAAGTGATGGCTTTGACATACTTTGAATTTTAGTGATTTACTGTTGTGATCACATCTTTTTATAAGGGAAAAGGCTGTTTTTACATTTGAATTCCCATGGGTTCAATTTCGGGGGTGGGAACTTATTGTTTCCTATTGTGGTACTTCGACATAGAAACACTACTCGTGTCTGTTGATTTTGGCGAGGCAATAGCAGTAACGTCCTCTGTACAAAAAAGCAACAACTAAAGGATGAGTTCATTCGCAGTGAGACATATATTTAGATACACGTAGTTTGTATGTCCAGTGCATGACTTTATTGGTGCATTGGAATAAACTTCATTGCACGTATGAATGGCTTGTTGTCAGTTTTCATTTTCTCGTTTTCACTTGTTTGTTTTCTAAGAATTTCTTTTAGGAGGCTTACATCAGTTTCACTTATTTGCTTTCTAAGAATTTCTGTTATAATTTCTGTTAGGAGGCTTACATCAGTTTCACTTATTTGCTTTCTAAGAATTTCTGTTATCAGGCTTACATCAGCCGTTGGTTTCCTTTTTTTTTTATTGTCCCTCATAGGATCATAACTTCTACATTACCTTTATACCATCTTTATGACCAGAATGTTTTTGCTGTAAACTTCTGTGCCAAGATGGTTATCCTCGTGTTTGATGGAGCTTTGATGGATTTTTTTCATGATTAACATAATGTTGTCCCCTTGTATACTGTGACCTTCTCATTTACTTCTACAGTCTCCTGATTGGTCTTGATCATTGTGGTTCTGTTGCAACACTAGCAGTGGTGTCTGATTTTGCACAATTCCCAAATTGTGTAGCACTGACACTGTTGAAATGATTGGTTTAATCTGCTTGTGTATATTGATATCTAATCTCATTCCGTGTTATTTGGCTATTCATGCTAGTTTGGTTCTATTGTCTGTCTGTGACGTTAGAGCAACAGCTGAACTCTTTTCATTTTTTTTCCTTTATTTGGTTTCTGTTATGAAAGTGGTTGAGTTATACCAAGATAGTATAGAAAATGCAATCGCACTGAACTGTTTGACTGTGGGATAATAATGAGCTACAATATGGAGATAGAGTGAGGCTTCTACAGTGGGTTTAAGATATTGGGTTTTTTTTTTTTTTCAATTTAAGAGCTTAGAGCGTGCTGCATCAAGGCCTGTTTTGATTTTGTTTTTGGCAATGAGACTTAGTCTGTATGGATCAAATTTCGTTCTTAGCCACTAGGGATGGTAGTTATGATGGGGGAATGTTCTGTATCTAGAGCACGTCGATAGTGAACTATTATGGCAGTTTTCTATGGAGTAGAAGCAATTTTGATAATCGCATAGGAAAGGAATAAGAAAGTTAAGAAAGGGGAAAGTAGAAGAGTTTTTTCACTTGTTTTAGTTAACAGCTAAAAGCTAATATCTGCTTGTTTACTGTGAATTACTATCATACATTGACTGAGCATGGTAGTCGAAGTTGAGGTGTGGTAGGTTGGGGTAGGAGGGTGATGTGTTGGGGAGAAGCAGGAGGGGATTGGGGTGGCAATGAAGATACAATTTAATTCAAATGATTAATTTCCACACATGAACAAGAGGTTAGAATTTTGGTGACCATTTAATTGCAAAAGAGTGGCTCAGCTTTTTTTTAAAGGATTCCACTAAGATCATAGCTGCAGTTTCCCCTTTGAATAACTACATAGAAGCTTTCCTCATACCAGAGCTTCAGGTTGCACCCTTTGCACATTGATTATCCTGTACTTTCATGACCAATAGTAGCTCCTATATTTTTCTTGGGTTGGGTAATATGTTTTCTGCTTTCTAAAAGGTATACATGCTTAATCATAGATTCATATTGACATTTGGGATTTTACAGCACCACGCCCTCTTATTATCCTTTCCGTTATTTCTCTGCAAAACTGCTTATTTACTTGCTCTTTTGTGGTGTATTGCCTATTGTCACTCTGCACTCAAACCTCTCAGTCTCAACTGAGTTCCATAAGATCGGAAATTTGTAATGTTTCAAAGTAGGTTGGTACATCACTAGGCATATGACTCATTTTATTTTACCTTTATTTGCATTTTGGGTTTACCAATGTGGCTATATTCTCACAAACACACATCACACACGCACATTGTACGCATTTGTATATTTGTGCTTGTGAACAAATGCATAACGAGGGTTGTTATGTGAGTGCTGCTGTGGATTGCTTGAGCT
Source organism: Erythroxylum minutifolium (assembly GCA_027123815.1). Taxonomy (NCBI): domain Eukaryota; kingdom Viridiplantae; phylum Streptophyta; class Magnoliopsida; order Malpighiales; family Erythroxylaceae; genus Erythroxylum; species Erythroxylum minutifolium. The sequence continues at coordinate 25,191,450 of JAOTJB010000001.1, forward strand.
TCCAGAAAATTGGGTTTAATGTTTTCATGGATTTAGTTTGACATTCTTTAAATTTCGTTCTAGCTAACATAGATGGATTGGATATTGTGTTAGTTGTCAACCACTATAATTTTCCTGGTTGATTAATTGAATCTCTCACTTCTGGCATGATGGCTTAGTGCTTATTGAAGCTTTGAGCCATTATGTTGTTTATCTTTTATGAACTGCTTGTAAACAACCTGGTTTCCGTTGTATGAATCTGTAACACACTTTTGGGATGATAGCTTCTTGATTATTGAAGCTTTTGATGCACAAAATTGTGTATCTTTTACCAACTGGTAGTCAGCGACCTGATCACATTGTATGACTTTGTAAAGCATGTGCAGTGCATTAATATTAGGAACTTTGCCACAAGTCAAGCTTAGTATTCGTATTGCAAAAATGATATGTACACTCACTATTTTGTGTTTTTAGGGTCTAAGGTGGTATGGAAAGCGCCTCAGGATAGATGAAGACGGAGATGTTGCTGATGAGTTCATTGATGAGGTTTTGCCAGAGACATGGAATCATGATGACCATCAAAAGCCAATGCCGAGGTTTAAAATGAAGTATGAAACCCGGCCAGCTAAAGTAACAAAACAAGCAATGTCCCAGGATGGAAAGGTCCAACAGTGTGTCGAATATCAAGGAAGATTGCAGTGGGTATGATTAATGCACGCGTTACAATGTAACTGAACTGCTACTGCTACGTCTGAACTGAACAGTGGCGACATTACATCCAAGATGGGAAATTTCAGTTGAAGGGTGCTTGAGTTTATCCAGCTTGTTTCTTTCTGAATAGATATGTAATTTTCATTGAGGTGTGTTTTGTAGAACCCTGCACCCAATTATTGTATCATCAATAGTTGAATTTCTGATTAGTTTTGATACTACAATTGGTTCTAGACTACTTTGATCAGATATGATTTACAAATCATGTGGGAAGTGATTGTACTGCCAAATGGTATGAGATGGATACCTGTTGTGTATTAAGTAAATTGATCCTCCTAAGGGGTAAGTAGGAACAGTGGTTGCAATCATGGTTCCGGTGATCCTACCACCAGCTAATCTGAAAGTTAAGTTACTAACAGATTCGATTCAAATAGTACTTGCAAGTTTTAGCAATCAATTATCCCTTTAAGCATCCATTAGTTTTTGGCATTTTTCGTAAGAATTGGTGGCCGGAAACATATACATACAAAATGTTGGAAGGTAGTTGAAGATGACTTGTTGACTTTTAAGGTGACTTGTTGACCTTGAGTTCTCGGTCTTTCGTGGGCCTTGGTGACGAAGGCCTAAGCAAGTTTAGGCCTTCATTAACCTGCGAGGCTAATATGTCGACATATTTTAGACACAACACCTATTTCTATTCATACATATCGTGGCCACCAGTTGTCTAAGAAAAGCGAACTTTGATTATTATCATAATCTGAAATATCTCTTATGGTCCCCTGTTTCTTCCGTCCTCTAATTTTCATGATTCTTGGAGTACTTGTTTGCATAGACAATTCAAAGGACAAAAGTATCTTAAATGAATCTTTTTTATCTGCCATGATCTTGATGTCATCTTTTGAACACACATGTCAAACCAATCAGAAAATGAAGTTTATCTTATCCCAAGATTTTTCAAAGTCTAATGAAGCACTCTTAATCTAAAATATCGTTCTGATACAAAACTTAAATACCTCACAATTCATTTCCAAATCTGCCAAAACTGCTTATTCATAGTAATTAACAAGGTCACGCAGAAAAAAGAAGGATTGTAACTCTATACATGTGAAGAAGAGAAGGAAATTCCTTGAATTTGCCTTCACTCAAAAGTTGAGGCTCACTGGACAGGATGTACTCTTTAAGTATGCAAAAACCTTTAGGTGTGTAACCTCGTCTGTCTTCTTCTTCAATCAAGTAGTACTGAACTTGTGTTCAGTGGCGCTTGTGGAGGCCTGCATCACTCAATATAAGCAGTGGATCTTTTATTGAAGAAGTACCAACACCATCATAGGGTCGATACAAACAAGAAAAAAGGGAGGAGCTTTAATGGAAGCAACTTGGTCTAGTTTGAAGTTTGAACGTAGAAAAATAGACAGATACTGACCCCAATGGATGTCACAAAGTTGCAGACAGCACATTTGACAGATCGGGCTCCATATTGGTACATCAATAGCATCCTGCAGTTTCCACAGTTGACGTGTGCCACTTGATTTGCTGTCAGAATAAATAAATACCCCTTTCATTCTTATATTTCTTAATCTTTTTTTTTCCCTTCTTCTTTTTGGAGGTAAATAAATACAGTTCCTTCGTACCTTCCAAGGCTAGATTGACTGTGTGACAGCAGGAACACTGCACGCTTGTTGCTCCACGAATGTACATGAGCAAGGTGTGACAGCCCCCACAAACCAGCTGTGCCATTTCGGTCCCTTCTCAAAGTTCCACATACAAATAATTATTCGGACATAACTAAATATTATTTAAGAGTGCCATTCGGATTTCAACAAATTTTCAAGTAAAAATTATAAAGTAAAATGAGGATTGATTTAATGACCTTGTGATGCAAAGAAAGAATGGAATTGAAGGCATTTTCTAACTTTGATACGGTGGATTGAAAGCTAGTTAGTGAATCGAAGTAGGTAAAAGATTCATACCAGGAGGTGGCACAGCTGTGACTGCATTGCAAACAGCACAGCAGACGGAGGTTGCTCCAACTGGATAGAGTAAGAGGTTTCGACATCCGGAGCAAACAAGCTGGCTCTGTGCACCTGATAAACAAGAAAATAAACAAAAAGGTTGTTAACACTATAACTAGAAATCACCATCAAACTTCACATTCCAGTTTTGTACCATGTCAAATTATCATCATCACCATCAATTATGTTTAGAAACTGAAACTTGAATCATCAAGGCCATGACCATTTCTCATTTTCTTATTTTAGAAATAAAAATTGAGTGATTTAAGATACCATTGGCAGGTGGTGTATATGGTGGTGGAGGAGTAGTAGGATAGGGTGCAAGAGGAACTGGCATTGTAGTGTCTCACAAAACTACGCTTTTCTTTCTCAATTTCCTTCAATCACACAGCTTCAGGGACGGATAAGGGAATCCAACCTCTCATTCTTGACAAGCCTGTATCCAACCAAACATCTAAGAAACCTGTACCACAATATAACTGCAGAATGAGTTGAACAGCAGAAATCTGCAAATTTTTAGAACTTGGATTTATATTGAGAATTCTCATAGGCACATATAGTAAAAAAGAAAAAAAGTACTAATTTAAGGAAATATATGATCAATAAAGCATTTAGAATTCAATTTAGTAATTTCATGTGTAGAAAACATACAAGAGGGCAATATTAGGTGTGTGTCAGGAAAAGCAAAAGCTTGCGGACACTAAATAAGCATAGAATTCCAGTTAAGCATTAGTTAAGAGCGTGGCAAGCACATACCTTTATCAACTTGCAGATGAAGTAGAGAGAGAGTGAAAGAGAGAGAGAGAGAGAGAGAGAGAGGCAGGGAGGGAGGGAGGGATTTATTTAAGTGGAGAAAGGACGATAAGCACGGTGAGAAAAGATAGTTGGTTTTTTGTGGTAGTTAAAAGAGGGAGATTTTAAGTTTTACCATGTAAAGGCTCCATTTTTATTCATCTTTTTGCATAGGTAAACACGTTGGTTATGGTTAACTTGACTGAGTTGGTGGCATATCAAGCTCAAACTTTGACAGGAACTCTTGGGTCCTACACTCTGTCTCTGTTTTTGGTGAAAAACATTGCATGCACGTGAGTGTTGCATTCAACCACAGGCACCCTTTTTCATGGGAAGATGAAGAGCTTGGATTGAACCACATCACAGATCAAGAACAAAATCATGACTGTTCTCTCATATTTTCATATCTATCCGGTGGTCCAATGAACCCCTTTGTCATCTTGGCAAACTATGATTAGCTCTCACACCTGCTGCTCCAATCATCCAGTTGTATGCAATTGTAACCGAACTTGCGGGGAAGAGTACACTAACTTAGTTTCATTTCTGATGCTGGACCTACGTCATGCTTACATTATGCCCCTTCAACACCTTAGGCCCATGGACATGTGATGACAGCCATTGTAGTGTTGTTAAATAGATGTCGAAACTGACTCCGAATCTATTGCCAGTTAGGATTTTAGATGTACAGACTGAAGAGGTTCTCAAAGGTTTTTGTGTCAATTTTTGAAGCCGTTGGTCTTCAGTTACAAGTTACAACAGAAGAAGATCACTTCCCCCGTTCAGTAAACTTCAGCCGGCATTTCAACCAATGATGTTAGCTTGATTAGTAAAGATTAGATCTTTTCCATTAGACAAGGTTAATATGTAAACTAAACAAATTATTTTATAGATTAATAAATTAAAATTAAATGATAAATTGAATTTGAATAACTTTTATAATTTTTAGGAACAAGTGATATGTTGGGTTAAAAAGAATTAGAAGATAGGAGGCATCAGAAAGTTGACTTCTCAAAGTTAGATAGAAGGTATCAGAAAGTTGACATCTCAAAGTTAGCTGCCTAATCCAAATCCTCCTATCAAAACTTGTGTAATTAAGGAAAAAGTTGTTGACGTCACATCTCCAGAACTTTTTCCATAGTCAAATAGCTTTCTGTAAATGTATCGATATCTATACGTGTACATATAGTAAACACAGAAGGCATACAGGAAGAAGAAAAGGGCGAGTAGGTTGAGACAAAAGAGCCTGTAACAAAAGGAAAGGAGCATTAATGAAGTTATGGGCAGTGTTAGATTTGGATTTGATAATCTAGAGAAAGCCTATTTAAAAAATCATGAGTTTGGTCCATGGATAAGCATACTACAAAAGTAACCCAAGGGACCACCTTTTATTGTTCTTGTTCTTTCCTTGCCTTTTTTTTTCCCGAATTTCAACTGGATCCCATTTGGATATTCTTTCCTTCTATTTTATGACTAAAACTCTCATGGCTTATCTTTTTGCTTTACGAGAGAGAAGTTGTGATGATGGTAATTGTTAAAAAATTTAATTAGTTTAACTCATTTAATCTAAAAAAATTTAACTATTTAATTTTTAAATTCGATTTAATTTAATAACTTTTATTGTTAAGAATCTATTTAATAGTTAATTGTCTAATTTTTGTAAAATTAATAAATTCTTACAAATTAAAATAAATCAATTAATTTTATTTAATAATTTTTAATTAAAATTAAAATTCTTTGAAAAGTAAGAACATTCTCTGTCAATCATATTTCAAATTCTTTAATTTTATTCAATATTTAATCAATTTTATAACGATTTAATACTAATCGAATCTTTTAAACTTTAAATATTTTATCTTACCGATTTAATTTAATAAAGCCTAAGCTTGCACACGCAAGGTTTGATGTTAGATCAAACGAAAGGATAATATTACGGGAGATTAGAGATATTTTCCAATATATATATATATATATATATATATATATATATCAATGAAACCTGTTACTTTTTAAGTGTATATTAAATATATATTTTAAATAAATTACTTAAATCAGTAAATTTAATTTAAATAATTTTTATAATTTTATTTTATATTTATTTTTATCCAAGTATTATTTTTAAAATTGAGGAGAATTATAACTCTTAATTCTAATTCAAAATTTTTAACTCTTTAAATTTAAAACTTCATGAAAAAGATTAGTTTCAATGTTTGAACATAACATAGCTTTTCTAAATTATCTGCATATATTTTTTATAATTTAGATTACCATAAAATTATAAAAAATTTTATGAGGAGAATTGACAATTAATGAGGTAGTGACTAATTATAGAAAAGTTTAGAGGGACCGAATAAGGGTAATGGATTAATCGTACCAGATTCTCAAAAGCAGTACAGTACTGCCTAGGAGATGCTGGAACATGCTATGTAATTTACACGACAAGTGCGGAGGGACATTAAAGGGTTATCCCAATAGGAGTTCTAAAGACGGCCACCTTATCTACTACGAGATAATGAGAGATTGAAATTAGTAACCTATTCGGCTCGTGCAGCCTTCCCCCTTTCAGGTATTCTCCATTCTTTGTATTTTCATTTATTTTCTGTTTATTTTTCTGCATCCTGCATTATTTGTATATTGTCTCATTTGTATGTGGATATATTGAAAATAACCTCTTTATTATATAGGAGTAAGGTTATGTACTATCGAATCTTCCTAAATCTCGCTTCATCGTGGAATTTTAAGCTGGGTGACGTGATAAAAATTAACACTTTCTAAAGTTGACCAGGACATGTGCAATTATGTTGTTCTATTCGTTCTATTTGCTTGTAGCACTTAGTCATTTCGTCTGTGCATTCAGTTCAAACCTCCATAGTGGGAAAAGAAATCTACAAAAAGAAAGGGACAATGGGTTGAAACTATTGATCGAAGTCATCGAAAACTTTAGCCTAATCTTAACCAGGTGGTGACAAAAAGTGAGTATTTGTTCTTAATTCATCGAGCATAGCAAAGATGCATGATCAAAAAGGTTTCGGTTGGAGCCGCACACTTCAACTTGTTTAAGTTCTGGTGGTGATGATGCGTAGATAAAAGACAAGAAAAGGATTAGACAGCTTCATCACGCTAGATTCATTTGGCGAAGCTTTAGGATAAACTTCATTTATGGTAGTCATGAGGACGTCATTTTAGTTGCTCAGTCCACGTTCACGAGAAATCATGTCGAGCAACTTGCAGCCAAAACTTGAGGACTCCATGTCCTCAAAGGGTACTCCACTGATTGAGGAGTTATATCTCTTTTGACCACGATCATGGATCATTTCTAAGAATTCTTCTAAGGATTTTTTTGTAAACAAAATAACACTAATTTTGTATTAAGAGTTTCTTATTATTAGTAGTTACTAATAATACTCCCTGACCGAAATATTACGGATTCAAGTTATGAAAACAACTTTTTAATATAAAAGAAAATTGTGAATAATTCATAACCTTCCTCTTGGCTCTCTGAATGAGAGGAGCCTTGTGCATTGGAGTTTGCCTTTTGAGTTTTGAGGATGAGCTTTAAATTAAGTGGTAAAAATTATTCTTTTCTGAAGGAAATGTTATATGTTTGAGTCATGAAAACAGTTTTTTTTGTAAAATTTAAAGAGAATATTGCATATAATTGATGACCTCTATCGGCTCTTACAAAACAGAGAGCCTTGTACACTAAAATTTATCCTTTGCCCTTATTAGTTATTTAAATTGAATTTGGTTGAATTTGACGAACTTAATTTTGAATTTATTGAATATTTATTATTTACAATATTCAAAGTTTAAATGTATTAAAATTGTGAATTTTTGGGGTTAAAAAATATTTGGACAATATAATATCAAATAAGCTTTTTGTCTAATGAAACCCAATTAGCCAAGTAATTTGACTTGACCAGTAAAAAGCTGCTAGGAAACAAAATTCAATAGATATGGATAAGGACAGAAACAAAATTTCAACTTAAAATATTAATTGCATTATATACTCAACTTTGAGGATCAAAGAGTTTGGTAATTCAGCTACATAAACCACATTTGTCAAAGATATCAAGAAAGTGTGAACAACTCCCAAGTCACAATTGAAACCATGCTCCTTGAAGAAATTTAAATCAACTTTTACACTCGTGCATCTGCATTAGTTCAAGCGATGAAAACATTATCTCTACGCCATTCTCTTCATTCCTATACATTATTTTACCTGCATGAATAATTGTTGGTTTGCATATGAAATAGAGGGAATAAATTGTGATATTTATTATTATATTTTAATAATTAATTAATAAATTATCCATAAAAATAATTATATAATAAATATAATAATAATGAATTATTAAGTATGCACACATTCCCTCAATTGCTCTTTTTAAGTTCTCAAAGATATTAACAACTTTATAATATTTTGAAAGTTCTCTCTGCAGTTTAATTATTGTCTATTTATACTTAATATTAAATGAAATAATCGTTAAATATTCAAATTAGTCATTACATTAATTAATTTTGGGCAATCGCCTACCTTTAATTGGATAACTAGACAATAAGACTTCTTTTAATTACTTTGTAGACCTACCGATAGTTAATCACCCATAACTCTTTATTTACCAGGAATGTATTTTATGTTCTCCACATCCCTATTCTCCGTGTTCCAATCTCATCTCAGCCGTCCAATTTTTGTAAGCCTCATTTTTTAATAGATGGATTTTTATAGAACAGAGTAGGAACAGAATAATGAAAACAGATGATCTTATCTCTTATTTACCTAGTGAATAGCACCTTTTATCTGGTTGGTAAACAATGTTTTAGTCAATAATTAGTACAACTAATGTACAATATTTGATAGTGAACAACCTAATCTATGTACATGTCAAACAATACTTATTCACAAAATAAGTCATTTAAACTTAATTTTCAAACTTCAACTCTTTCAAAGATGAAAAACTCACAAAAGCATCGATCAAGATTATTTCAAAAGTTCTTTAAATTTTGTTTGTAGATTAATAGGTTTTTAAAAAAATTTCTTTTATCATGATAAAGTATGCATCTACCTACATATGAAAGATCACGCAATGATTGAACTCCTAATTCATTGAAATAATAATTATAAAATTATAAGAAAAATTACAATGATTATTATACATGACGTAAATATTGTTTCTTATTTTTGGTCCATTTGACTTAAATTGTCTTAAAATTCTCTTAAACTTTATTTCCTCTACTTTGCTTATTTTTCTATTCTTTGATTCTTCAATTTATTCAATAAATCATATGTTCAGTCTATTCTTCTATGGTACTTGATGTCTTGATCATTTATTAACAGTAGTATTTTTTATTATTAAACCATGTTAAGACTTACGCTAATCATCTTGTTACTCAAAAGAGGGGTGAAATTGGTATTTACAAATTTTATGAAAATTTCCAACAAAATAACTCAATTTAGTAACAATCAATATATATAAGAATAAAGAAATTGTTTAGCATAAATCAATCAAACAGTTGAATAATAACTTAAAGATGATAGGGAAGAGGCAACACAAACCGATTTATAGTAATTGACAAACAACCCTTCCCTATATTTACTCCTAAGATTTTCTTGTAATTCTTCTTTCAAGACAAAGAATAATCTTTATACAATATTTTCTTGATAAAAAGGAATCATTTTACATTCTTCTTTCACAACAAAGAGAAACCTTGATTTCATATGAATAACGACGAGTACAATAATATAATACCTCACTTTATCATTTGATAACTTCAAAAAGACACACTCACACAAATATGAGATAATGATGTTCAAATGAATGGAAAACATTTAGAAATATTTGTAAAAACACACTTAAATACTTATTGATGTTATATCCAATAAGAAAACATATATTTATAGGATTTTGAGACCCTATTAGCTATTGGAGCCAAAGACTAGCTGTTAAAATAGCTAGTTGTAAAGTATTGGTTGACTAGTCTAATATATTAATCAACCAATGTGCATTAAAAGTGTAGATTCACTCGCCATTATGAGATTGGCAGATAATTAAGGCATATTAATAGACTATCATTATATTAACTAATGTTATTACAAACTCTCAGTATATCAAATTTGACAACTTTCACCTATATTAATTGACCACTAACTTATATAGGTCAATTGAACCGCCTAAAAATATAGTTTTAACAACTTCAAATGCTCAAACTCAATTTGTTCAAGGCAATTATGATTTAAATAATTCATAAAATATTTCCTAAAGAGTATATAAAAAATTAAAAGGCTTTTTTCTTAAAACAAAAGCTTTAACACCTCTTAATGAATGAAAATACTCATACAATGAAGTAAAAAAAATGTTCATGTGTGGTGAGCCTTTGAGATTACCAATTTAATAAAGTGTGACCACAATTAATAATACAAAATGTAAATGACTTTGATGACACTTGATCTTCTTTTATTCTTGATTTGATCTTCACTTTGTAAGTTACAAGCTTCATCTTTTCATTTATAATCTTAATAAAGTATCTTCTTAAGTTTATAACTACATTTTGTTCTCTTATTGTTTCTCATCAAAATAATAAACTCGTTAGTAGTTGTTATGTTTTGTTATCATCAAAACATCAAGTGGAACCTCTCTTAGTTCAAAAACTCGCCCTTTTTAATGATGAAAAATATTTGTAATATTAGAGAGTAATAATAAGATTAAACACATGAATAATTATCCATATCAAGATAATGATTAACTCCCCCTTAATTAATTTATAAAACATAATTCAATATCAAGATCACACATACAGATAAAAGAAATTTACTCAAGCATAAAAGTATCATATAAACAAAAGTCACCACATATACAAAAGTCACTTCTTTTAAATGTCATCACTCCTCCTAAATCTAATATCAACAATCCCCCTAAATCTAATATCAACAATCTTTCCCCCTTGTTGAAATTATTAAGAAGAAATTATGTATCCAAAAAAGCAAAATATGAAGTGTCGTCTATCAAGCGAACTTGGATCCAAACAAATTTGATTAAGATTGATAAGTTTTCTCAATTAAGAGTGTTATTAGACATTTAAACTCAAAAGTTTTAATTTTGATAGAAAGCAATAGATTCAATTTTGATATTATGCCTAATTTGAAAAATTAAATAAAAGCAAAAATGACAAGTTTTGAAAAAATTAAGGTTGAAATTGTAAAAAATATAAGCATAAGTATAATATCTAGCAATCAATTTCATAAAGGAGTTCATAATTTTGAAAGTCCTAAACAATTTCAAAAATAGCAATATAAAAATATCATAATTTTGAAAATCCTAAATAATTTCAAAAATAGCAATATAAAAAATACCCAAAATGTCAAAATTAATAAAAAAAGATGTATCGATATAATTAAAAAGGAAACAACCCTGAATCCTTTTATAATTTAATTGTGGAAGCATCGATTTGAAAAGAAAACTCTTAATTAAGAAAAGCTCTGAAAATTTCTAAATTTGAAACTCGATAATGATAATTTTCAATTTGAAGCAATCTAACGAGAGTTTTATGAATTGTAAGATGGTTTTTTTCTAAAAAGAGGGTGAGTTGTCTAGGATTTTAGAAGAGATAATAAACAAAGATGAAAAATAAAAGAAAAGAGGAGGAGAAGAGCTTAAATCGTATGTACTAATCAACTATTTAAAGGTTTTGATCAACCATTCTTATTGACCAAATAGATCACAAACTCACTATGACTCAATTTTCTCTCCTAAAAGAGATATTGGTTGATCGATGCTCCATATTAGTTAACCATTCATGCAACTAATCTTCTTACAAACTCACAGGAAGAAAAATTTTCTTAGGCAAGGAGACATTGGTTGATCATTCGAAGACACTGATAAGATAATATGAGTAAGTGGACGACTAGAATTTTAACTAAATAATAATCGAACTCATTATATGTAGAATTTAGTGATTTATGATGCTTTTTGTTTGGTCAAATTAAGATTTTGGTGTATTAGTATAACCTAAAGACATGTAAATCAAACTCAAAACTCAAATTAAAACATTAAAACACTTGATAATTCATGAAAATGTCAATCAAAGACAATTGTAATCATTAAAAGATGCTTTAATTATATAGAAACATGTCTAATTCTCTCTTAATACCCTTCATTTGTTTAGTGAAACTATATCCCAATTAGTCTAGTTTATCAATAAGTTTTAATTTAATATTCCTATTTTGCATATAATCTCTAAGTCTAAGGTTCATAATATACCAAAAAAATGTTCAGTTCCTTATTAATATTGCAAATTTAAACATTTAACACTAAAAATTTATAGTTAAATTAACAAATAAAAGCAAGATGTAAATTTTATAAAGCATGAAATTACCTTATGTTGAACATTGCTTATGATATAATTTGGATGAGGATTCTCTTTGAATTTTCAATTCATTGGACACATCTTATCCTTCTTATCATCCTCACTTGGATTAACAATTGGCTCTTTTAAAGAGTTTTTAGTTATCATTATTTTTCTCTTTGAGGGCTAATTTTTCCATATTCTACATAAATATTTTCAAGACTTTCTTAGATACAAGAAGCTTAGATTCATCATGATAAAAAGTATAAATTCTTTAAAAATAATATTACTATCATAAAAAGTACAAAATCTTTAAAAATAATACTACTATCTTTACTAAATACCATTTGCTCTTTCTTTTTTAAAAGCTCTACAAAACAAGGCAATTAATATGTTTTAAATACCTATATAAAATTGGTTCATTGATTATTAGACTCCTTTTTAAACCACACTTTCTGATGTTTGCATGTCATTTTTTGCTTGATAAAAAAAATTTATCTACATATCCATATTTATCACAAAAATGATATATCATGTTATATAAGTGATGATGATGCATAAATGCATTACTTGGTATTTTATATGTGAATATAATAAGGTATCTTCATTTGGACATTAAAGGTATTGAAAGTTCTCCTAAAGTAGTGAGATGTGCTACCATGATTATATATATGATACTCATTATGAATGAAGGCTTAATGCATTTTTTTAAGGTCTAAAAGAGTGTAAGTGGTGCATGTTATTACAGAAGTGATGCATATTCTTCCTTTAGACTATTGAAGTTTGCTTAGATTGTGAGTATATATGAAATCATTATGCTTACTTTTAGATTCAATCCTAGTTGACGATGCCATGTGCATGCATATTATTATAAATGGATTCTTCATATCATTTGTTACATTACGCAATGGTTCTTTACTATGTAAATATTTTCCTTGATAAACGTAGTTTTGAAATTGACTTCACTTTCATGGTTGTATCATTATTCTATACTTATAATTGGAATTCTTTTGAGTTCTTATAATGTCCTAAAATTTTTAATTTCCTTTTGTAAACTTAGATAATGATTCCTTGAGAGCATCAATTGTCTTTTTCAATGTTTTGTTCTCATGTCTTAATGTATCTAAGTCATGATTATTAACAATGATCAACCTCTTAAATGTCTTGACACTATACAATTTACTCATTATACTTTCATTCTCACTTATGCATGCATCTAGATTCTTTTGAGTCTTTTTGAGTTTAGAAGATAGTTTGCTCATATTCTCAAAGGTCTCATCTAGTTTATTATAAGTCAAATCAATATCATTATCATAATCATATGGTTTAGAGTTAGAGAATACCTTATTATCATCTTTGGCTATGAGGCAAATCGAGCTATATCTCTCTTTAAATGCGAAACTATTGTGTCATCTTAAGTAGAGGCTTTAAGTGCCTTATTTTTGCCTTTATCCCTCATCTTTTTCTAGTCATTTCTCTCATATTTATCATTTCCTTTAAGAAGACCACATTGAGACTTTATGTCTTAGGAGTTCCTACATTCAAAGCAAATGACATTAGAGGATTTACATTTTTAAATTAGTTTTACATTTTATAAAGTCCTTTGTTTTGGATAAATTCTTTCTCTTTAAAAACTTCTTGAATTTCCTAGTGAGAAATGTGAGGTCTTCATCAACACTTCCACTTGTAAATGCTTCTTACCTAATCCCTCCCTTAAGAATTTAAACGCTAATTCATTTTTCTTTAGAAGCATTGTCTTTTGGAGCTTCATTTTGTATCTAAGGATAGATCCAATAAATCCCTCTAATGGTAGTGTTATTAGATGCTTGACTTTTTATATGACTGATACTTTAGCTTTCTATGTCTTCGAAAGTGACCTAAACAACTTTCTTACTATTTCAACATTAATATAGGTTTTTCCAAGACCTTTAAGAGCATTAATAATGTCAATATATCTAGTTTACATACTATATATGCTTTCATCATGTTCATTTGAAAATTGAAATAATTCACGTTGGTGTGTTAATATACTCACTTTGTTCTTTTTTACTTGATTTGCTTCCTCCTGTGTAATTTCTAAGGCATGTTAAATTTTGTAAGTCAATTCACACATAGATATTCTATTAAATTCATTTCTTCTTAATGCACAAGATAAGATGTGTACGACCTTACTATTTAAATAAATTATTTTCTTATGTTTTCTTTCAAAAGGTATTTAATTTTTCTTTGTAAGTATGAAAGAACCATTTGAAAACATTTCTCATAGGTCAACACTTTTGAACGTTAAGAAAAATCCCATCCTTGTTTCCTAATAGGGGTAATCATTGCATTAAAAATAGGTGCTTTACTAATGCTTTGTCCATCTTGATCGAATGATGATGATCTTGCCCCTAAGTGTATCATTATAATCTTTTCTATATGGTTTCATTTAAAATGCTAGCCTTATAGACCCACTTCAATACCACTTATTAGTTCTTAATGACACCCAGGAGGAGGGATTGACTTGGGTATTTACAAAATTTAGCAAAATTTTCTAACTAAAGAACTCAATTTAACAACAATCAATATCTATAAGAATAAAGAAATTGCTTAGCACAAATCAATCAAACAATTGAATAATAATTTAAAAAGGATAGAGAAAAGAGAACGTAAACTAATTTATAATAATTTGACAAGCAAGCCTTACCTACATTACTCCTAAAACTCTTCTTAAAATTTCACTATAATTCTTTTTTAAGGTGAAACATAACCTTTATGCAATTTTTAATCGACAACATGGAATCCTTTTACAATCTTTCTTCACGAAGAAAAGAAATCTAAATACCACTTAGAATACCCATAAATAAAATAATATAACGTTTTAACTAAATCTTATAGCTCAAAATAATTCCTCACTTTATCACTTAATAACTCGAAAGAGACTCACTAACATAAATATAAGACGTTAATATTTTAATGATTGAAAAAAACTTAAAAGTATATGTAAAAAAGACATCAAAATACTCGTTGATGCTAAAACCAAAGAAAAAAATGTGTTTATAACGTCTTATAGCCCTTACTAGGCAGTGGAGTTAAAATTAACCATTAGAATGATTAATTATATAGCACTGGTTGATATTGGTCAACCAATGTGCATTAAAAGCACAAATGCACTAGTTATTGCCATATTAGTCAATTAATATATCAACTAATATTACTAAAAACTCTTGATACATTAAATTTGGTAACTTTAACCTATATTAGTCAACCACTAACTCAGATAATTTGACCAATTCTTTAAAAAACATAGTTTAAACAACTTTAAATGTTCAAACTCAATTTGTTTAATACATTTATAATTTAAATACTTACCAAAATGTTTCCTAAAGAATGATTGAAAGATCAAGAAGTTTTTCTCTTAAAAATAAAGCTTTATCAATTCTTGGTGAATGAAAAGTAGAGATGACAAATGTGGCTCGGCCCGACTTTGGCTCCATTGGTCGGATTAGGGCCTAATAAAAAGACTTATGTAATAAAGTAAGATAAAATATTTATGCATGGTGAGTCTTTGATACTACCAATTCAACAAAGCGTAATTACAATTAATAATACAAAGTGTAAAATAACTTTGATGAATCTTGATCCTATTTTGTTCTGACTGACTTGTTCTTCACTTTATATGTAAACTTTATCTTTCCATTTATAACCTTTATGGAATATATTCTTAAGTTTATAATTACTTTTTATTCTTATTGTTTTTTCATTAAAATAATAAAACTCTTTAGCAATACTTACTTCAATTGAAATTTCCTTTGGTTCAATACATCTATTATTCCTTTTCTAAACCCTTCCACATTTGCTTTCCAGAAGATTAAAAGAGTCTTTGACTTAAGAAAAGTCCTCCAACTTAAATGAGGACCAGACAGAATTTTAATTTAAAGATAAAAGAAAAAACAAAAATAAAATAATTGAGAAGAATGATTTTAATATCAATAAATCAATGTCATCTAAACTAAGTTCAATAAACAACATTGCAAAATCGAATTTTCCATCAACTGACCACTCCATTTTGGATTTATAAACAAATTTCTAAATTATAAGATTTCAATAGTAATTGAATTGAATAACAATCTAGTCACAAATACTATTTCAGGTATAATTCTTAATCTAACTAAGAATATGAATTTGATTAGGAAGAAAATCTTAAACCTCAAGCAAAGCAATTAAAATTGAAATTCACTACTAATGTAATAAGACTATGTGGTATCACATGATGGCTGGTCCCACATCAACCTGTTTTCTAGAGAAAATTAAATACTCAATTGGATAAAACTAAATCAACTTTTTTCCAGAGAGACTTTTAATACAGACTTTCCTAACCAAAAAGGCGTGAGCTGCTGGAAAAAGACATCCGGATAGTTATCTTCCAAGATTATATACAGAAAATCAATTGGAAAGAGACAAGTGATCTTACAGCTATGCCAATGGCTTATCTTCATCCTTTTCAGTATTATGACTTCCATACACAACATCAAAGTAGTAGGCTAGAGTTCTCAATGTGAGGCCTGGAAATCTATGCGAACCGCCAGGCCTGATATCAATCTTGACAAAGGGCCATTGCATGGCTTCTGCAGCTTCACACTCTTCCCATCCATCCCCGATCACGCAAAACTGTACATTCTGATTGTTGAATCGTTCCTTGATCCATCGAAAACATTGGGGTTTTCCCACATCCCAGGAGCTATAGACTGAAAAGAACAAGATAAAATGTCAAACCTATTATTTCTCATGTAGGTTGTGGTCCAAGATTGAAACTCTGTATCTATCCATACAAATGCAAACAAGCTGACAATTCTACATCATCTAGAAGATGTAGTGTATCAGATTGTAAACGTTGCTCACAAGAAATGTTGCTTAACCACTTATTAACATAAACAACAAGAAAAATAATTGTCTCATGACAGACCAAACAATCAAGATCACACATTGTACAAGCCAAAAAAAAAAAAAGTAAAAAAACTAAAACAAACTTTTTTTTTCTCATCAAGAGCAAATCCACACGTGTTATGAGACTCTTACGATACCAAATGTGGCATACTTGTTTACCCTTCCATCGACATGCAAAATTCTTACGTCTCTCCATAACTAGCTATTCTAACATATAATTTTTATAAATGTTACACTCCGGCTAATCATATCTGAGACATTATTATCTTGTTGGTCGATCCAAAACCAGTAACAAAGATGTTCGCGTAGACGTAAACTTGGGAATGATCAGATGACAGCGAATGATCAAGAGTCTGTTGATTAATTTCCATTTAACAGATCAAATGACAAGGGAATAAATGCAACATAGCATGGATAGAAACAATATTAATTACTGCACGGCAAGTTTAACTTGTCAGTTTTGAGCGCAAACCCATTCATCATACGGATGAAGTAACTAATAAAGCAAATTAAGAATTCTCAGGAAGATATAAATAAAACCATCTTTCCGTGGGTATGGACTTCATAAAAAGCTATAAGTTGGGTTTATTTTACAATTTCGAGAGTTAGTTGTTAGAACTGCATATTAATTATTTAACAGGTATTTTCAAACTCTAAACAAGATTTTAGTAGTTGAAGAATTATAATTTAAATATGCAAAAGACATCTGTTTCTATAATTCACCCGTCTTCGACTATTACAAAAGTGTTTCAAATTTAGTGATAGAGATCCAAAATTTTAATATTTAATTCACTGTCGTTCTTATGCAAATTTAAGCGGATCCCAGTCATTGTACCATCAAGATAGTCTCAAAATGATTGTAACAGCAATCTCTGTTCCACATCTAACCAATAATATAAATAAAAGGAAGGAGAAAACTATGAGAACAATGATGAATTGGTCATTAATTTCTAAAAATATGTTAAATACTTTGATTTACAATTGGCAATTCCACTGAAGACTATAGATTAAGAATTTTTGGAGTAATTGGCATTAAGCTGACTATATATCCTTCTTAACATTACCTAGCAGACGAAATTTCTACATGGATATTGCCCATGAAAAAATTCAAATCCACAACCTAGATCAAAGAGATGCATTTCTGGTTTATGATTCACAAGACAAATCTAATATCCTAGTGGGGAGAATATTCTTTTACGAAGGTCATCCTCAAATTAAAAGCATTTTCTGTTGGAGAGGACAACGAAGGAAAATGAGAGGGAGGAGTGATGGAGTATATGTTGCTGTGATTTTATTCAGTAATAACATGGTATATGAGAGAAATATTTTACCCATATCAATAGATGTGTTCGGTATTCTTTTGCCAAGTCTAGCTCAACAACATCATAATCAATGCCAAGTTCTAAGCTTTTGGGACATTTGATGAATCATGAAATGCATGGGGAATAAATTTGAATCATAATACAAGAAAAGGGTAGATTTTCAACTTCTAGAAGCTGCAATGACACAATAGCTATCCACAGCAACAAGGCTAAATCAGCATCCAAAACCTATTCAAATTCTAAATTAAGGAAAAAAAAAAAAGAACATGATCACGTTTCACCCAACATCTTCCAATTGTAAATGCTTTGGGAAGTATGAAAACAGCAAACTTTGAACTACCACTGGAAGCATGTTGGGGAAAAATTACACTACATTTGGAGGCAACAAGAATGTAAAATCATATGAATTAATCAAATACTAAAGTGGTAATTATGCAAATCAAAAGTTGAAAAGGGCAACTATGCATTCTAGCCACAATAAGCACATAAGGGGTATATAGAAAAGAAGTTACCATTCCCGTGTGTAATCAGATTGTCAAGCCGGAAAAGTAGACATTTCACCAGGCTGGGTATCAATGATCCCGAAGTCACCAGAATATTTATGTGCTCAAACTTTGTATCTGTATGGTTGGTGTTCTTACAGGTAGATCCCTGGCATGAACTCGGTGCCTCCTCATTTAAACACTGCTCCAAGAGTGCCCGTGCTAAATTGATAAAGCAAGTAATGAAACAACACATGACAGCAGATATCAGAACACTCTCAATTTCAAAAACCAGAACAGAACAAAATAGAAGTTGAGGAGGATCAAGATAAGATATATGTTATGCTTAAAAGCAGTCAGAAATTGAACATTCAGCGTATTAACATGACATGGCACTCTCCAACTCCAGCATTTTATGCCAAATGTTCTCCCAATGAAAGAACAAACGGTAAGACTTGTGGCCCTCAAAGTAGCCGAAACAATGACTAGAAAGCAAACTAAACAAAGAGGCTAGCACATTAAAAATTGTTATAGACCATTGAATCAGATCCAAAAGTCTAAAAGGTTGCAGAGGAAACAAAGCTCAAGATAAAGCTATTTGAAACTTCTTTCTTTTCTAAGGTGGAAAATTTTTAACATGAACGTGTGCATACTAGTTTGCCTAATACCTTAAAGGTTATTTCTCTATTAGGTATATTAGAATAACATTTATTAACTTATTAAAGAACTTGAATTATAAAAAAAACTCGGGGCAGGTGTAAATCAAGTATTAATAATCTGATCGACAACAAAAAGCATAAAAGACTGGAAAGCCTGACAGAAAGGAATGGAAGTTAAAATCATTTCTGATTTGGTCTAATGTAATATCTCGTGAAATCAAGAAAATATGTAGTATGAGGGTGTAGCTCAAAAATGTTGGATAGGTGGTCCAATCAACTTTTAAGCTACAAAGTGCAAACTACCTTGATTTGACATTCCGTAGGGCACAGAATCAGCCTCTCACATAGGAAGGCTTAAAAACGATCCGAATTATCACCTTGAGTTATTTAATGGATTTTTCATATTCACTATCATCGTAAATAATTTCTGCGTATGTATCTTCAAACAGGACTATTTTCCCACTATATTGGTCTGAAACATCTTTATTTCAGCTAATAAATTTTAGTCAGTTAGCAATTCACTGGTTCATATGGCACATGTTTATTTCAATGATATAAATAAACATCCATAAAAATAACCAGAACTGATCTGTCAAATGAATGCAGACTTCAGCTTGCAATATAGTGAATACAATTAGGTCATGTTCACATCACATTTGTGTTAATAAAAACATTCTGAAAGAAATAAATCTTCATTCCTTTTCATCGGGCTCACGTTGCTATTTGTATGTATTTCTAATCCTTTCCTTTTATCCTTGAAAACAATAATAGATTCCAAAAAAGTAATCTAGACCAATAACTTTAAAAGAAAAGACAGGGGATGTTAAATATCTTCCAGTAAGTAGGACAAATCAACAATGCATCAAAGAGGAACAATCAACAAAAAAAAAAAAGTACCTGAGGATAACCATCTATCTGTATAGTCATCAGTAACGTCATACAATTCATCCCAGATATTCAGCATCTTATGATCCAAAACACTACGTAAACCCTGTTAGTGTACAAGAGAGCTCAGAATTTCTATCACATCTATTATCCTCCCACATAACATCAAGAGGCCTTCAAGTGGTTAATTCCCTAAACAATGTTAGGAGTTGAGACAGATGCAAATGCAGCGCGTAAAAGACAGAATTCTATGATATTAAAGTCCATAATGTAAGGAGACGTACAACAGTCATTTGAAAGAAGTTTAGTGGGATCTTCATTGCCCAGAACAACATTAACCATTCACTTACAAGCTCTTTCAACTTCACAAGATATGAATGATAGAGTAATCGATTGTTAAACTTGAGATAAAGGACTGTGATAATTTAATTTACCTGGCAACATATCAACCAAGTAAATAGGTTATATGTATATGCATTTTCATGAGTACAAAGCAAACACTAATTTCATCTACCTAGAAAAAAGTTCTTCACACATAATTGCAAAAGAAATGGAGAGATATTAGCTAATAACAACACATTTCCACACTTCCCTCTTTAGCTGGTACAGTATTTAATATATTAAAACGATAAAGATGGCAGAATGATCTTGTGTTTGATAGTTCTCAATCTACCTGTTGGTACTTATTGGCTATAACTCGGTGCCTGTAAGCTAACTTTCTTTTGTTTGCATCATCATGAGGAGGACTAATTCCATCTTGGCTGAAATTGTAGTCAGATAGATCATGCCCATCGTCATATTGGCTCAAGGCATCAAGGAAAGGCATATTGTAGTTTTCAATCTGCATAATTAAATTTTATCACAGCTGACATGCCATTTATTATGAAGTCATGTGGATTCAGACCAAACCGTATGTCTATTACACAAAAAGGTAAACTTACCTCCTCATAGAAGAATAATTCATCACAAATTTGAAGGATGTGCTTTTCCCACATCTTTCCCATAGTTATTCCTTTCTGAATGTCCTTTGAGCCATTGAATCCCTCAGCATAAGTACCATTCAATAAAGACTTGAGCAATATAAGAGTCTCATCCATGTCCCATATGTACACCCTCTTCACAGCCCTCTCAGCAAAAGAACCCAACTCCTTTTCAGGAACTGCTGAATTGTCGTCCATAATCCTGTTATGATTGAATACACAAGAGAGAAAAATGCATTGATAACCAGAACTAATCAATGGCGACCAATATCAATATGTAAATAACAATACTGGCCAGTAATTAAGTTTCAATGGAAAGCCTAGTTGCTGTACATATAGATCATTCAAGAAATGAGAACGGAAAAAGATAAAACTTCAAAGATGTAAACAACATAAATCCAGAAGAAATACAGAGAGAAGTGCAGTCAGAAACCAATCTTCATGTCACTACAACAACTAATCATCAAGTACACCAAATGATATATTCAGTTCAAAAAGATAGCAGAAGACACTAAATCCTTCATGCTTTGTAAGCATGCAAGGCAGTTACAATAAACATAGAATTACAACAAGAGCATTGAACAAAAGGTAAACACATAAAAGGGCAAAAGAAATATAAATATACATACAAAAAGAGAAAAAAGGAAATATCTACCTAATTGCACAACAGAAGGAATGGAAGAAGAAAACCCAAAAAAAGAATTATAAAAGGCAGTTTCAATCAGAGCAGAAGGAGGGTATGTCCATTTGGTTCAGTTTGTCCATGTATAATTTGGATCACCATTCACTCATCAAAAACCAAAATTTACAACAAAACAGAATCGAACTTCAAACTCAAGCCTAAATGGGAAAGCATAACTCAAAACAGTTCGAAGGAAAGCAAGGCCCTTGCAGGACTTATATAACACATTGAACAACACAATAAATAGTTGAGATTGTACTAGACCTTTTTGTTATCTTTTGATAACCTAGTTCCAAAAGTGAAGTATCCAATCCCAACGGAGAAGAATGGAACTTAATGGATGAGAATAGAACAATAGCACATAAATATCACGAACGAACAGATAAAAATAGAGAAAGATTATGATGAGAAAAGAAAGGGAACCCAGAAATGGAGAGGAAGAGGAGATACTGATATTGACCTTATTGGATTCTGTGGGGCTTAACCTTAATGGCAGAGAGAAGCTGTCGGAAGATGAACGCATGCAGTATGATGAGATGCAGTTTCCGAAAAACAAAGGAAGGACTTGCCTGAGCTTTACCCAATGAAATCACCGATCTTGGTCGTTGGTCTTAGCTCTCATTGCTGGTTCTAGTTGCACCTCATACGATGATGTTAAACAGCCCCGTCCGGTCCTATTTTCGCCCTGATTGATCGGGTTAACGGCCGACAATCGGCGTCGTTTTCCGAAAAATGATATCATTTTTGATATATTTCTTTAAAAATAATATGTGATAAGTCAGATTGCCCCATAAATCCGTGAGCCGTCGAGCCCTAAGCTGAGTCACAGGCCACCTAACTCCGGCCCGGCCTGACATATTCAGCACCTCATAATTTAATGGTTCTCTAGTACTCTTTTAACACATAAATGTTGTTTATTTCTATTTTATTTATTTATTATTATTATTATTATTATTATTATTATTATTATTATTATTATTAAAATTTAAAAAGTTATTTATTTAAATTTTTAGTTCAATCAAATGTATAATTTACACCTCCACAAAGGTTGAAATAAGGGGGTGCTTGATTAAAGGGTATGAGAATAAATCAATGGAAATAGAATGAATGGTAAAGGTTGGTTGGTTATTATGATTGATTGAATAGTTTTTTCATACCTAAGTTTTGGGTAATGGTCCATACCCTCTATGTATGGGACGAATGGGTTTGATTCCTATCAACACTAATATTTTTTAATTAAATATAATTAAAATATAATTTCTTAAAATATAATTAAAATGTAATTAATTAAAATATATTTAATTAAAATATAAAATATATTTAATTAAGATAAAATAATTAATCAAGATAAAATCTAATTAATTAAAATATAATTA
>JAOTJB010000001.1:25227308-25250855 GCA_027123815.1 Erythroxylum minutifolium
CCCAAAATTGCAACATATTTTTCAGGACCGAGAGTAGACTCCTAGCTCCAGAGGGACTTTTCTAGCCGTGTAGATCGAGTTGGTGAGAGAAGTCATGGCTTACAGGTCGGTCAGCTGGGATTTTTGGGATGACTTAGATAGACTTGATGTATACTTCCTCTTTCATGTAGTATCTTGTACTAGGTTTTTGGGATTTATGTACAGACTGTACAGTATGATGTTGTATAAACTGTTGGCTGTGATCAATGAAAAGAGGAAGAGGTTGATTTTAAAAATATTGTGGTTTACAATTAATGTTTTATTATTCAGTTTGATGTGATGCCATGTGGAGTAACTGTAGTGATCGAACGTAGCGATCCCTTATCTTAGGATATGTACCGGAATAACCTGCGGGCGTCCCGGTGCGTACCTTACGGTAAGGGGGTGTTACAAACTAACTACAGATCTAGGCAATTTTTGGTTCTTGTATCGTTGGTAGTTTGAGCTGCTTAGCAAGGCTAGTTTTGTGAATTTTCTTCTGCCACTTGACCATTTAATAGCTACACATCTATCACAATGTTTATGGACTCTAGCATTTTCTTGGTTCTTTGATTGAACACTCAGTATGCTTTACTGTGAGTTGAATAACCAATGAAGATCCCTTCATCACTCTTGCTCTTAAATTTTCCAAGTTATTCTCGATTTCTAAGAATATAGTATTTACTGCCAAAAATGTGAAAATAACTTACATCTGGTTTCTTTCCCTTCTAAAGTTTATACGATGTCTTGTTCAAAATCCTTATAAGATAAACTCTGTTACATATGTAGCATGCTGTGTTAACTGCATCAGCCCAAAACAGTCATCTTTCTTCCATTCAACATAGATCTGACCATTTCTTGAAGGGTTCGATTCTTCCTCTCGACAACTCCATTTTGCTATAGAGTTTTAGGTATTGAAAATTCTTTTATGAAGTCATACTCATCACAAAAATCATTAAAGCTTGCATTTTCAAATTCTCTTGTGTGATTTGATCGAATTCTCAACACTGACATATTTTTCATATTCATGACCTACACATATAGGCTTCTAAAAGCCTTGAAAGCATCTAATTTTTCTTGAAAAATGATACCCAAGTGTATCTAGAATAATCATTAACACAAGTTAAAAAATATCTCATCCCACCAATGCTATCATATTGTGTTAGACCAACCAAATCCATGTGAATGAATTCAAGTATGCATGAGGAAGGAATGTGTCTAACCTTTTTATGTGTCACTCTCATTTGATTACCCATTTGACATGCACTACATATCGATTTATCTTCTTTGTTCATTATCGACAAACCTTTCATAGCTTCCAATTTCTTTAACTTGCTAATAAGCTCAAAGTTGACGTGCCCAACCTTTTGATGCTATAGATCTATATTATTGTCATACGAGGCTGATTTATAAGTAGTCGTAACCTGTAATATATAGCAATTGTCTGCTGATCGTTTGCTGCTCATAAGACATACTCCTTGTTCGGTTAACACCTTGCATTAATCACTTGTAAATTTAACCAATAAACCATCATCACAAAGTTGGCTTATACTCACCAAATTGGCTTTTAATCCATCGACGTGAAGCACATTCTTGAGGTGTGGTAGTCCATCCATGCATAATGTCCCTCTACCAATCACCAAAGCATTCTTTCCATCTCTAAAAGTTACATGCCCATTCACACAACTTTGATTATCAGATAAGTAACTCTTTTCTCCTGTCATATAATTTAAACATCCACTGTCAAAATACCAACCATTATGTGAAGTCACCTTTATGGACTTAAGAACTACGAGAGCTTGCAATTGATTTTTTAACCCAAATGTACTTCAGTATTATGGCCTATTGCTGGAAATTTTGTGAGGAATATATGGATTTTCGATTTTCGTTCCTTTGAAACAACATTTGTAGTACCTTGTAGCATCTCGGCCTTATATGCCCCATAACCCCACAAAAATAACATGTAAGTATAAACCTCCGATTCTTCCTTAAGGTTTCTTCTTGGATAAATCTGGTTGCATTATTTTTCTCATCATTCACCTTAGAGTATTTACTTTTGCAGCCAATGCCTTGAAGATCCCCTTTAATATTACCGATTTCTATAAACTTTTCCAACTTTTATGTGCAACCATTTAACATGCCCAATCCCTTTTCGGTACTAACCAGTTTAAATTTTGCTTCACCAAGCTTGTCTAATATAGACATCAATTTCTTCTCTAAATCTCGAATAATGTTCTTCACAGAGAAGTTTTGTTCTTTAGTTTTTTATTCTTCTTAAATGTTTGTTCCCATTTTGCATACATTAATTCATAAGCTTTATAAATATTCTCCTTTTTGTCATCTAAATTACTGCCATCACAACCTCAATTTCAGCTTATTCGTCTACATATTTTTCAAAATTTTTTGATTTACTCAAGTTTTGGGCATCAGTTATTTCCTTCTGGGTTGCTGATAAACAAACAAATGGAATTTTGCTATACAAAACAACTAACGCAACACTATTCACAACTTATTCTTCACTATCATATTCACTTTCGTTCTCACTCTAAGTGTTCGTATATAATTTCTCTTTTCTCTTCTTCAAGGTGTTAGTACATTTTACTTGCATATGTTTGAAGCTTTGACACTCATGACATTGAATTCTCATCACTTTTCTTTCACCCTTTTGAGTTTTAGCTTGTTGTTTGATGAATTCCCATCGCTTTGTCTAAACTTGGGTCTGTCTTTTTTCACTTTCTTCAGCAACTTACTGAAATTTCATGTTAATAAAACTAGATCCTCATTCTTATCAGATTCATCTTCTACATTGTTCATACTTTTTCTAGTTTCAGCTTGTAGTACCAATCCTTTACTCATTTCTTGTTTTCCTCTTAACAGATTCATTTCAAAATTAGTAAGAATTCCAATGACAAATCATTGATGTCATGCGCTTCCTCGATTGCTACAATTTTCAGGATTAACCTTAGAGGTGGTGATCTCAGTGTCTTCTTTACCAGTTTCAAGTTAGAGTATTTCTTCTCAAGTTGATATGCTTGGTTTGCTATATCATGCAATCTCTCATGGAAGTATCCAATGGTTTTACTATCATCCATCTTCAGCTCTTCAAACCTCACAGCCATCAATTGAAGTTTTGAGGCTATCACAGATTTTGATCCTTTATATATAATTTGCCAAATATCCCACGCTTCTTTAGCTAATTCATAAGCTGATATCATTAAAAAGCGACCTTCTTCAACAGAACTAAAGATGGCAAGCATAGCTTGAAAATTTTCAAGTGTTCTCTCTTCTTCAGCTCTTGCCCACTCAAATGGGTCTTTCAGTACTACTTCTCCTTTGTCATCAGTTATCACTAGATGTGTCCAACCATGTAGCACCGAGTGCCATGCCTTTGTTCCCTATACCTGAATAAAGACTCTCATACGTGCTTTCCATATAGGATAATTGGAACCATCCAACAACGGTGGCCTGGTAATCGATGTACCTTCTTTTGTAGCCATATTTGTGAAATGTGGATCTGCACCAACTTGCTATACTAAGTTCTGATTTAGTGACCCGCTCTGATACTAATTGAAGAATCGTATATTTTAATGGTTTTGTAAACTCTCCGATTTTACCTCAGTTGTCTCTACCACAATCAACAACCAGAAAAATTAAAAGCACAAATATAAATCAACATTAAAATTTGGTAACGCAGTTCAACACATCTTGCCTCTGTTTACGGGCCCTCACCCAGCTTAATACTTTTACTAACAAAAATAGTTTTTATACAAGGTCTTACTAAGCTGACTCACTCAATTGTCGACACTATCCCTCATCCTCACAACTCGCGAAAGTAGTTCACGTCTGATAATAAGATTGACTCATGTTAACCTTAACAGAGGATTTTTCTCAACAATCTTTTAATGAAAGACAATAAGAAAGTAACTCAAGTAATTAAATAACTAAGAACAAAATAGAATATACTTGAGATAGAAAAGAACAATTTCTCGATGTTTTCAGCTCCTCCAAAGACAAATCTAAAAGTTGTTCACCAGTGGTGCTATTATAGTTAGTCCAGAAAATAAATCAACTCCCAAGTTCCAATTGACATTAGAGAATTAAAGAAGATACCAAGTTGATTCATGCAAATATCAACATAAAGCCACAGCTACACCAGAAACACATCCACCACGACACGCTAAGGATTCAATGCACAACCAACATCACGCGAGAGTCACAAGTCGTAATCACATCAACAACACACCCAACAACTAACCCTTGGCAGAAGTCACTCATACAAGACAATCACCCAACTGTGAACCACACTACAAGATTTCATGCCAACACAACCAATCAATTAACAGAAATTGCAGCACCAAGATATAATACTCATCAACGGGAAATCAATACATCAGCTCTTCCATCCAATTGACAACAAAGAACAATCATGCTCATAGCCGTAAGTCCTTAAACCATGCAGCCAAAACAAAGAATGCAGCTAGAGAGCAAATGCACAAAAGTGGAATTTTTTACACAATTCCCCTTCAACCCTCAGTTACGTAATCCAAAAAATGCTTCTTCACAAGATTAAACTCTATCACATATCCAACATTATCCAAGATAGCCTTTTGATTTAAGAATCCAAGTCAAACAAGAAATATCGTTTAATCACACCAAAATGACAATTTTTTAAGCCATGGTCCAACTAGCATTACCCAAACAAATCCAATTATTGTATGGTGGTATCGACATACATGGTACCACCATTTTAGGTTTAGGTATTTAAAAAAAAAGCAAGTTATTGAGAACAACTTGGCAGTGGACAGCTTGCATGCAAGCTGTGGTTATACGCAAAGGCGATGGAGGGTCTATATAAAGACCCCCTCTTTCATATGTGTGTGTTTTTAAATACATGTATATCTGGTGAGGTAGAGAGACTTGTTTGTTTAAAGTTTTGTGTGAAGGGAGTGATTTTGGGTTTTTTTAGGAAACGTTTTTCATAAAAAGGTGAGTGACAAAATAGTGAGGATATTATCCTAGGGATAGTAAATTTGGGAAACACCTTATGTAAGAGCGTCACTATTTTGTTGTATCATTTTTACTCTCTGTACTTGCTATTTTATTAGTAGAAGATTTATTCAGAGTTTGGCCCGTGGACGTAGCCCAAATTGGAGGGTAAATCACGTTAAATTTTTACGTGTTATTTTCTTACTTATTTTACTTGTGAGATTTAATTCATAAAATTTTCCAACAAATGGTATCAGAGCCAGGTTCGGTTCTATGTCAAAGCATTTCTTAACGAAGATGGAGGCAAAAATAAGCAAGATGATTAGCCTAAATGGCTGTACTATCACATAAGGAAGAATAAGATAAAAGATCTTCTGTTCGTCACAAAGATGCATTTACCAGTATTTACCACAAGAAAACCTAAAAATAAATTGGACGAGGAGTGGATGTTTGAGTATGAGCAGGTATGTAGTTTTATTTAGCAATTTATTGAAGATAATATGTATAATCATATCTGCAACGAGACTCACGCACGGACATTGTAGAAGAAGCTCGAGGAGTTGTATGCCTAAAAACCTGATAATAGTAAATTATTTTACCTGACAAAATTAGTACAGATAAAATATCGAGAAGGTAACTCTGTGGCAGATCACTTGAAAGAATTTCAGGAAATCGTGGATCAATTATTAGGAATGGGCATAAAGTTAGATGATGAAGTGCTTGCTCTTTTCATGCTTACCTCCTTACCAGATTCTTGGGAGACTTTGAAGATTTCAATCACCAATTCTACAGTAGATGGTATTGTTAACGTGGAATTTGTAAAAAGTGGAAATTTGAAGATGAAGATCACATAGTTCGGCTTCTTCAACACAATCAAAAGTTCTGGTCACAGGTTCTAGGGGAGGGGCAAATCTAAAGGTCCAAATTTTATAGATAAGAGCAAAGGACGATCAAATAAATATGCAAACATTGAGTATCATCACTGCAAAAAGAAGGGCCACATCAAAAGGTTCAGTAGAAAGTTTAAAGAAGAAAAGAAAAAAGGCAAAGAAGTTAAGAAAGATGATAGTAGTGATGATGAACATGCATCGACGACTACCACCATTGATGAATTTCACATCGTCTCATATGATAATGATGTGAATAGTGCATCCTGTGAATTTAACTGGATAAGTAACAATGGTGCCATTATTCACACCAAATTACATAAAGAACTCTTCTCATCATATACACAAGGAGAATTTGGTGTTGTTAAAATAGGAAATAGTGGTTTAGCCAAAATTACTGAAAAAGGTGATATTTACTTGGAAACAGACAATGACATGAGACTATCTCTAAAAGATTTCAGGCATGTTCCTGATCTTCGCCTAAATCTGATCTCGGTTGGCATACTTGATGATGAAGGTTTTTACAACACTTTCAAAGATGGCAAATGGAAACTTACTAAAGGCTCCTTGGTAATCGCCAAAGGTAAGAAGCGCTCAAAGTTATATGTGATGCAAGCAAAGGTCTCCAATGATTTGTGAATCCAGTGGAGAAAGATGATGCAATTAAATTATGGCACAGGAGACTCGGTCATATGAGTGAGAAGGGGATGACTTAGTTAGTGAAAAAGAATGCATTATTTGGAGTTGACCAGGTACATTTAAAAAAGTGTGCTGATTGTTTTGTAGGAAAACAAAATAGAGTTGCTTTCAAAAGTTCCCCTCCTTCTAGAATGAAGAATGTGTTGGATTTGGTACACTCAGATCTATCTGGGCTAATGCTAAATTCACTAGGTGGTGTTCAATATTTCGTGACTTTCATTGATGACCATTCTAGGAAGACATGGGTATACACCTTGAAGACTAAAGATAAAGTGCTAGATGTTTTGAAACAATTTCATGCCTCAGTTGAAAGATAAACTTGGAAGAAGTTGAAATGCATTCGAACAGACAATAGTGAAGAGTACATTAGACCATTTGACATTTATTGTAAAGAGCAAGGTATTCGACATCAGACTACTTCTCATAAGACACTGCAGTTGAATGGTTTAACTGAGAGGATGAACAGGACTTTGATGGAAAGAGTTAGATGCTTACTTTCATATGTAAAGTTGCCTAAGAAATTTTGGGCGAGGCTCTATTCAGAGCAATTCATGTATTAAATCGCTCGCTATGCATCCATTTACCTTATGATGTTCTAGAAAAAGTTTGGTTAGGAAAGGATGTTTCCTATGATCATATAAAGGTATTTGGTTGCAAATCTTATGTTTATATTCCTAAAGATGAGAGATCCAAGCTTGATTTCAAGACTCGCCAATGTATATTTATTGGTTATGGAGAAGATCAATTCGATTATAGACTTTATGATTCAGTCTAGAAGAAGTTGATTCGAAGCCATGATGCTATATTTTTCGAAGATCAAACCATTGAAGATCTTAACAAAGTGAAAAAAGATGTTCCAAGAACTAATGGCGACCTGGCGAACTTAGAGTTAATTCCTCCAAAAACAGTGCCAAGACAATTTAGAGATGAAGTTGAAAATTACCAGCTGAACGTAGCTGATGTTAGTGCTTCCATTCAAAATCAATCAGATGAAAATTATGTCCAGAATCAACCACTAGCACCAGTGGCTGCATAGGTTCCAATAAAGAGATCTATGCAAGTAAGACAAGCTACTACTATATACTCTAATGATCATTATGTGTTACTTACTGATGGAGGAGAACCTGAGAATTTTCAAGAGGCTATGATAGATGAACATAAGATGAAATGGTTTGAAGCAATACAAGATGAGATGAAGTCCTTACATGAGAATAAAACTTTTGAGCTGGTGAAGTTGCCAAAAGGCAAGAAAGCTTTGAAAAATAAGTGGGTGTTTAAGATTAAGCATGATGAATACAATTCTCATCCTAGATTCAAAGCTAGAATGGTTATTAAAGGATTCAACCAAAGAAAAGGTATTGATTTTGACGAGAAATTTTCACCAGTTGTGAAAATGATATCCATCTGTCTAGTGGTCGGTTTAGCAGCAAGTTTAGACTTAGAAATCGAGCAATTGGATGTCAGGATAGCTTTTTATCATAGAGATTTGGAAGAAGAGATATGTGGAGTCACTAGAGGGTTTCAAGGAAAAAGGGAAAGAGAACTATGTGTGTAGATTGATGAAAAGTCTTTATGATTTAAAACAGGCATTGAGACAGTGGTATAAGAAGTTTGAAATAGTTATGGGGGAGCAAGGCTATAAAAAGCCTACTTCATATCACTGTATTTTTGTACAGAAGTTCTCTGGTGATGATTTCATTATCTTTTTTCTTTATATTGATGATATGTTGATTGTTGGCCAAAATATTAATACGATTAACAATTTGAAGAAGCAGTTAAGCAAGTCTTTTGCTATAAAAAACTTGGAAACAGATTCTTAGCATGACGATTATCAGAGACAAGGGAGCCAAGAAATTATGGTTATTAGAAGAGAAGTACATTGAGAAAGTACTTCAAAGGTTCAATATGGATAAAGCTAAAGCGATTAGTTGTCCTCTTGCTAATCACTTTAGGTTGAGTACTAAGTAATGCCCTTTGATGGATGAAGAGAAGGAAGAGGTGATGAAAGTCCCCTATGCTTCTGTAATTGGAAGTTTGATGTACGTCATGATATGTACACGGCTAGATATTGCGCATGCAGTTGGAGTAGTAAGTAGGTTCTTTTCAAATCCTAATAAGGAATATTGGGATGTTGTGAAGTGGATTCTTAGATATCTACGTGGTACTTCCAAAATATGCTTATGTTTTGGAACTACCAAGCCTGTGTTATTTAGTTACACAGATGCAGACATGGCCAGCGATGTTGACTTGAGAAAGTCTATTTCAGGTTATCTAAGTACCTTTATAGGGGGAGTCATGTTATGGCAATCAAAATTGCAGAAATGTGTTGCTCTATCTACCACTGAAGCAGAATTTATTGCTTCAACTGAAGCATGCAAGGAGCTTCTATGGATGAAGAAGTTCTTAAAAGAACTTGGTTTTCAGCAGGATAGATATTAACTGTTTTGCAATAGTCAGAGTGCTATTTACCTTGAGAAAAATTCCTCATTCCATTCAAGATCAAATCATATTGATGTGAGATATCATTAGAGAGGTGTTAGAGAAGAAGTTATTACTGCTTGAGCAGATTCATACGGATCAGAATGGATCAGATATGATGACAAAAGTTCTACCCAGGGGAAAGTTTAAGTTCTATCGATCATCTGCAAGAATGATAGTAAATACCATGTAGTCAGTAGGGAGAGAATTGTAAGGTGGTACCGACATACATGGTACTGCCATTCTAGATTTAGATATTTAAAAAAAGGACAAAAAATCAAGTTGCTAAGAACAAGTTGTATACAACTTGTCCACAAGTTACATGTAAGCTGTGACACGTTCTATGCAACTTGTCCACAAGTTACATGCAAGCTGTGATGGTGGACAGCTTGCATGCAAGCTGTGGTTGTGGACAGTCTGTGGCAAAGGCGGTGGAGGGTTTATATAAAGACCCTCCCTCCCTTTTTCATGTGTGTGTTTTTAAATACATGAATATGTGGTGAGGTAGAGAGACTTGTGTGTTTAAAGTTTTGTGTAAAGAAAGTGATTTTGGGTATTTTTTAGAAAATGTTTTTCCTAAAAAAGGTGAGTGACAAAATAATAAAGATATTATCTTAGGGATATTAAATTTGGAAAACACCTTGTGTTAGAGCGTCATTATTTTGTTGTATCATTTTTACTCTCTGTACGTACTATTTTATTAGTGAAGAATTTATTCGAAGTTTGGCCCGTAGATGTAGCCCAAATTAACAGATGAATAACGTTAAATTTTTGCGTGTTATTTCCTTGCTTAGTTTACCTCTGAAATTTAATTCATAATTTATCTTAATAATTATCTTGTTGTAGATCCAATTATCAAAAATGTCAAAACTAAATGATGAGATATATAAGATATATCTTAACGTAATAGTTGTTGCATTCAAGTTCGTTATTGTAATTTGCTGCAATTACAATCGTATTTCCTCCAATTTGAAACCTGGTAACCCTTCTCTAGGTAGGCTTTTGCTACCAAGGCGAATACAAATGTTACAGGTCATTTGTGGTGGGGCAACCGGACAAGTGCAGAAGGATAAGATAAATCTCTAAGGGGTTGTTTGTGAATGATTGGTCACATGTAGATGGCTTGTTGTATCTCCAATTCTCTGCACTATGGATGGAAGAGAAGCCCACAGACACAGAGTCTATTTGGATGGAACTTAGGCAGAAGAAACAATATCGAAAAGCAGCAACCTAAGTACCATGAAGTTGACCTTCCCTTCTCTCCTTCTCTTGTAGACACAACGTTCTTAAGAGGTACTCTCTTGTTTCATATTCTAAACACCATGTTTTTGTCTTCTTCATTACCTAGGAATAGGATAAGAAAGCTTTGTCTGTTGAAACTATAAACAAAAACCAAACTTCAGGGCCTAACTTGGTTACTAGTTCACCTAAAATTCACATAGATTCGTGCAGGTAAAGAGCTCAAGTGCTGCTACAAAGCCACCATAGATGGGTTTAGTGCAACGAACTTCCATAATTGTAGCGACTTCAAGGGACCGTGCGTGATTATAGGCTATACAGACAAGTCCTTCAAGTTTGGAGCCTTTAACCCTGAAGGCTACAGAAGCACAGACGATTACTATGACACGTTTGATGCATTTCTTTTCTATTGGGAAAGTGACGAGAAAACTGACGCCATCATCTTACCCAAGGTTGGTGGCAGTGGTGCAGCTCTTTTCGATTATGCTCGGGGCGGGCCTCAGTTTGGGGCTGATGGACTCCTCATTGGTCCTCCACTAGCACCTGTCATGGGCGGATTTGCTGGGCCAGATACCAATTCGGGTATTGGTGACTTGAGGCAAGCCAAGTCTAGATTAGGACTGTCATATGCTAAGAGGGAGGATGGTAAAGAGTCCATATTTGGAGACGAATCTAGGGCCACTGTCCAAGAAGTCGTAGTTTTCTGTAGCCCTAAAATCGCTAGTTTATACTAAGGTACCTGATGACCACCTCGCATTATTTTAAACCTTAGATGGATGCATGTATGAAAATATGAATGCTTCACTTGGAAAAACAGAAAGGATGGTTCTTTGATGGGCTTTCTGCTGGTATAAATTACTTTGATTTTACACTAAACTACATTACTTTTTAAGAAAAAAGAGAATGAAAAGAGAAAAGGAAGAAGATGCTGAAAATAGCTAATTGCTCATAAATGCACTTGTTTATTCCATGGTGCACTTCCTTTTTCTGTTTCAAACTTTCCCTGGTGGGGAATATAGTGAAAAGAAATTTTTTTCTGAACTAACAAATGATGTGTTTATCACTTTGATGGAAGCAAAGACGCCGGCCTTAGCCACAAAGCTATGTAAGGAAGGTAGGTAGGTGGCTTTGATGAAGGAATAGCGGGTGGCAGAATCTATTCTTGGAGAATGTCAGTTGGGGTGGCATGAAAAGGGCCTGTATGGTTAATAAGCCTTTAAGGAAAGTGTTGTTAAGGTGAGATTAATGTAAGTCTTTTCATAAGATTCTACAGAAGAATGGGACACATTGTCATGAATTTGTGTCATCTGATAATATACCCAAATAATCATTAGAGAACAGTGGAAATTTGCAAATAATTCATCCATTGCTCGTGACTTACAGTCAAATGAGATTTTGGAAGCCTTCATGAAAAGGAAAGGACTGAAGATCAAAAATGGTTCATATCATACGGTTCTTGAATCTCTTGTACTCGCGGATTGTGGTGGGTTACTCAGCAGATGCGATAATTACATATAAAACGAGCCTGATTGCATGCAACCGCAATTACAAAATTGCGGCAATGATAATCCGGATTGTAACTGCAACTTAACATCCTATTGGGTTGCTTGCGTGAGTGTTTGAAGTGATGGAGTGAATATAATTGTACTGTTTCAGACATGTGATCACTTGCAACTAAGTTCAGATTTACGGAAAAGTAACATGTACTATTTATAAGGCCATAATAGCAAAAGAAAGTTCATGAAATTGAAGATAACCAAATCCACTCCTGGTGCAATCTCTAAAAAGTGATGACAACCAGGAGGTGTACATTATAACAGCATAAACAAGAAGGATTACATTTAGCTATTATACCACCCAATGCAATAGACTCTTGGCTCCACTTAGTCTTTAACATAGCAGTTTAACACCTATTTCCCCATCCAAGAACAAACGTTAAAAGGTGTTGTCTTGGGGAACCCTCTCTCTTATGATACTCCATACTCAAGGTAGATTACTATATCCTGATTATCATATTGTCTTCCTGCAACCAAAGACCACCATAATATTCCCCTAAACCTCCATCTCCACTTGCTTGTCTGCATATTGGAGCTTGATCACAAGTTTCAGACCCTGCATTGCAAAAAAAAGAGCCACTATGATCTCTCCTTTCTCTTCTTAAAATTGTTTTGCATATCTTACTGAACTGGTCGGATCATAACCTTTGTAAGCCATGTCCTCATTTCCATAAAATCCCATGTTTCCGTGTCCCGAGTAGGGTGATATGTAGCCAATCTGACTGAGATCATCTGTAGGTTCGGTGAAATTGGAGTATCCTGAACTTGAAGAGAACTCTGTTGTGTGCTCATATGGCAGCCATTGGTTCACTGAGCTTTGGTATTCATACTGAGGAAAATGTTCAGATACCGAATCATGTACTTGAGTGTAATCCTACATTCGACCATAATGGCAATCATGTTAGAAGAAACATGTATGTCGTAACCATCAAGTTCTAAAGTACCTTCTTAGTCATTTTATACCTTGGAGGAATCGAGAATCAAATCCGAAGAGACCCAAAAGTTTGAAGGATTGCTCCCCAGTGAAGCAGGTTCGAGCTCCGCCATTGGTGCTTCTTGATAAGGAGAAGTAAGAGGACTGGAATAACGACTCTCATTATGCAAGAAACTTCCCTGAGAAGAAGCATCCCCAGAGATGGCCACCGGCTCATTTGCTGCTATTCCAGTTGAGGTGAACTCAACATTGTTTGAGACTTTTTTCTTGGTTTTAGACTCTCCAGCCTGTGAATCACTCACTTTGTGCCCTTGTTCATTCTTCTTAACTACACGGCACAAAGCATAAGCTCCCTGCAGAGCAAGTATCACGGTAATGACGTGAGTCTGCTGAACCACCATAAACTCTGCAGTGAAGAAGAACGGGCTAGTTCTGGCGTTATGCAAGAAAATTTGAAGTTACCTGAAAATTTGGTGATCCGTGAGAAACATCGTCTGAGAGGCGATATTCATGCATTACCCAGTCTGTTCTATCCCCTAAAGGAGCTCGTCCACGATAAAAAACTAGAGTCTTTCTATACCCAGTGACTGATGATTGGCACACAACTTTCCTGTCTTTACCAGTAGCCTTCCAATAGCCAGCTTTAGTGGCCCTATTGGTTCTTGAACCATTTGGGTACTTTCGATCCCTTGGACAGAAGAAAAACCATTCCATATCTCTTTTGGGAAGGAATGACTTCTCTGCAAGTTCACAAATGGCAACTAAGTCTTAAATTCCCAGTCAATGAGAGCGAAAGGAATGTGAAGCCAAACCAATAACAGAATAAAAGATTTAGATTTTTGGTTCATTATGCTGCAAAAAAGGATTTGTTAGAGAAGTACCTGGAAGCTCCCATGGATCGAATTTGTACAATTCAATCACGGGGATAACTTCAAGCTCGATCTCAAGCCCCTGAACTTTTCTTTGAAGGTAATATCCAACCAATTCATCATCAGTTGGATGAAACCGAAACCCCGGCGGCAACGAAGCCCCTCCCATTTTCACAATCCACCTCACTTATCTAAAACTCAGTTGTAAAAGGAATAGCAGAAACAGAGGAAGCAGAAGAAAAACAGATCAGAGATGTGAAAGGTTCGTTGCTAAGTGCCTAGACTATACCTATTAAATATCTGGAAAATCCAAAAATAGAAGTTCGAATCAACACTAGGTTTCTTTCCAAGGATTAGGTACAACTTCCACAGAATGCACCCATTGAACAGCACAATCATCTTCTTCGGAACGTGAACTCTTATGATTCAGATTACTACAACCCCCCCTTCACCCCACTCAAAATGTAATGAAAACTTTAATGGTGAAATGAACAGGAAACTTGACTTGAACCCACTACCCAGAAGCTAAATATCTGCTACAACTTAGTACTTAAAACTTCCAAAATTTGAACCTGTTGCAATACCCAGAAGAGAAAATCATTCAAAATCTCTGAAAAAACCGGAAGTTCTGCCTGGGAAGGCACTAAAAGAACTTCAGTAAGCTAAAACAAGAGAAGAATAGGCGATGAATGAGGAAAGAGAGAGCTGAGTTGGGTAGAGTAAAAACAGAGGTGGCAGAGGAGCGTTTATATATGGGATTAGGGACAGTGGCGACAGGAACAAAATTTTTGAACACCGAAAGTGGTGCGTAGATTGCTTGTCTGAAGCGAACCCCAAAATTCCACAAGCACTGGCCCACATCAGTTGAGCCCGTTCACACCTACAGTTCTAATTCCCGCCAGTTTCTCTTGATGACCGTTGCTTATCAAACCTAATTCATCTTAACCTGACCTTCTCTTGCCATTAACTCTTGATTGATGTTATTTTCTTTCTTTTTCGTCACTTAGATTGATTTATTATTTATGGGAAATAGAAAAAAATCTTATTTTATTAAAAATGTATAATTAAATTTTTATGAATTTATTTATTTTAAAATTTAAAATTTATCATATTATCAGATGATTGCTTCTATCATATTTATTAATTTATTTTTATTTAAAATAAAATTTAAAATAATTTTTTCCGTCACATCAAGACCATCTAAATAGTGCATTTATAGAGATGTGTGTAACCCTAATCTAACCATAACGAGATTAGCTTAGAGGGAAATTTATGGATTTTAGATCAAAGGACAATCTTTAAAATACAAAAAAAAATAAAGTAGAAAGTTATCAAATATGAAAAACTCTAATGTAATAAAGTGAAAAATATAATTTAGGTAACGCCCCATACATTATAAGACACGAAGCAGTGCTTGCAGTGTTGACTTGTTACATGGAATGTTTACGGTATGGGTAATGTACTTAGAGTAGGCACTAGAACAAGCCCAATCTTGTAAAGATTCTGCTTAATCCTAGAAGCACCAAGTAATGACCACTAGTTTAGTTTATGGATGATGAGGTCATTAACTTTAACCACACTTTTTACGAACGTTACTGTAGTGTGGGTCAAAGCAGTCAAGAGCAAGCATTGATTGGGGAATTTTGTGGTTTCTTGATAGTATAACCTCCTTCCTTCCACATCATCCTGAGTCGGACAAAACACTTTTACTTTAGTGCTTGTGTCAGCAAAGCTCTTCAAAAGAGGCTTGCCTCAGTTTTTATTATTATCAGGAGCTGTTTCTTTTATGCTTTATAGCTCCTTCTCAATTCACATGTAGACGCAAAGTACACTTCCTAATTGGACAACTCACACATCCTAATTCCCATTTGGTAGGACCAACTAACTAAGAACTTTGTCTTCTCTTGGAGTATGAAGTATGAACTCACAAATTTCTAGTTGGGTTAAAGATGGAACAAAGAAAAAGGCAATGTTTTAAAGACTGCTTTAGGATTTAGCGTTAGGTAAGCGTTTATGTATTGTATATAATTGAACGTTCTTTGCTTTTAAACTGTAGGAGTTAAAAAGGGTTGCTTGGATAAGCTTCCACCCGTCAAATACAAAGATCACTAAGCAAGAAAACTAACTAATTAGTAACTAATGAATTATAACGCTTCTATATCTAAGGCTTAATTAATAGTTTCTACCTTTGTTTTCTCACTTCATTGATTTGGTAAATCCAACTTTATTGTGACTACCCTACCCAAAGCTATAAAAAGCTAAATGGGTCACATTAGGATATGATAGTGTATGCATGCGAGTCATGCTTTACACCATATATGGTCGTGTTATAATTGAGTTCATAGAATAAGATCCCACTTAACTACGTATTGGAATATGATAACAATAATGTGTTTATATAGTCAAGAAATTTAGTATAAATTGCAAGTTTTCATTGAATAATTTGTCATGACTCATTAAAAGGTTAGTTCCATTAAACAACACTATTGTGTGGATTAGAGAATGGGGATGGATCAATACTATTTTTCTTAAAATCGTCCCTGTGGGAGTCAATTGCTAAATGAATACTTTTGAGCTGGGTGGCACCAAATAGTTCCCAAGTTTAGATGTTGAAGTTGAACTTCTATTCATGTCATTAAGAGTAAAAGGAAGAAAGTGGGAGACAAGAAATTGATGTAAGACATTTTGTCTTTGAGGGCAATTTTGTCAATTTCTTATAAAGTGGTTAGTTATTAATTGTAATTTAGTTTTTAAATAAATTATTAGTTAAGTTATGTAGTTTGATCCAAATAAAAATAATAAAGTGACCCAATAAATGATCTAAATCAATGGGTCAAAATTCGGATAGAAAATGGATCTCTTTTAGTATAGATCTAGTCTATATTGGCCTTGTGATAGAGAAGCCGGATATGAAAATTATATAAATAGGTTATAGTCTCTTATAGTTACTCATATATCAATCACGAACATAAGGAATCTCTGATTCGTTATGAAAACTCGTGTTTTTTAGAAAACTATGGAAAGACTTAAATTATGTGCCGATGAACACTTTCTATAAAAGTTCTAGGAATATTTGAGCTTATTTGGTTTCGTTTTTAATTGATTCATGACTGATCCTGAATACGTAATGAGGTCAATCTTCTTACGCCAAGCAAGGTGCCTCACCGCTGTTGCAAGTGCACTGCGTAGATTTCCAGCACTAAGACAGTAACCCTTGAGATCTCAAACAGGAGGGAACTGTTAATAAACGCTCAATGCATGTAAAAGTAAAAACCAACAATAAAAAAATTCACAAATCAGAAGTGAAGGACCGAATCTCTCTCCCACCATAATATAAGTGGAAGGACTAAAGGCAAAATTGACCAAAAAATAAAAACCCAAAAGGGGTCTCCAAAAGTCTCGCCGATGAGGTGGTTCACAATAGTAACAAGGAGATACAGATCAAATGTGAAATGAAATGAATAGAGAAAAGTGCAAATGTAATGATGTCTGATAAACTGGCTAGTTATTAATAATTGTTGATAGAAGAAATAAGAAGACAAAGCTATTTCTTTTACGGGGAACTGAAAAAAAACGAGAAGACCAAAACAAAACCCTTATCCCTTGTCGTTGTTTTTCCAATGCTTTCGGTTCCTTTGTCCCGTTGGTGCCTCTTGGACCATGGTTTTAACACCATCTCCCCTCTCTTTTAACCAACGGTGCTCTTACATATATGTGCCCTTTTCAACATAATTGCGAGTGGGATGGGAGAGACATTCAGGTCAAACACGTAGCAATAGTATTCTCATTGTGGTTGGTTTCTGACTAGAATCATCATTAAGTTCAAAACCCTTGATTGTAATCAAATGTAGGGTTGATTATATACAAATCTTAATATTATGTTAGTTTTAGCAAAAATTAGATGAATGTTTAATGGAATGTGAAAAAGAAAATTATAGAATTATTAAATACATTAATAAAAATAAATGATTCTTAGTAATACTAAAATGTTATTTAAAAGAATTTCTCTTTTCTTTTTTCAATTCTCATATAAGAAAGTATTAAAAATAGCCTTCATATAATTAGATGTTAAAAGAAAAAAGGCCACCACGATGTAACAAAAATTCTACATGCTAACAAAGTACATATGCAAATATATCGTTGTTATAAACTGAAGTTCTGCATATACTATCACACTCTCAAATGAGTTCAATGAATGTTCATTCTGGATTGACGTGTTGCACGATTTTGAGTGTACCGTCCACAAATCAAGATGAAGATGTCTTCCCACATCAGTGGGTGGCATTTGTACCCTTGGAGATTTCAAGAGATTGCAAGTGATAATGATAAAACTGAACAAAGTGTACATCTAGAGCTCACTTGGCCGCACACAACCATTTTATGTCACACTCATATCTCAAGAGTAAGCCAAAGCGATAAGGGAGAAAAGGAATTGTATTATTATTATTATTGCCCCACTTTTGGCTGTGATTAGCTAGTCATTAAGCTGTCATTATTTTGTCCTTTGGAGAGAAAAAAAAGCGGAAAAAAGAGAGCAGCCATCGAACACTATTAAGCAAAAAGTAAAACAAAACAAGACAAAAGAGACTACAATTATCAACAATATCCCGAGATCTCCTCTGGCTATCATTTTGTAATTTTCCCAATAAGTTCTTTCAAATGTTTAAGAAACCAATCACCTTTGAACTCGCGTATGAGACATGTTGCAGACACAAATGTTTAGTAGATTAACGTTGTCGACATTCGATAACCCTAATTACACTAACAACAGAACAAAAGATCACGTTATAATGACCTCTTTGAGATTGTGTTACATGATAATTTTGAGTCTTACGAACATGCATTACATGCGTGATTCACTTGATGACTAAGATGCATAATACAGTCAATTTTATTTCATAAATAAACTCTCAAGATCGGTCAAACAATGTGCAGTCGTCGTTTCGAGCAGACAAGCATCGGTGTTTTGAAATTAAGATTAGAAAAAGACTAAAAGAGTAATATTTCTTTCTAGAGGATGCAAATAATTTATCCCCCCATATGTAAAACAGCTTTTTGAATATGCCTCCAACTTTCTAATATTATTATATGATGCTACCCATTTTTCTTTCCTTTTTGTGCCTGGAAGTCCAAAGTAGATGCATGTTTTATTTGAACCAACAGTTGGTATTTATTGAAAACTGTGCATGTCCGCCTCATGTTCCTCTCATTCATATGTGATGCCAATCCCATA
Source organism: Erythroxylum minutifolium (assembly GCA_027123815.1). NCBI lineage: Eukaryota > Viridiplantae > Streptophyta > Magnoliopsida > Malpighiales > Erythroxylaceae > Erythroxylum > Erythroxylum minutifolium. The sequence continues at coordinate 25,246,208 of JAOTJB010000001.1, forward strand.
CACACCTGTTTTCTTCTCTTAGACCGAATATCAATCTACATTTTTTATTTTTCAGTTCCTTATCATTTCGATATTTAAATTAGATTTTAATCATAAGAAATTAAGAAAAAAATAAGTAAAAACTGCTGGATTGAAAATTGAATTTTCTTTCTCCTATCTCATATATTCCTTTAGATTTCTATTTATTAAGGAGTGTTTGGAGGAAGAAATTACTGAATTACTATTAGACGTGTTCAGACTCAATGCTTTTTAAGTTTTGGTGAAGTCAAGTCTACAAGGGTTTTGATATGAATTAACAAGGGATGATTAGGCGAAGGTTAGAGGTAACATTAAAAAGTAAGATCCTTTAAGTATTTATGGAAAGTCAATGGATAATTATTGAAATGTATGGTTGCTAAATTAAAGATTTCCATCATGTTTGCTTTCTTTTCTTACCTTTTTTGGAAGTTTTTAGCTACTATAAATAGTAATAATACCTCTTCCATATGGTGATTGTTAACATGTTAATTTATTGCTTAACTTATTGTGTCAACATACTTAACTTATTGTGAATTTAAAAAGCTAAATGGTCTATTTGGATAAAGAATTGCTTTCTTTTTGAAGGAAATTATTTTTCTGCCATTTTATCATTTAACTTGATAAATTTACAAATGAGTCGTGCAATTTTAGATTCTTGACTCTTTATATCTCAATTATCACTATGCATATATATGTGTATATAGAGTTATTATTATATGCACACAAAAAGCGTTGTATATCATCTTTAAAAGAGAAGGAAATATAATAGTATTAATTCATGTGTTATATATTTTGTAATTGATAAATTATATTTTCAATTAAAATTTTAATCAATTTTGCAGTGTTAAATTGAAGTATAAGAAATTTAGTTAAATATTAGAAGTTTCAATTTATTACAAATATAGTCTAAAAGTTAAATCAGTTAATCTTTACGTTAACATCAAGCCCCACACAAGTTTGGTCAATCTTAATTAGCTTAGATATGAAATTCTTAATAAATTAATTATTATGCTTTTAATTAAAAGATAAATAATTAAAATAAAAATTTAAATGACTATCATCCTTCATAATTAAAATAAAAATTTAAATGACTATCATTCATCATTATGAAGAACGATTATATTTAAAACTTTAATTTATTAAATATTTCACTTATTAGAAATTTACATTATTTAAGATGAATAAATTCAATTTATGTGACCATTTATACGAGTAAAATTGATGAAAAAATATATGTATAATAAATTAAATTTTTTATATTTAATTAAAATTTTAATTATAAACTAATATCATAAAATTAAATAAAATTATGAATCTAACCTTGTACATATTTGACAAAGTTGTAAATACTATAGCTAGCCTAAGTTGACTTGATGACATGATGAGCATGTCATGGCATCATATTCATACGACAACGAAGATACTTAGAAAACTCATAATCCCAATGCTCTTAGTTTAAGTTTTCTACTTTGTTATTTTTTACTGTTTAAATTTATCTCAAATGAAGTTCCTAATTTTAACTGCATCACAATCATTTATATGTTTTACAGTTTCATAATTTCATCATTATATAGTTTTACTCGAACCATTGCATCATACAAATTTGGCTAATCATTCATATTCTTAATTATTCTATCTTTATTCATAACTTGAGTATGATTTAGGGGGTGTATGTTTTATCAAGATGTATACTTGTATTCTGCAGGTATGCACAGCAGACAGACGCAGGGCAATTAAAAAGAAGCCTACTTGTTGAACCTCGTGGGAACATAATTGTGAAACCGAATCTGCAAATTATCGTTGACGATGTAAAGTGCTCCCATGGAGCTGCAATAAGTGACCTAGAAGAAAGCCAAGTCTTTTATTTCCAAGCACGTGGTATAGATTTGGAGACTGCAAGAAGGGCCCTTGTGTTTTCCTTTGGGGTGGAGGTAATAGAACGTTTGCCACATTCTCTTGTGAGGAAGGATGTTGAGAGGCATGTTAAAAGGATAGTTGGGTTCCTCCTCTCAACACAAATGATGACCAGAGCATTGGTTGTTACAGATTTGTTTAATATGAAAAAAAGCTGCTTGTAGCATTAAATCAAAACAAAGTTTGGTGGAAAGACATCTTTTGATTATCGCCATTTCAGCAGGGATTTTGCTGCTAAAAAGGAGAGTGTTGTAAAACTATTGTTATTCTAACTTCAACAATAATGTTGTCAGGACATACAGGAATATCAATTTTAGCCCAAGTTGATCGAACTACAGGAAAAATTATTCGACTCGACCAAGATATGGGTCAAGTTCGGGTCAAGCACGACTCAACCCGTGGCTTGATCGTAACGTCAAAAATGACATTATTTTTTAACTTTTTAAAGAAAATATAAGGTGGCCTATGGCCCATCCAGCCATAGGTCTGGGGTAGGGTGTTGGGAAAATTATAAATAATGTTTTTCCTTTATTTAGTTTTAGTAATTAAGTTTTCTGATATAGAGGGTCCACTTTAATAGCAACTATAGAGCATACGACCTAATCAACCAATAAACTAAGTTGTAACTGTGTAAAATGGAATTGTGACAATAATAAAATGGATATGAAGATTTAACGTGGTTCACCCAAATATTGGGTTACGTCCACAGAATACACTAAAAAATACTTCTACTATAAAAATAGTAGATTTAAAGAAAGTTTCACAATACCTCATAAATGAGTGATACCCAAAAATAATGGTTGTCTCGGTATCTCTCAAAGAATACCTCACAACAATTTTTCTTACTATTTTATCACTCACACTTTTAAGAACCTCTTAAAAGCTCAACTCTCTTATTTTTCTTTTTGCCTTAGCTCTCTGTCTGCCTTGACTCTTTATATTGTGTTATTCTTTAACATAACAGAGGAGGCCTTATATAGGCCTCCAATGTGTAGAATTTCAACAAAAAATAGGTCAAAGTTCAACAAACTCTATTGATTTTTTTAGCTGAGTTTGGCAATAGTCCATGTGTGGCTGTTACTTTGACTTTTTTTTATTAATATGTGGTGGGTCCCTCATATGGGAGGAACTCACTAAACAATTCTCTCCTTTCTGACTATATGGGCACATCCACCATTCTGGCAGCAAGTCGACAGTACTCGAATTTACCCTTTGTGAGAATCATTGTTAACATATCTGATCCATTCTCATAAGTGTCAATCTTTTCAAGCTATAGCTGCTTCATCTCCAATACGTCTCTGATCTAGTGATATCTCACATCTATGTGCTTCGATCTTGAGTGAAAAGAGGAATTCTTTTCAAGGTGAATTGTACTTTGACTGTCACAAAATAACTCATATTTTTCCTAATAGAAATCAAGTTCATTCAAGAACTTCCTTATCCATAGCAATTCCTTACAAGCTTCAGTTGATGCGATAAACTCTGCTTCTATAGTGGAAAAAGCAATATATTTTTGCAACATCAACTGCCATGACACAGCTTCCCCTGCAAAAGTGATAAGATATCTTGATGTAAATTTTCTCGAATCAGCATCGCCAGTCATATCTGCATCAGTATAACCAGTTAACATAGGTTTGACATCTCTATAACATAAGCATATTTTGGAGGTGTCACGAAGATATCTAAAAATTCATTTTACTACAGCCCAATGTTCCTTTCCAGGATTTGAAAGAAACAGACTCACTACGCCAACTGAGTGAGCAATATCTGGCCGTGTGCATACCATAGCATACATCAAACTACCAACAGCTGAGGCATATGGAATCCGTTCCATCTCTTCCTTCTCTTCTTTTGTAGAAGGACTCTGCTTCGAACTTAACCTAAAGTGATTAGCAAGAGGACAGCTAACCACTTTAACGTTCTCCATGTTGAACTTCTGAATTACTTTCTCGATGTACTTCTCCTGTGATAACCACAATTTCTTGGCATTCCTATCTCTGATTATCTTTATGCCTAGAATCTGGTTCGCTGGACCTAAGTTTTTCATGGTAAAAGACTTACTTAGTTCCTTCTTTAAGCCATCAATTCTTGAAGCATTCCATCGAACAATTAACATATCGTCCACATAGAGCAAAAGGATGATAAAATCACAAGAGAATTTTTGGACCAAAACATAGTAATCAGAATTCGTCTTTTTGTATCCTTGCTCCCCATAACAGATTCGAATTTCTAGTACCACTGTCTCAGTACTTGCTTTAAGTTGTACAAACTTTTCTTTAGTTTGCAAACATAGTCCTCTTTTCCTTTTTCCTCGAAAGTCTCTGGTTGCTCCATATAAATTTCTTCTTCTAATTCGCCATAAAAAAAGCAGTCTTCACATCCATTTGCTCAACCTCCAGGTTGAGGCTTGCTGCTAATCCCAGCATCATACGAATGGATGTCATTTTCACCACCGAAGAAAAAATTTCTTCAAAATCAATGGCTTTTCTTTAGCTGAATCCCATGACACCAAACTTGCTTTGAATTTTGGATGCAATCCCTTTTCATCATGCTTGATCTGATACTCCCATCTATTCTTTAAAGCTTTCTTGCCTTCTGGCAACTCCATCAGCTCAAATGTTTTGTTCTCATGCAAGGATTTCATCTCATCTTGCATGGCCTCGATCCATCTCTTCTTATGTTCACTATCCATAGCTTCTTTAAAGATCTCAAGTTC
>JAOTJB010000001.1:25382229-25399507 GCA_027123815.1 Erythroxylum minutifolium
AATTAAAAATATCAAGCACCCTAAAATAATTATAAAATAAAACATATAAAAGAGTGTATAATTACTTTAAGATTTTTCATATTTTTAATTTAATAAAAAATAATATGTGATACAAATAAAATATGTAACAATCACATGATAAAATTAGGGATAATCAATCATAAAGAGCCCAACCTTTTGAGTTTTTTTGTTAATCTAGTGCCAAAGCTTTTAAAATTTTCGAATAAGTGACGAACTTTTTAAAATCTTAACAGTTCAGTTTAAAATGTTAATTCTATTAGTAACTTGCTCGTTTGGCTAATAGAATCTTTAGTAAAATTAATTTTTCAAGTGGACAATTAGATATCAAAAACATAAAGATTTTGTTAGTTAAATCTACAAATTACTAATGAAACTAATGTTTAGAACTAAATTATTAAAGTTTTAAAAGATTGATCACTCAATTAAAATATTTAAAAGTTTGGTCAATGAATTAAAAATAACGTAAAAGGTTAAGTAGTTTAAGATTAGTTATCCCTATAAATACTAATCTCGCTACATCATTCACATTAATTGAGAATTTAACATCAAACCATTTTTGCTAAAATTTGAAAGTTGATTCATTTCAACGTTATTTTCATTATTCGGGCTATTATTGTAAAATTAAGAAAAATATGAAGTTTTTTTAATTAACTCTTAGATCTATCATATCTCTATTTAATGTTTCTTTTATAAATTTAACAATATTTTATAAAAAATATATATTAGGAATTTATTATTAAATATATTCATGTAAAACTTAAATTGAAAATATTTTTTAGTTCTAAAGATTCCAATTTTTAACAAAGATTAGGAAAAATTTTGATATGCTATTAAATTAAATATATAACTTTCATGATATTAATGAAATTAGTTGTGTTATGAATGTTTTCACATATTTAGAGACTATTTTTTAATAATGATTAATGAATTTATGTGTGACATTCTGGCAAAGTGTTTTTTATGTCAATACATAATAGGAATACCAAAAAAGGGAAAAGAATTTAGTTATAGAGAGAAAAAGTTTAAAAAGTATTTCACTTTGTCTTATAAGTTAGAATGTAGAGTGAAAAGTAAGATAACAGAGTATGCACCTATCTAAAATCTCAACACATTCTTAACTTTTGAGACCAAAAAAATCCCAACCCATTTTATTTAGCTTTAACAAGCTCGAGCACCACGCTATTAATTCCAATTTTTGAAGAGAGAAATTATCAATTCTTGAGCATTTCGAATGAAGACATTGCATAAGTCTCAAGATCTTTATGATTTTGTAGACAAGGGATATGAAGACCCAGATGAAGAAAACTAGTTACGAGAAAACCAAAAGAAGGATTCCAAGGCATTGGTGATAATCCTAACATGCTGTTTATGACAACATTTTACCATTTCGAAAAAAGCTTGGAAAAATTTAGAGGAGTTTCAAGGTGACTCAAAGGTAATTATAATGAAACTTTAATCTCTTTGTTGAGAATTTGAAACTCTGAGCATGAATAAAAGGGGAATTAATGCAATATTTTCTTTCCAGAGTAGTTATAATTACTAACAAAATACATTCATTTGGTGAAAATATTAATGATCAAACCGTTCTTCCAAAAGTGTTGAGGAGTTTAACTCGTATCATGTGGTAGTAGTTATTAAGGAGTCTAAGGACTTGAATAAATTTTCGTTTGATGAACTAATAGGTTTTTTGAAAGCTTATGAAGCAAGAATAAAATATCACTTGAAAAGAAAGATGAAAAGGCATTTCAAACGAAGGGGAGTCATCAAAAAAAGCAAATCAGTCTGACATATCAGTCAGAAGAGGTAGCGGAAGAGGATGTTTTTGAGGCAGAGGTCACCACAGAGGATGAAGCTGAGGTCAAGAAGGACAAGCAAGGTGGTCCTATGATGAAAACAAAGGCAACAAAAATGGCATTAAATTTCGTCATTGCAAAAATTTTGGGCATATGAAAGTTGACTGTTGGGACAAGGATATGCAAATGAATTTTACAGCAGCTAAAAAGAATGAGGAAAGCAAACTTTTATGGCTTATTGTGATACTAATGATGTTTCAAGTGAAACGTGATACAATGACAGCAATTGCTCTAACCATATGACATGAATAAAATCCATTTTCAAGGAGCTTATTGAGATTTAAGAGATGAAGTTTAAGCTTGGTGATAATAAAGGTATTGAAGTTGAAGGAAAAGGGACAGTGACAATCAACATTAACAATGGTAATTATGCTTCTTGACAATGTTCAACTTGTTCCTAATTTGGCACATAATTTTTTGAGTGTTGGACTATTAAAGATTGGTAGGTACTCATTGTTTTTTTTAATGATGGAGCTGGTGTAATTAAAGACAAGAAAGTAAGAAATGTTGTTGCTAGATTGAAATGACAAGAAATGACATGTTCCCATTTGGGTGTCCAAGATAGAAAACTTTGCTCTTGTTTTCAATGTGAACAAAGGACTTAATGATATGGCATTTAAAATATGGGCATCCCAATATCAGGAGTTGAAGTTGTTAAGTCAAAAAGGTATCGTTCATGGTTTTCCAAAAATTACTTTGATTGCTTCTTGTGAAGGGTGCATATATGACAAACAAACACGGAAGCCTTCCAACAAGAAATGCTTGGAGGGCTTCCAAATGCCTTGAATTAATACATGCTAATTTGTATGGACCTATGAACATAGAGTCATTTAGTGGGAGTCATTATTTTCTACTCTTTACAGATGACTTTAGTTAAATGAGATGGGTTTATTTTTTGGTGAATAAATTGAAACTTTTGAGCATTTTCAAAATTTTGAGGAATTGTTTGAGAAGAAAAATGTGTTAAATATGAAAACTTTCTGCACCAATAAAGGTGTTGAATTTATTTCTAATAATTACTTTTTTGTGAAAAAAAAAGTATTAGTATGCAACTGATCGCACCCTACACTTTAGAGCAAAATGGAGTTACTAAAAAGAAAAATCAAACTATGAAAGAAATGGCAAGAAGTCTATTGCAAGCAAAAGGGATTCTAAATCAATTTTGGCCTGAATCCATAGAAACTTTATCATACTTGTTGAATTTATCTCTAATAAAAGCAGTCTTGAATCAAGCACCATATAAAGCTTGGTAAAGTATAAAACCTTCAGTAAGCCACTTAAGAAATTTTAAGTGTATTGCTTATGTTTTGATGAGTTCTCAAGTTCCTCACAATTTTATAAAAAAATTGAAAAGCATATTTTTATTAGTTATTGCACTCAGTCAAAAGCAAATTGATTACATAACCTTCTTGGTGCAAGGTGGTTGTTAATATAAATGTAATATTTGATGAGGAAGCTAATTAAAGTTGGAAAATTGATGTCAAAAAGGCTAAAATTCATATTCCATTTGTGGGAGAAAATGGTCCAAACAATGAATCCAATCAATCAAGTTTGATACTAACCAAGCTCCTCGACTTCAATATCTTCAACGTCATCACTGAAAAATTGGCTGTTAAAACTCCACAAATAGTTGTTGACATTGATGAAGAAGAAGCACTTCGTTGTGTTAGAAGAAGGTTTGCTTGGATGAAAGGTATAAGGTAACTAGAATTGAAAATTAGAGTACTCTTTTTTCTTTATTTTCCGATTCTGACCCTACAACTTTTGAGAATATTTTCAAAGAAAAAGAATGGGAAGATGCGAAAGAAGAGTTGATAGCAATAGAGGAAAACAAGACTTGAGATTTGGTGGATCTACCTAAAGGAAAAAAATGTAATTTGTATAAAATGGTTTTGATTTTGAAAAAACTTTTTTTTCAATAATTTGTTTTGAAACTACAAGAATTGTCTTAGCATTGACAGCACAATTTCATTGATCTATTTGTCAGTTTGATGTTAAATATAATTTCTTAAATTGAGAATCACGTGATGAAGTGTATGTTGCTCAGCTAGAAGTTTTTGAAATTAAATGAAAAGATGTCAAAGCATATATGCTAAAAAAGGCTCGTTATGGTTTAAAATAAGTTCCACCGAATTTGGTACGGTAAGATTGATATCTACTTTGTACAAAGTGGTTTCATAAGGAGTAAGAATGAGCCTACATGTTACATAAAGAAATAAGGTATATATAATTTTATCATTGTTTGCCTTTATGTTGATAATATCATATATAGAAGTTCTTTTAACTTTCTTTTAACGAAATTCAAGTCTTGTATGATGGAGAAATTTGAAATGTCAAACTTGGAGTTATTGGGTTATTTTCTAGTATTTGGGGTAAAACAAGGAGTTGATAAAAATTTCTACCGGAGGTAATATATAAGAGACCTTCTTAAAAGGTTTAATATACTTGATTGCAAGCCAACTGTTACACTTACGAATGTGCATGAAAAGCTACAACTTGAAGATACAACCGAGAAGATAAATGCAAGGAATTTCAGGAGTTTGGTGGGTGGATTAATTTATTTAACTTACACTAGACATGATATTGTTTTTGGTTGGTGTTATTTTCAGGTACATGCAAAGTCCTACAAAGCACTACTTTCAAGCAACCAAATGGATTCTACGCTACATTGTTCGAACAATTGATTATGAAATTCTATACAAAGCTATCTCAAAATTCACCTTATATAGATTCACTATAACGATTGAGCAAATTCATTAGATGATAAAAAAAGCTCTTCAGCAAGTGTTTTTACTCTTGGATCAACAACAATTACATACAGTTCAAAGAAGCAAGCTACAACACTGTTATCTATCTACTTCAGAAGTAGAATATATAGCAGTAAATTCAATAGCTTGTCAAGATGTTTGGTTAAGGAGGATACTCGTGGATCTTTATCAAAATCAAGAAGGTGCAACTGAAATTTTTTTACGACAACCATGCAACAATCACAATGGCGAGAAATCCAACGTTCAATGGAAGAAGACTATCAATATTCATTTTCACTTCATCCATGATTTGGTGGCAAAAGATGAGATTTGTAATGAGTATTGAAAAGCAAATGACTGATATCCTCACAAAACCACTTTCAAAAGAGAACTATGTTTATTTAAAATCATTACTTGGAATTTGCAGCTTTGAATCAAGGGCGAGTATTGAAGAATGATTCCAAGTTAACCAAGTTTAAAGCACAAATTTAGTTTCTTAGTTGAGTAAAATATATGTTTGCAAGTAAGTTCCTAATTTTTAACTTTTTTTAGTAGTACTGAAATGTAGTTCAAGTTTAAGAGTTATAGGTTTTAGTGCTTTTAGTAAGTATTTTTTTGTTATTAATGGACTTAGTTGTGTTGGTGGGTCACTTGATTTATAAATATTTTTCACCTATTTAAAGACTATTTTCAACAATAAATTTATGTGTGACATTTTGGCAAAGTATTTTTCAAATTTCAGTACTCAAAAGCTAAGACCATCTTTTACCTTGATTTATTTATGACTATATAGTAACGATTGAAAATAATTTATTGACCAAAATCATATCTTGGTTAAAAATTTCCTATTAATCTAATCAATAAAATCAGGCTATCCATTTAGACATGCCATAGTGATATTTTAATTATGTAAATACTAATTGAAGATTTTTTAAGAAACCAATAAATAATTGATTTATCATTTGTTGTTAGTCGATTATATAACTAGATAACACTATCTAAATACATTCGAACTATATATATAAGCTTTTTTTTATTACTAGTAACTTTTAATCAATCATTCCAATACTTACTATTCAAAGTTTAAGATATATAACTTTGCTAACTAAATTTTGTACGATGTCTATAATAATATAACTAATTAATCATAATGGTTTGAATTATATGATTCAGTTACGTCACGTACTAGACAAATATCTTAAACAAAGTAAAGTTAATTTGGTTATCATATACATTATAAAAATAAAAATATTTTATATATTCTTTGTTCTTTGTACAACAACACATATATTCAATTAAAAAATAAATTCAATTAAGTTAATCAAATTTATTTAATGTAAGTATGTGGGCTTTACTTAAACATTTTAGTTATTTGAAATAAATAAAAATTGCAGTTAATTAAATTATTTGCTTTTGATTTTGTATTAATATACAATTTCATAATTTGTTATTATTGTTATTATTATATAAACATATGTTTTGTGTTTATTCAAACAAAATAGTTTATCATTTATTCAGAATTTTAAAAAAATTATGAACCCAAAATTCGGATTTGACGATTGAATTTATAGCTTTTTATACATAGTCTTCTCATCTTCACATTAGTGAATTTACACAAGTTTATTTACTTAAAAATAAAAATTCAATCAAACATACTCTAAAAATACATATCATATAAGAACTTGTTCACCGTACCGAGATCAAAGCTGCATTTTTCAATGAGCTTTGGATTTTAGGAACAGTACTGCAGAATTTGGTAGGTTGATTAATTGAAACAAAAACACAATAGCATTACAAGTCTTATGTTGAACCAAAGCGCCACATTTTCAAAATCTTGTGGTGTTTTAAAGGTATCTCCTCTCCTCCAACGTGCTTCAGATGCTCGTTGACGTACGAGTCATGCGTATGTATGATATCGTCATGCACAATTTTTAGATTCTCAAAATAGAATAGAAATTTCTATTCTTTTCATTCGTTCTTTTACGGGCATTTATATTGGTAGAAAAGAAAGTCAACTATACTAATTAGGAAGTTAATCCTTATGATTTCTCTAATCCTATAATTACAATGATTCTACGTCATTACATGTAATTGCAATCTAATCAAATCTTAAGACATAAAAGGAGAATCTCTACACTCCCCCTCAAATTGGTGCACAGAAATTATCCATGCCCAACTTGCTAATACATTTTAAGAACACTTGATTAAAGACTACTTTAGTAAGAATATTCGCAACTCAGATCGAATCTTTGGCAACTCTAACATTTTTTCCTCTAGCTTCTCCTTAATGAAAAATCAGTCAACCTCAACATGCTTCGTTCGATCATGTTGAATCAGATTATGAGCAATATCACAAGCAGCCTTATTGTCACAATACAATCGAATTAGTTGTCTAGATAGATAGCCCAAATACTCCAAAAGGAGTTTTAGCCTTAAAGCTTCGCAAAGATCAAGCGTCATACTTCTGAATTCAGCTTCTACACTTGAGCTAGCAACAACATTATTTTGTTTCTTGCTTTTCCACGTAACAAGGTAACCACCTACAAATGTTGAAGTATTCCAAAGTTGATCGTCTGTTATCAATAGATCCAGCCTAGTCAATATCCATATACACATCTATCTCTTGATCTTTTGTATTTTTCTTGAATAATATTCATTTCCCAAGAGCATACTGCAAATACCTCAAAATGTGCATAACAAGATTCATATGTTGTTCTTTAGGGTGATGCATAAATTGGCTAACAATACTCAATGCATAAGCAAGATCTGGTTGTGTGTGTGCTAAGTACATCAACCGCCCTACAGGTCTTTGATATCTTCCTTTATCCACCTTTATCCAGAGGAACTTGGTTTGATTCAATGCATAACTTCAAACGTTCCTCTATTGGTGTATTTGCTAGTTGGCATGCTGAAATCCAAACTTCTTTCAACAAGTCTAATGCATATTTCCTTTGAGACAAGAAAATTCCTGTATGGGACCTAGACACTTCAATCCCAAGAAAGTATTTCAAAGAACCAAGATCTTTCATCTCAAATTCTGCAGACAAGTACTCATTGTAGTGTCTTTCATTTTTTTGGGTCATTTCCTGTAACCATCATATCATCCACGTATACAATAAGCGCTGTGATCTTACCTTGTTGTTTTTTTATAAATAAAGTGTGATCTGAATTGCTTTGATGATATCCAAATGCGGTCATGGACTTTGTGAATCTTCCGAACCATGTTATCGTAGACTGTTTTAGCCCATACAATGATTTCTTCAATTTGCACACCTTGTTACTATATCCTTCTGGTACCATGCATCTTGGTGGGAGTTCCATATAGACTTCTTCAGATAATTCTCCATACAGGAAAGCATTCTTAACATCAAATTATTGTAGAGGCTAATCTAAATTTGCAGCTAATGACAATAACACTCGAACAGTATTAATCTTAGCTACAGGTGCAAATATTTCTATATAATCAAGCCCATAAGCTTGGGTATACCTTTTTGCCATGAGTCTTGCTTTGAATCTTTCAATAGTACCATCTGCTTTACACTTTACAATATAAATCCATCAGCATCTTACGGGTCTCTTTCCTGCTGGGCAATCAACTAGGTCCCAAGTATCATTTTTCTACAAAGAGTTCATTTCTTCATTCATAGCAGCTTTCCACCTTGAGTCAACTAAGGATTCCTGCAAACTGTTAGGAATAACTACAGTAGATAATTGATTTATAAATGACCGATTTGATTCTGAAAGGTTTTGGTTGGACAGATAATTACTTATGGGATATTTAACTTTATTAGAAAGTTCAAGTTCATAAGTGAGTTTAGGAATTCCTCTAATGAGACGTTGTGGTAGTTGCTTTCTAGTTGGCTCATATGTCAATCTAAGGACATCCTTGGAAGACAATTAGAGTGGTATATTAGTAAGGGGCTCTTCATTTGATGGACTTACATTTTCAAGTTCAATCACTTCTTTGTCTGGTTCAGTTGATCGTTCGATTGCTCCATCTTTTAAATCTTCATGGCTATCATGATCCATCAGTGTACCACTGTCATCATCTTTCTCATACATTGTAAAATTGCACTTTATAATGTCATAATTCGGGGTCTAAATTTCCTTCTAAAGAAAAATACATTAATTCTTCATGAAAAACCACATCTATTGTGATAAACATTTGTTTAGTGGGAAGATGATAACACCGATACCTTTTTAGTTTCATAGCATATCTAAGAAAAGCACACCTCAAAGCTCGTGGAGATAACTTACAGTGCTTATGTTTATGTAAATGTACAAAAGCTACACATCCAAATACATGATGAGGTAAACTTAGGACAGTTGGGGCAATAACACATCGGTAAGAGCTTGGAGTGGTGCTTGAAAGTCGATGGAAAGTGAAGGAGTCTGATTAATTGAGTATGCAGCAAAAGACAAAGCTTTCCCCCAGTAAGACAAAGGCATGTGAGCTTCAATTAATGATGCACGAACAACTTCTAGCAAATCACAATTTTTCTTTCCGCTACTCCATTTTGTTGTGGTGTATTAGCATAAGTTGTTTGATGAATAATTCCATGTGCCTCACAATACTGTTGAAGTTCACTGTTTTGATACTCTCCCCCATTATCACTGCAAAGAACTTGAATTTGTGCATTATACTGAGTTTTAATCATTTTCGCAAACTTTTGAAATAACAAACTAACTTCACTTTTGGATTTTATTAACCACTTACAGGTCATTCTAGTGCAATCATCAATAAAAGTAACAAATCAACTTGACCCACCTAAAGTAGGAACTGTGGATGGACTGTAAACATCAGAGTGGACAACCATAAAAAGGATAGGACTTTTATTCAAGGTTAGTGAAAAAGAAGTTCGGTGACTTTTTGCAAGTTTACAGACATCACAATAGAAACTAGAAATATTAGATTTCTTAAATAAATCAGGGAATAATTTCTTAAGATAATCAAAGGATGCATGCCCCAAGCGACGATGCCATAACTAGATTTCATATTTATTTTTCTCCCCATCTTGTGAACTATTTACTGCCAACACTTGATGCAACTTATCAGAACTCTTTGATGTCAAGTCCAAGTAGTATAACTTCCCTCGTCTAATACCACAACTAATCATCTGCCTTGTGTGGATATCCTTGAAAACACAAAATTAGGCCAAAAAATTACAACACAAGATAATGTTTTGCTTATTTGAGAAACAGACAAAAAATTATAATCTAAAGATGAAACAACCAAAACAATATCAAGATTAACGTAATCGTAGAGTGTTAAAGATCCTTCCCCAATAATTGAGGCTTCATTCCCATTGGTAGTAGAAATAGAATTTTGTGATGATGGTTTAAGATTTGTGACCTGTTTGGAATCAAATGTCATATGATCTGTAGCACCCAAATCAATTATCCATTTGCTATTAGAAATAGAAGCATTAAAAGTGTTATCACAATGATTTGTAGCCGCTACCAAAGCCGAGCCCTTTTTAATGGTGTCATCCTCCATATTTGTTTCAGCAATAGAAGCAGTTGGAATCCTCTTGGGATTTCTTTTTCGGGGTGCTCAACTGTGATCCCACCATTCTAGATATCCCACCAATTCATAGCAACGATCTTTGGTATGTCCAGGCTGCTCACAATGGGTACACTTATAGGTTGTTTTTTTAGCTCCTTTGATTGACTTTGACCAATTTTGTGTCACCATTGCTACCGCCTCAGAACTTTCGGATTCGCCTTTCATTGTTGCACAACGAACCGATTCACGTCGAATTTGTGCATAGCTTTCATCCAATTCTGGCACAGGATCCTTGGGTAGGATCTCTCCACGAACTTGATCAAATTCATCATCTAACCCAGCAAGAAAAATATGTACCCTTAATTGTTCAATAGCAACTTTGTATGCTTTCACATCATTTGAATCTTTCATCCTCACCTTGTCTCGACGATCCAATTCTCCAAAGACCTCAGTTAATTCTCCATACTATTCAGAGAGAGGCTTTCCGCTTTCATAGCTTGTCCACTTTGTTTGGCTGTGAAAGCCTTTTTATTCAAAAAAGAATACTTGTAACTCATCATTTTCATCATAGAATGCTTTAGATAAAGCATTCCAAATGTCATGAGCAATAGGCAAAAAGATGTAAGTATTGCTTCCTGCTTTATCTTGCTATGAATATATGAGAGTTTTTCCATTTCAGCAATATGTATCTTCATCGTCTGTGACCAAACATTATAGTTTGATTATGTGAGAATGATCCCTGCATTAAAAACATCTTCAGATTGAACAATGACATAAACTGATTTTGTTTATAATAATTCAACATTTTTTTACTTGTTTTGCCAAAAAAAGAAATTATAAGATTTAAAGAAATTGACACTGATACTATCTCAAAATAGAGTAGAAAGTTCTATTCTTTTCATTCATTCTTTTACTGGTATTTATATCGGTGCAAAGGAAAGTCAATGGAAGTAAATCCATATAATTTGTCTAATCCTATAATTACAATGATTCAACGTGATTACAGGAAATTACAATCTAACCAAATCTTAAGACATAAAAGGAGAATCTCTACATAAATTCGGTGATTTGACTACGTACGTATAATGTCCACTGTTTGCATTAATGGTGTAATAGTTTGTCGTGTTTGGTCCATTTAACTACTCAATTGTTGGAGACTAGACAGAACCATCTCTTATTAACGTGATTGATCACGGAATCCGATGTGCGACTTATGTTCCACGCTTTTCTTTTCTTTTTTTCTTTTTAGTTTGGAATCTTCTTAGCTTTTTTGTTTATTATCTATAAATATGTTGCTTTCCTAGAAAATAATCTTACGAACTTCTCTTACAATTTGAATTTTCGTTTCATTATTTTAAAATTATTTTTTAAATTCTAGACCTATAATCAATCTGGAGACTTTGTTATTAACTTGCACTAACATACAAACTAAGGAGAGCCACATTTCAACAAAGGTAGCAGGTGGTAGCTGGTTAGCATGTGGAAGCAGGTTAAGCGGCCTGAAACCATTGTACCAGCAGTGATTACCTACCAACAAAAAGGGACCCAAAAATTCAAGACGCTTGGTTCCCCGAACAATAATAGGAGCAGTGACTACGTCGTACCAACAAAAACGGACCCAAAAATTCAAGACCCTTGGCTCCGCGAACAATTAAAAGTAATAGGAGCAGTGATTACGTACCAACAAAAAGCACCAAAAATTCAAGACGCTGGTTACACAAAGGAGAGAAATGCGAATTAATACAAACAGTTAGTTAGTTAGTTAGTTATAACGAATAAATGATTGTTATTAACTTATTATTATTATTATTATTGTTATTGATAGTGATTATTCTATAAAAAATTTTAAGAATAAAAATTTGTTAAATTTTTATCAAATTTTAATATATTATAATTTATAATATTTAATTTTAATATATTCTAATTAATAAAATAAAAAGTAAAAAATTGTTAAATTTTGTTTTACCAAATTTAAATTATATAACTAGATAATACTATCTAAATACGTCCGAACTATATAAGTTTTTTTATTACTAGTCATTTTTAATCAATCATTCCAATACTTACTATTCAAAGTTTAAGATATATAACTTTGCTAACTAAATTTTGTACGATGTCTATAATAATATAACTAATTAATCATAATGGTTTGAATTATATGATTCAGTTACGTCACGTACTAGACAAATATCTTAAACAAAGTAAAGTTAATTTGGTTATCATATACATTATAAAAATAAAAATATTTTATATATTCTTTGTTCTTTGTACAACAACACATATATTCAATTAAAAAATAAATTCAATTAAGTTAATCAAATTTATTTAATGTAAGTATGTGGGCTTTACTTAAACATTTTAGTTATTTGAAATAAATAAAAATTGCAGTTAATTAAATTATTTGCTTTTGATTTTGTATTAATATACAATTTCATAATTTGTTATTATTGTTATTATTATATAAACATATGTTTTGTGTTTATTCAAACAAAATAGTTTATCATTTATTCAGAATTTTAAAAAAATTATGAACCCAAAATTCGGATTTGACGATTGAATTTATAGCTTTTTATACATAGTCTTCTCATCTTCACATTAGTGAATTTACACAAGTTTATTTACTTAAAAATAAAATTTCAATCAAACATACTCTAAAAATACATATCATTTGAGAACTTGTTCACCGTACCGAGATCAAAGCTGCATTTTTCAATGTGCTTTGGATTTTAGGAACAGTACTGCAGAATTTAGTAGGTTGACTTGAAAGAAAAACACAATAGCATTACAAGTCTTGTGTTAAACCAAAGCGCCACATTTTCAAATTCTTGTGGTGTTTTAAAGGTATCTCCTCTCCTTCAACGTGTTTCAGATGCTCGCTGACGTACGAGTCATGCGTATGTATGATATCGTCATGCACAATTTTTAGATTCTCAAAATAGAGTAAAAATATTTATTTTTTTCATTCATTCTTTTACAGGTATTTATATTGGTAGAAAGGAAAGTCAACTATACTAATTAGGAACTTAATCCTTATGATTTCTCTAATCCTATAATTACAATGATTCTACATGATTACAGGTAATTACAATCTAATCAAATCTTAAGACATAAAAGGAGAATCTCTACACTCCCCCCTCTCCCTCCAGTTAGTGCGTAGATATTATTCATAGCCAACTTGCTAATACTTTTTTTTTATACAAATGGAAACACTACACTAACTCAAATTACGACGATAAGGACATCCTTGTACATCACCATAGAGTAAATCAGTAAAGGCACGTGGGGGCTCCTGAAGGATATGCAGGCTAGGAATGGACAATGCTACTATCGCAGCCAAACGATCTGCACATTGGTTCCCTTCACGGTAGATATGGTTGAAAGTCACTTCTCAGTTGCAGTAGATCAATGCCTAGATACCTGCAAGCAAACGGTTAAGTTCAGACAACACTAAATTGGACGAAGATAAAATATTGATAACCTCAAGGGAGTCCGCTTCAACTTTTATGCGTCGGAACCCTCGCTCCCATGCTAACGTAAGACCCGAGTAGATGCCCCAAAGTTTAGCTATCAGCGGTGAACCCCCTCTGATGTTCTGGATAAAGCCACCCTGCTACTAGCCTGTGCTATCCCTAATTAATCCCCCAGCAGTGGTAAGAGGTGAATTCGGTTTCGTAGCACCATCAGTATTCAATTTGACCCATCCCTCTGGCGGTTTGAGCCATCGAACCAATTGTCCCGATGGCAACCTCTGCTACGAAAACACTTTGGATTCGATGATCCTGGCTCTGTCCATCCACTCGACATAGTCCCACACGACTCTTATCCTGTTGGTCGGCCAAGCAAAGTCAACCTCGAAGAGGCTCCGATTCTGCCATTGCCAAAGGAACCAGCAAGTGACTCCATATATACGAGGCCACGCGATCTGATTAACCTGTTCCTTCATGAGAAGGTTATTCCGCAACCACCACTCTTCTCCGAGCTGGAAAAACCCCGCATTGACGACTTCTGTGGGGAATTGACGCCAGATAGATTGCGCCCGCTGGCAATCCCGTAAAACTTGCTAATACATTTTAAAAACACTTGATTAGAGACTACTTTAGTAAGAATATTCGCCACTCAGATCGAATCTTTGGCAACTCTAACATTTTTCCTTCTAACTTCTCGTTGTTGAAACATCTGTCAACCTCAACATGCTTTGTTCGATCATGTTAAACCGGATTATGAGCAATATCACAAGCAGCCTTATTGTCACAATACAATTAAATTGATTGTCTAGATGGATAGCCCAAATTCTCCAAAAGGAGTTTTAGCCATAAGGCTTTGCAGAGATCAAGCGCCATACTTGTGAATTCAGCCTCTACACTTGAGCTAGCAACAACATTTTATTTCTTACTTTTCCACGTAACAAGGTTAGCACCTATAAATGTGAAGTATTCCGAAGTTGATCTTCTGTCATCAATAGATCCAAACCAGTCAACATCCACATACACATCTATCTCTTGATCTTTTGTATTTTTCTTGAATAATATTCCTTTCCCAAGAGCAGACTGCAAATACCTCAAAATGCGCATAACAACATTCATATTTTGTTCTTTAGAGTTATGCATAAATTGGCTAACAATACTCATTGCATAAGTAAGATCTGGTCGTGTGTGTGCTAAGTACATCAACCACCCTACAAGTCTTTGATATCTTCCTTTATCCACAGGAACTTGGTTTGATTCAATGTATAACCTCAAACCTTCCTCTATTGATGTATTTGCTAGTTGGCATGCTGACATCCCAACTTATTTCAACAAGTCTAAAGCATATTTCCTTTGAGACAAGAAAATTCCTTTGTGGGATCTAGACACTTCAATCCCAAGAAAATATTTCAAAGAACCAAGATCTTTCATCTTAAATTCTGCAAACAAGTACTCACTGTGGTGCCTTCCTTTCTTTTGGGTCATTTCCTGTAACCACCATATCATCCATGTATACAATGAGCGTTGTGATCTTACCTTGTTGTTTTTGAATAAATAAAGTGTGATCTGAATTGCGTTGATGATATCCAAATGCGGTCATGGACTTTGTGAATCTTCCGAACCATGCTATCGGAGACTGTTTTAGCCTATACAATGACAATAACACTCGAACGGTATTAATCTTAGCTATAGGTGCAAATGTTTCTATATAATCAAGCCCACAAGCTTGGGTATACCTTTTTGCCACGAGGCTTGCTTTGAATCTTTCAATAATACCATCTGCTTTATACTTTACAATATAAATCCATCAGCATCCTCCCAGTCTCTTTCCTACTGAGCAATCACCTAGTTCCTAAGTATCATTTTTCTATAAAAAGTTCATTTCTTCATTCATAGCAGCTTTCTACCTTGAGTTAACTATTCATTTCTTCATTCATAGCAGCTTTCTACCTTGAGTTAACTAAGGCTTCCTGCAAACTGTTAAGAATAGCTACAGTAGATAATTGATTTACAAATGACCAATTTGATTCCGAAAGGTTTTGGTTGGACACATATTTACTTATGGGATATTTAACTTTATTAGAAAGTTCAGGTTCATAAGTGGGTTTAGGAATACCTCTAATGAGACGTTGTGGTAGTTGCTTTCTGGTTGGCTCATATGTCATCATAGGGACATCCTCGGAAGACAATTGGAGTGGTATATTAGTAAAGGGCTCTTCATTTGATGGACTTAAATTTTAAAGTTCAATCACTTCTTTTGTCTGGTTCAATTGATCGTTCAATTGCTCCATTTTTTAAGTCTTCATGGCTATCATGATCCATCAGTGTACCGTTGTCATCATCTTTCTCATACATTGGAAAATTACACTCTATAGTGTCATAATCTAGGGTCTGAATTTCCTTACGAAGAAAATTACATTAATTCTTCATGAAAAACCACATCCATTGTGATAAACATTTGTTTAGTGAGAGGATAATAACACCAATAACCTTTTAGTTGCAGAGCATATCTAAGAAAAACACACCTCAAAGCTCGTAGAGACAACTTACAATGCTTATGTTTATGTAAATGTACAAAAGCTACACATCCAAATACATGAGGAGGTAAACTGGGGATAGTTGGGGCAATACCGCATCGATAAGAGCTTGGAGTGGTGTTTGAAAGTCGATGGAAAGTGAAGGAGTCTGATTAATTGAGTATATGACAAAAGACAAAGCTTCCTCCTAGTAAGAAAAAGGCATGTGAGTTTCAATTAATGATGCACGAACAACTTCTAGCTATTTATTGACGGAATACAAATGACCGTCAATAAATATATCATCAAAGTTTAGATATGGCGACGAAAACAATTGTCGTCGGAAAAACTGGAGGGAAAGAATTTTGTGCAAAATCTCATACGACATATAACGACGACGTAACCATTACTGTCGGTAAAAATTATGGGAATGCTTCCCGTAATTAAATAGCTTTGAACATTTATCGACGGCAAATGTTTCGTCGGTAAGTTTGGATCAGAGTCTGTTATTTACTGATGAACAATGTTTTCTGTCGCAAAATTAAGCAGCAAGACATCCCGGTTAAATATTTGATGAATTTAAATATCGACGGAATTTAAATTTCGTCGATAAATGTCGACTGGTTAATAAATAAAATGACATTTCAATCTTCTTCTTTAAGTCGTTTTCCAGTAAGCTTTGAATTGGGTGTATTTTTCTTCAAAAAATGCAAGTTTTATACATGAATCGTGGGTGTTTGGGTGATAGATTTTTGTGTAATTATTGTTGCTGTATGCCATTTTTTTGTGTCATTGTTGGTTGATTTGTTGTTTATATGTGTTATTGTTAGTAAATAATGAAACAATGCATTTGTTTTGTGATTAGTTAGAGATTATACATATTACCTATGAGATGTTCGATAAAATGCCCCTTGTAATTATTGGAATGTTTTGTTGTAATTGTTGTAATAAAAATTTGTTATAATGCTTAATTTGAAGTGTAAATTTGAGAATTAGACATTTAAGTGTGAATTTTATAACGGATCAGTTTAATATAACTCACTAATAACTTTTCGAATTATGAACATCTTATTGACATCCGTCAGTCTAAGAGGTTTTTACCATTCCTACCCTTGAGGAGTGTGCAAAGATCATAATAATATATATTATTAGTATTATTATTAGTGATTTA
>JAOTJB010000001.1:25429002-25446131 GCA_027123815.1 Erythroxylum minutifolium
TATGCCAAATGTGAATATTTGCAACAAAATATAGTTTACTTTGATAAATTTTAAAGAGAAAAATATATAAAATCAAATCCCTATAATATCATAACCTAATACTGCTCCCATCAGTGGATACAAAACATTCTGCCTCTGCGTCTGCCAGGAGAACACTGGAATTTAACAGTTGGATAGACTTGGACAGCAAGAGTCTTTTTTTTTTTTTTTGGTCTTTTGTGCTGTTTTTCCCCATCAGCAATTAAGATTTAAGTTTGTTAGTTTTGTAGTCTCTATTCTTTACAGGTCATAACCTTATCTTTTAGATTTTGTGATAATAACTTGTAGAAAGCAACTTGAGCGTGTATAATTAATCCATTTACCAGGCCAATCAAGGATAAAATCACGATTGCCAAGTCACCAATTGCTTAATTAATTATCTTAAATGTAATGCCATTCCCCAAGCCAATCTTTAGGGGCTATTTTTTTGTTTTTCTCTTAGGATTGGACCCACTGCTATATTAATCCCTAATTGAGACAAAACCATCTAACCAGTTTACTTGATTTAATATTGTCAGTCTATCATATTCGAAGGCAGCTTTCTTGAAGGAAATATCTTCCCTTAATGATCATCAAGTTAGATTGACTTTCGATTTCCCACATAAGGCACATAATTTGGATTAATTTTGTATACATGTGCAAAGCAAGCTGTTCCAGCAACATTAATTTTGTATCAATCATACGTTACACATCCAAATGCTTATTCAGATATGTTAGAAAAACAGCCAAATGAGTATTGCTTGCCAGTTGGTATCTTCGTGAAGTAAGTACACAGACAATTTGGATAACTAAGAAAAGGTCCGCAGCCATATTCGTGGAGGAAGTTCAGACGTCTGCAGCACTGCTTTCTGCTGACCATTTTTATACCCGAAGTCATCTTTAGCCGCCGTATTGAATTCGTTTTTTTTTCTTTATTTCTTAACAAAGATAACCCTTGAAATAAGGAATTTCCTCGCATATGTTGAAGAATGGATACAAGTTTGCTGGCCGTGAACGGTTCCTAGTGTTTTAAACCTGAAAATATGCAGAATAGAAGATGACTTTGGTCGTTCATTGTCTCAGCGGTCGTTTGAATATGACTATGAACAAGGGTCCTACCGCTAATTTGGTCAGATATGGCGACCTGGTTGATTTAATATTATACTATCTGTGTCAACGAACAACCAAACCAGCAACGAGTGTAATGCTTGACAGCTACGAGATTTTGTAATCTTTTTGTGTAATCTGCAAAAGTGACGTTTATGCATTTATAAGAACAAACTACCATGTCTTATCTAAGTAGGAAGGTCTTGATAAAACATTTACCCGTTTTCTGCTATGCTCTTAATTTTCAGGCAAATAAGGATGTTCGCAGTGAATATCAAAATGTATTTTGCTAAACTAATAAGAGCATGCGCAGATTAGTGCGTAGCATCAAAAGTTTCCCTTGCACGTAAATTAAAAAATAATCGTCCAAAAGAGAGTATCTTTAGCACCTAAAAAGATAAAACTTGGTGATGCATCTAAAGGGATACACGTAAGCGTTCTTGGGGTTGGCGCCCAATTAGTAGATAAAATCGATCCACTTGCGGGAGAGTTAACAATAGTTAAGAGTGGAATTCTCCATCGTCTAATACTATAATCTCTATCAAACCCTGTAAGAACTCAGCGATATGATACTCCTAAAATCATCGTATAATCAATCACCAAAAATGACATCAATTACATTTAAAACGTGTTGGTTGCCAATGGAGGTAAGAAATTTACTAATCAATCCTTCCTTATTGCTATCAAATGAAAGCAGCTTAGAATTGAATGATTTAATATTGTGTGGAAAGGATGTCTGTAAGACACAAATTGTCAACTAAAGACAAAATTTATAGTGCTAATGATCAGCTTTGCATACTACGCAATCTTAGCTCTAAATACATTAGTCATATGTTTTTTCAATGTTTATATATATTCCAGAGTTATTTGGAGCAGGATGCAGCTTATGATGGAGTTGTATTGCCATTATCAGGAAGATTCACGATAAAAAAAGAGGAGAGCACTTAGATATCAATTTTCTGCATAACTTGCTCTGTTTAGGGAAAGAAATAATAGATTATTCAAGAACTTGAAAAGAGATAGTAATGAACTTGTTTATAGGATTTCTTGTAGGATTAAGTAAATACTGCAAATCCATGTTACAGGAAGGATAACTGCCTCTTTTAGAAGAAGATGAGTTTAGAATGAGTTTGTAATTGGTTATTTATCTAATATTGTTCTAGAGTAGCATGAGTTTTATAATCCTTTCCTTGTAATTACACAATTGTCCCGTACTTTGTTTCTTTTATGCTCGATCTTGAGCTTTAATGAATTTTTTCACTAAAAAAAAATTCCCATTTAAACTGTGTCCTCCATGAGCTCTGCAGTTCTAATACAGTCGTTGGTTGACATTAGATTTCATTGATCGAGTGGTAAGTGATAGTGGAAGTACAAAGCTGTTGGTTAAAAATGGAGATTTGATCATGATGAAACAAACAAGCCTAAAGAAGAAAAAAAGAAGAAGAATTGCTTCCTTAGTTGGGGCACCAGCAAAACAAGTGCTTGTGAAGTTTTTATCAAAAATAGTCGCTGTCTGCCTCCATGAATTGGTTTATGAACCATAAAAACTTTTAACGTATCAGATTGGCATTCCAATTCAATTTTCCAAAGATGTTCATGCTTTTAGAACACAAAAGTAGAATCTGCCGTTGTTGATAAGGACCCTCTAGTAGAACTTAATAGATAGGAAGGAGAAGTAGCAATTGAAGTTGTTTTCCTTGCTAAACTAAACGCCACTTTAGGTAACATAGTCATACAGATAGTGAAAGCCTTCGTCAGAAAGTCCAATTCATGATGGTGGATAAGCCACTAGGTGTAAAGATATAAGAGCAATTGCGTTTCATATTTATTTACAAGCTATACTGAAATGAAAGATCAGATCTTGATGCAATGTTTCACCTACCATCTCAATTTTTTTTTGGGAACAGAAGTGTATGTGAGTTGGCTTATCATCCCACTTGCGATATCAAAATATGGTTAGAAAAATAGGGCAGGCAGCTCCTAACGTTGCTTTCAATTGGCTTATGACCAAGAATACAACTTAGCTCTTGTCATTTAGCTGTGTAAATGCGCCGAAGGCGGGCTTTCCTTTTCTTTAGGGTCGTGTTTCTTTCCATTTCTACTGCTTTGCCCAGAAAAAGGTGAAGTTAAATGTCATGTCATGGTTAACAGTTGTAATCCTCGATGTAAGTTGTTTGATTAAGCAACTTGCTTTTGTAAAACTGGACTTTTGAAACATATTTGATCTGGACAGGCTGGTTTTATTATGATTTTTAGTTTTTATTTCAAATTTAGTAAGAAAATATGTTTAATCGAGACTTTTTTATTTTTTCTTTAGTTTTTTTATTTTTTCTTATTTGCATAACTTGTAAAACTTACAAATATTAGAGTTTTTATTTTCTATAATCTATTTTATTATTGACTAAATAAATACTATTCAGTATTAATCGTGGAAAAGAATTATTAATAATAAAATGTAATTATTCAATTTATTTTACTTTTATATTTAATTTAAATTTTAAATTTATTTTTAAAATATGAAATATTGATAATTATTTAATAAATCTTTAAATAGTTATTTATGAGAATTTTAAATATCAGATATTTAATTAGAAATAATAAAATTTGTCTTAATAATTAAAAAATATTAACAAATAAATATTAGTTTATATGTAAACATTTATACAATTATAATTACTTATTTAATTATTTATTTAATAAAATATTGTAAATTTTTATTAACAATGAAACTCATTTACGGTGATTTATTTGTCCTTGTTCTTGAATTATATATACCGATTCTTATTTATATTTTATTTTTAGTATCTCCACCATTAGCTGAGTTATAATATGTTTTGTATTTACTCTAATTATAGTAGTTCAAGATTGAGAGAGTTGCTCTCTAACTTACTATGAAACCTTTATGTTCAATATTTTATTCTGTGAGAAAATCCAAAATTTTGTTAGCTTATTGATGTCCATTATATATATAAAGCCAAAATTATAAATAAAACAAAAAAAATTACCTTCTCTAAATTAGTTAACTATAAATTAATGTGGAGAAAAAAATGTCTTATTATTAAATATTAATTATAAGATTAATAGAAGACTAAATATATATAATTTTCAAATAAGATGGAACGCACTTGTCGACATTAAGAACCAAAATGAGACAGCATATCCACATATACAGTAGATTGTCTTAAGTTGCTCCAAATACCTGTTCGTGGTAACTCCAAAAATCTTAAGATTCTCGACACTCTTCATATCGACAGATCTAGACCAGACGTTGGAATCAAAATTTCATGACTGTAATTTAGAACAAATCAAGATATGTGTATATCGATGAAGAATCATTGCTCAGTAATCATTGACGAACCTTATGAAGAGTATTTTTTTTTAAAACAGATTAAAAAAGAAAAAGACGGTAGTTTATATTGGCATATCGTGAAGATATTAGTGAGAATGTTAATGTCTCAGCAAGTTGAAGCATAATGCATGCCTTTAAATCCGAAGTGACGAATTATTTTGTGCACATTTAGGTAAAGTGGTGTGCAAACACATCAATTGCTAAGACGAAGTGATCGTGTACTTGTTCTTGAAGAGATTAAACTTTTTAGCATTTCCCAAAGACATAGGAAAAGAATGGGAATCATATCTTTGATTGATAATAATAGAGCAGTAAAGTTTCTTTTTTTTTTGCTTTTAAACGAAATTAAAGAGGAATGAATAGCTTAGATGCAACTGAACCCTAAAATTCAGATAACAAAAGTCATTTATTCCATAAGAAAGCTTCAATTATTACCGGCAGTATCTTCTTCTTCTTCATCATCATCTTTCAGAATATGATTCTGGCTTGTTGAAAACTCTCAAGTGTAGAATTGATTTCGGATGCTGTAATATGACTTTAATAATACAATAGTATTACTTAGGTGTGTAATTTGCAATAAAATTCAACCTTTTAATTAAATACAGTAATAGATAATTTAATTATCTATAAATTAATTTAACGTTAAAAATTAAATTGAAGAATAAAAAATTATCTCCTTATTACTTTAAATTTCTACATTTTAAATTAGTATTATCATATTACTTTTTAATATTGAAAACCTATTGTCTTTAATAACTATTGTTCTCTATATAACTTTATTATATTTTTATCAATGAAACATTTTTAAAGATATTAATATATTTAATATATAAATTTAAAATAAATACATTACGAGTATGTTCTCTTACAAAGTGGAATTTATATTAGTGTAAATAAAATTATATATACAATCTATTTTATTTCATGAAGATAAAATATTATGCAGCACAAGACTTAAAAGTGTTTAATTTGTTTTCTAATGTTAAGAAAAAAATAAAAGAACTAAAGAAAAAAGTTTGGATGGGTATTGGTGTACTAAAAATATTATTTTTATTATAATTATTAAATAATGGTGATATAAGTGATATAAATTTTTATTTGAGCCACTCAAGCATGCCATTGTCATACCAATCAAATCGAGAGACGCTTTTAGATTCAGGAAAGTGACGAGGGACCATGACTTTCACTATGTCGCACGACAGAGAAAGAGTGAAGAATGAGAAAACTCACAGATGACAGATCTACGGAAGGCCAAAAGGAAATGCAAAAACGCACCCCTAAAATTCGTATTTGTTTATTCCATGTGGGCGTCTCTCCACCGTTCATGCCACCCTTCCATCTTCTATTTATACCCCCTCCCTACCTCACCTAATTCATATACCAACGTCGTCTATGGTCTTCTTTGCCTTCCCTACTACTGTACAAACATTATTGCAGTAATTCACTTGTGCATTACAGCAAAAGAGTTCCTGTTTTATACCGAGTTCATCAATGGCTTGTTTGGAAGTGTCCAAGGAGGTTGGTCAAAGCTTAAGCTCCTATCCGTATATGTATACATGTTAATTTCTTCTTTACAACATGCAAACCCGACGCAACCCCACAAGCATTTATTGCAATTCCGGTTTCCTGTAGTTCTTTTGGCTGATAAGAGCATTAAACTAACTTATGAGCAAATGTTTGTCTTTTTTGTTTCCAATGATCGACAGGGGACGATGATGCGTCATGCCCCTGCTAATTATTATTACCGATTAAAGATTGTTTAAAATTGGTCATTTATTCAAAAAATATGTTGATGTTCAGGTCGTGTTTAAAGACGCTGAAGAAGAATGCACTCTTGATGGAACTGTTAATTGGCAAGGTGGTCCTGCTGTGAGAGCAAAATCTGGAAGATGGGCTGCTGGAATTATCATACTCTGTAAGCTCAAATTCCCATTGCATAGATCTCAAATGGAAACATATGTTATATATCTTCATGTTCCTCGTGCTTGATCAAAAATTACTCATAGAATTGTCAATTCAGGGCATACACTAGTCTACTATTTAAGCTTTTACTCTCACTCGAAACCAGTCCACAGTGGGACACTCTCTATAATTCTTTATTGCTTGGGCCAACGCACTTTGGAAGGTATCCATAAGCACAAGAAAAACGAATATAATTCATCTGTGACTCTTCTCGAGCTTCATTTCATAATTTAGGTAAGGTTTTACAGTGGCTGATAAGGTAAAAGGATGATGAGTTGTGATGATAAGAAGAGGACAAGAGAGTTGGTATAACTTGTAGCACTGATCAGTGAAGTTGAGAACAACTGTTGAAGCTTTGTCGTTGGCCACTAAGCTAGCTAAGAATAAAGCCAACTGAGCTGAGACTATGGTCGGAGAGAGAGTCTAGTTCGGGTGGGGACTCCCACTGGACCACTGGTCTTGCTTCTTGTGGTGCATGCATTTAGAGTAGGACGTATCTGACACGTAACATTTGGTCTTTACTTGCATGATGTGGGTGTTACTCCGCGTGTCGTCGCTCTCAACACTTTCTCGAGAAAATTTTTCCAAAACAGAAAAGTTTCTCGAGACTTGAAGTACCAAGTAACGCGACCATTTTGGTGGTTTTGAGTCGATATAATTTCAGAGTGGCTGCCTAATTCCCAGCAAGTGAAGAAGTAGTCATTTGTCAATACTAATGACCTGACTTGAAGAATTATTTACAGGTGCTTTCACATAGCACTAGCATTAGTTTAATGGTAGTGCTGTGTCAAACTTTAGAGTTAGCAAAACAAGCAATAAATTAGGGAACTTCCCTGCAAACATGAAATGTGTGGTTCAAGTAGTCATCTTTTCTTTTCTCCATGGAACGTGTGAAACGTGTACGTTGAACGGTGATTATTAATATTATAAATAATAATATAAAATAAATTTTTATTTAATTATTATTATTATTATTAATGCCTATTAAATAATAGTTATCTAATTATACAAGCAAGTAACTAATATCTCAAAGAAACCAGACACTGCAAGTTTACATCTTTAATACACGAAGTTCAATCATAGAAAGTATTGATCCAGAAAAATGGGAACTTGATCGTAGAAAACATGACATCTAATTAACCATGTTTCTTGTGCTTATGTTATGGGAAATAACCAGTGAACCAAGGTCTGGCAACTCTCGCGTTCTTTGGAGTTGGAGTGAACTTAGTCCTGTTCCTGACAAGAGTGTTGCAACAAAACAATGCTGATGCTGCAAATAATGTTAGCAAATGGACTGGAACTGTTTACATCTTCTCTCTTGTCGGTGCTTTCCTTAGCGATTCTTACTGGGGAAGATACAAAACGTGTGCCATTTTCCAAGGAATCTTTGTCATTGTAAGTTAGTGAAATCTAAAATTTTCAGAGAAATGTTCTGCAACCAGGGGCGTACTGATTCTTGCATGTTTCCAATGACAGGGTCTGGTATTATTGTCACTGTCATCGTACCTTTTCCTGATCAGACCAAAAGGATGTGGAGATGAACAAACTCCATGTGGATCTCATTCAGGCCAGGAAGTCGCGTTATTTTACCTCTCCATCTACCTAGTAGCTCTTGGAAACGGAGGTTATCAACCTAACATAGCCACATTTGGGGCTGATCAGTTCGACGAAGAGAACCCTAAGGAAGGTCACTCAAAAGTAGCATTTTTTAGCTACTTCTACCTGGCTTTGAACCTCGGTTCCCTGTTCTCCAACACCATCTTGGGATACTATGAAGACCAAGGGATGTGGGCAATTGGATTTTGGGCGTCTACAGGTTCTGCCATTGCAGCATTGATTCTCTTTCTCGGAGGAACAACAAGATACAGGCACTTCAAGCCAAGTGGTAACCCTCTCTCTAGGCTCTGTCAAGTTATAGTTGCTGCATCTAAGAAATGGAACGAAGAGATGCCACCAGATGGCGGCGAGGACTTGTATGATACGGATGGTGGAGAGTGCTCCAATGGCGGAAGCCGAAGGATGCTCCATACTCAAGGATTCAAGTTAGTACTTGAATTACAAAAAATTCCTAATATTCCTTGTAAGGAATACCTTTTCATTTCCATTTACAGAACCAACTAATCCGTGATCTTCATTATATGTTTCAGGTTCTTGGATAGAGCTGCTTTTATTACATCAAGAGATTTAGATGATCATAAGCAGGGGCATCACAACCCGTGGCGCCTTTGTCCGATCACCCAAGTGGAAGAAGTTAAATGCATACTGAGATTACTCCCAATCTGGCTCTGCACCATTTTATATTCGGTGGTCTTCACACAAATGGCCTCTCTGTTTGTGGAACAAGGTGCTGCCATGAAAACTAGCATCTCAAACTTCAAAATCCCTGCTGCTGGTATGTCCAGTTTCGACATTCTGAGCGTAGCAGTGTTCATTTTCCTCTACCGACAAGTCCTAGATCCACTTGTGGGCAGAATCAAGAAGACAAAATCTTCCAAGGGACTCACTGAGCTTCAAAGGATGGGTGTCGGTCTTGTAATTGCAATAATGGCAATGGTTGCAGCTGGAATAGTAGAGTGCTACAGATTGAAATATGCAAGAAGAGACTGCACAGATTGTGAAAACTCAAGCTCCTTGAGCATCTTCTGGCAAGTTCCACAGTATGCTCTTGTTGGAGCTTCTGAAGTTTTCATGTATGTTGGTCAACTGGAGTTCTTCAATTCGCAGGCACCAGATGGATTAAAAAGCTTTGGAAGTGCATTGTGCATGACATCTATCTCCCTAGGAAACTATGTCAGTGACTTGCTGGTAACTATGGTCATGAAGATTTCCACCGAGCATCACATGCCTGGTTGGATTCCTGGAAATCTGAACAAGGGTCACCTAGATAGGTTCTACTTCCTTTTGGCTGCTTTGACAAGCATAGACCTAGTGTTGTATATGGCATGTGCTAGGTGGTACAAGTCCATAAAGCTGGAAGGAAAATGCCAAGAGAAGGAAGATCAAGGGAAGTTCAGGGTCTGATCTGCAGATAATAAAATATCAATACCTATCAAATACCAGGAACATATATGAATAAGTGGAAGAGTTAGGGTGGGTAATGAAACATTTTTTTTGCAGACTATGTTCGAAGATAATTTGGTGCAAAGAGAAAACTAACACAATACGTCTCAGATTGACACCACCTAACTCTCCTGAGTTAGCTTTTCTGGCGTAAGGCCACCTAATCCTGACTTGTTGGTTTTGTCATAGAACATATTTTTGGGTGCAATTGCTTTCTCACTCAATGTAGAGCGCATTCAGAAACTTTTAACTGAAAAAAAATAAGTGATCCTTCTCATTCAGTGAAGAATTGTATCGTTTGAATTCTGATGTTATGATCTTGGACACACAAATCTGGTAATGGCAGGAATGCCAAGACACACTTTCTAGTTTCTACTCCATAGCAGCATTATAACGAGTGAATCATTAGCTGGCTAATCCTCCTTAATTAGGAGTGACAAGTCTTTTTCGTGACTCCAGTATGTGATACCAATATTCACTGTAAAACCGAGAGCAAGGGGCTGAGGCTACCAAGCAAATTATTCTCGATTACACACTCTTTACTAGTTAAGAATAAAGCTGCATATTATCATATTAACGAAATGTTTACTACATTGTTATTATTATTATACTCTTGATTGCACGCTAATAAATATTGATCATGAGGATCATAGAAGTTATTAAAATGATGGCTCCCTCTTTTTTTTTCCTATCAATCTGATTCGATACAAGCCAAAAGGTTCACCTGAGATCAACTCATGGTTTCAACCAAGTATAAAATTGAATCCACTTCAATTATTAATTAAGAAAAGATAAATTTTAAAATGAAAAATGCTCTCAAAGTGACTGATTTCCACTTGAACGAAGAAGTTTGTCAAGAGCAGAGCTACAAAAGCCAAGCTGGCTTGGAATTATAATACTGGATAGTATTACAGAGAGATCGATCGATCAATGGTTATTCAGATGAAATTCTTTTATTCAGCAAACTTTCTTAGTTAAATGGATGTATACTTTGTTTTGTCATTCTACCTGATTCGCTAACAAAGATCATATTTTTTGGAAGAGTTATTATCTTCTTAATCAATGTGTGAACAAACATAGACTTGATTTTCTGACAGAAAACACAAGTAAATTCTCAGCTAAGGAGTTGTTAAATTCCCAGTCAAAAGACAAGTATATAGAACAAGATCCATGCCAGGCAGGCATCAATATTTGTTAAATTCTGTCGAAAGACAAGTATATAGAACAAGATCCATGCCAGGTAGGCATCAATATTAAGTGGTGACAGTATAATGCATGTTCAATTACAAGAAATAGTTGCAAAGTTTCACTGGAACACTTCACAAAGACTATAATCTTATCTGCGGAAAATTTTGTACATAAATATTCTGACAAAAAATAATTATCATTCCAGGATTTCAAGCTCACTACTCTTTTTCTGATTGCTTGTGAAAAAGAATATTACCAAACCAACAATTGATTGTTGAAAGAGAAAATTCAAAGCAAACTAATAGAGACCCTGAAAAGAACAAAATCAGCCTTGCACCTTCCGAACTTGAATGTGATGTGTAGATTCTTGACGCCAGATTGGCTGTGCTCCACTCTGGACTAGAGTAACATGCTGTCCTTCAACCAACAGACCCCTACTCTGGAGCATTGAAGATGTTTCAGAAAAGATTTACCTCATGAAAGGCCTATACATATTCTAGGAACAACATCGGAGTGATGAATGACTAACCACTAATTGTTTCAGCGCTCGAGTAAAAGTCTCCTCCACATCATCTGAAAACTTCATATATATTGGCATGACGCCCTGATAAATTGCCAATCTCTGCTTGATCCTATGGCTGTAAAGTATGGAAATTTTTCATGTAAAATACACAAAAAAGAATCAGGATAATAAATTGAGCATACATATTGCTTTGGCATTGTAGTAATTGGCCTTTCAAGAAAATAGTATAAAACAAAAGACAGAAGATCAGCACCTATATTTTAGTTTCATTTTCACATAAGAAAAAGCTAATTAATAACTCAAATTATTACAGCAGCAAAACCAGATGTAGCATTGGACCGTAAAAGAACTCTAATGCTTAAATTTTTCTTAATCCATTCATCTCAAAAACATTTTTCACAAGAGCATTCACATTCATAAACATAACTTAACCCCAAGGTTATGACTAAAATTGTCAGCAAAATGTCAACATTTTTCAAATCTCAGCTAAAAAGTGTAATTAAGTAAATAAAACATTTTTATTTTTGACTTACTCATTGGTGAAGGCAAATATTGTTGAGGAAGGCCGATAATGACTTAAAAGTACAGCCATGGATCCTGTTCTAGTAAAGACGATAATAGGGGTGTTCAGCGTGTTAGCCATGATTGTCGAATGGAAAGCAAACATTTCACCCATATGGCCCTACAAAAGAATGTAAGCAAAGTTATGGGATTACGAAGGAGCAATGAGAACTGAAAGAAAATTCAAAAGTTGCATCATGACCAAATTCACTTGCCCCAATTCTCATTCACTTGAACCTAGTATCATAAAATCCAATAATATGTAACATCCGAACTAATAGGTCTGAAAGCTTTGACTTATAACAAACAAAAAGGAATATACAAGCTCTCATTCAAAAGATCATACCTTGTAGGCACCATCTGTTGGAGTGTTGGTTATAACTGGCAAACTTGACTCTGTCCTTAGTGCTACTGTATGCATTACTTTAACTGCCTTCAAAGGATACCTTGAATAACAATTATAGCCGAATGAGTTAAAACAATAGCAAAAGCAAACTTAGTAAATTAACACAAATGAAGAAACTGGGCACAACTGAGTTTCATCTTGATAAGCAAAAGCTGTGACGATATCAATTTGTAGCACCCTGCTATCACAAAGACATTTTCATAGCCTGATTCTATAACCAGTACATCATGGATCAGTAATTCCTTTGGATCTACACTAATCAGGGAGAGGTTGAGCATTTTCCAAGTAAGTACACATAAAAAAAAAGAAGACTAAAACTGCACAGAAAGCAATCTTCAAAAAGAAACTGAGAGATAAGCAATAACAATTTTCAGTCGTATCACTTACTTTCCATGAGCAGTTTCTCCAGAAAGCATGATTGCATCAGCACCTTCACGTACAGCAATTGCTATATCGGAAACCTCAGCCCTAGTTGGTGTCGGATGATTAATCATGCTCTCCAGCATATTTGTAGCTACGATAACTGGTTTTTGCATGCTATGACACCTTCTAATGATATCTTCCTGTTTGTAACATAGTATAGCACTCCATGATGATGAGATACAAATTACATGTCTATTCTTTAAAGGTAGCCAGCTGATTATAACAAAAGATACTGCTGATCATATAAAGCCTTTAAAGTATAGAAATAGAAGTCGTAATTTCACTTGCATTAATTTGGGAATAGAAGTGGTACGATTGGACATTAACTAAGAAATTTCATCCGACCAAGCAACTCAACAGACAAAAATCAGCTTTAAGATGTCATCTCTAAGAACGGCACAGGAATTGATGGACACAATAACTTCTTAGGTCCAAATCATTGTTTTTCCATAGATACTCTTCTATTTAACCACAATGTATCCAGAAGCCTAAGGTTTTTGCTTCTTTCAACCATAGGACCAATTTATAGTGCATGACAAAAAATTGCTTTGACACAACCCTTATGTTCAATTTACCTGCAATAAAGGGACGTCTTCTATTGGAAGTTCTGCACCAAGGTCTCCACGAGCAACCATAGCCTACAAACTCCAAAAGTAAGTTTAGAATTTAGTGGACACAGCAACAACAGCAAAGAGCATGCTGCACATGCACACACAAGAAGAGTCATAAAAGCACATGCCTTCCATGCACTAATTGAGAAGGAAATAGATAAAGAAGACAGAGGAAACAATCAATAAAATGACCACACAAGACCGTCAAAGTTGCAGAGTTCACAAAGAGAAGTTAAAGAACACAAAAAGAACGCATTAATAAGCAGAGCATCTTAAGGATTTCCAAGAAAAGGATTCCAAAGAAACCAACAAGGAATACCACAACTAACCCCATCGGATGCAGAAATTATTGAATGAAGATTTTGAATAGAATCAGCACTTTCAATTTTGACAATCACACGAATTTGTGCGTTGCATCCTACAAAAAATTGTCACAATACAATTAGATCAAGGGTAAATAGCATATAACAAATATACGACTGCAAAGGAAGGAAAGATTTACTTCCGAGATAATCTTTCAGCTCGTGGACAACTTTAGCATCCTTAACAAAGGAGACAGCATAAAAATCAACTTGGTTGTCCACCCCAAATTTGATATCTTCCCAGTCTTTGTCTGTGAAATTTGGGATGCGTAGAACAAAGAAAACACCATTCCCATCAATAACTTGTCGATGTACTTCATATCTACACCATTAAAACTTGATGTTGAAATAGAATGTAACCTGTTATTGATGGCAACGTTGCACTTTTCCCTCGCACATTCAAATGACGCCTTGATTTTAGTTCTCCACCATCAACTACGACACACTTAACTGAATCATGTGTCTTTGCTTTTACAGCTAATGACATCATTCCACCTACCACAGAAACAGAAATTACATCACTTATTTCTAGCCAGACAATCAGTTACTTAGAAGCTAAGGACAATTTGTAGAAGTTAAAGAAAGTGACTCTACTTGATTTTGGGATTCTTGATGACCAGTATACAAACAAAAAGAAAAACAAACGTAAACAAGATAATAACAATTGTTTCTCACCTTCAGAGAAGCAGTCGACTAAGGCATCTAAGAAATCCATGATTATAAACATTTCTACCAGCATATTGAATAGAATGTCCACAAAGAGAAAAGGAAGATATAAATGGTAAAGCAACTATTTGCATCTTCATATGAAACATTTATAAAAACAGAGCTCCAATATAGCCATGGCAACTCAACTAAACGA
Organism: Erythroxylum minutifolium; assembly: GCA_027123815.1. Taxonomy (NCBI): domain Eukaryota; kingdom Viridiplantae; phylum Streptophyta; class Magnoliopsida; order Malpighiales; family Erythroxylaceae; genus Erythroxylum; species Erythroxylum minutifolium. Next base: position 25,443,435 of record JAOTJB010000001.1, read on the forward strand.
TATTCAAAACCTATTCAGGTGTTCTTTTAGATTTTAACTAAGAAGTAAGTATCATAAGCCACCTAAAGTACACCACAATCCTGAATGACTTTTAATGAAATTGACAAACTAGAAAACAAAAGCCCAGAACAGAACAGTTATGATGGATCATTTTTGATAAACGCATAACAAGTATCAAAAAGAGGGAAAATATGACTCTGTAAGCCATAACTATAACTATATCCCGATATCACTCTGTAGGCTTACCATCTACAAGAAGTATGTCTCCAACCTCAACGTCATTTACAAAGTCATCGTAATTTACACTAACAGTGTCTTCAGTGCATACTCCTCTTCTAATAGTGAAATTAAATTCTTGTCCCTCCTTCAGTATAATGGGTTGAGGCACGTCTCCACTTCTAACCTCAGGTCCCTGCATTAAAATTTGGATAAGAAAATATCAAACTTTCAGAACCAAAGCCAAGGTGTTATACAAATAATTAAAGTTAACGTGTTTTTTCTCTTAAGGAAGAATAATTATGAGAAACCAACAAACTGTTAGTTAATAAAACCTTTACTTAACAAAAAGGCCTCCAATTTAGAAAAGAAATTAGAGAAGAGGGGTCTCTCTATGGAATAGTTTTATATATATGTAATACCTTTGTGTCAAGCATAATGGCAATGACCTTGTCATCAGATTGAGCATTGTATTCTTTAACCAAATCGATGGTTTTCTGGTGAGACGCATGGTCTCCATGCGACATGTTCAAGCGAGCAACGTTCATTCCAGCATCTGCCAGTTTCCAAATCATTTCACGTGAGCTAGTGGAAGGCCCAATTGTACACACTATCTTTGTTTTTCTTAAGGATTTCGAATTTATCCTCTGTTCCAATGTCTCACTGCCACTGATAACAAGCTCCTAAAGCAACCCAATGTTTTAGAAGAAAACAACAAAAGACCGGTCAACCATGAAAAAAAAAGAAAAATCTTGAAGAAGAGAGAGCAAACTCACAGAGGATAAAGGACCGTTAGGAAACGGAAGTTTTTCTTCCGTAACGGCCATGGATTTAATGGCGAATCCAGCGTTGCGAGTGACACGTATCATCCGGAGACGCGAGTCCAAAAAGTAAGCATCGCTCAAGGACCTGGAGGACGAGGGGAGGCGCCAGTGGTCGGCGGAGATGCGAGAACAAATCTGGCCGACGGTCGCCATCTACTGGTGTTAGAGAACAGAGCTGAGAGAAAGAAAATCTCCCGAGGGGAACAAGAGAAGAAAGCACAAGCAGACAGGGGCAGGGGACATGTACGCGTGTGTCGATTACCTTGTGGTTTTTATTCAGAAAATGAGTGTCCCTACTCGCGGGTTTTGCGCGTGTTGGGTGTTGGCCATAGTATGTGTCAGTCAAACTACAATTTAGGAGAAGCGTTTTCACTTTCAGAGGATTTTCTTTCAGGGACGAGGACATTCGATGGCTTGGCCGCCCTACTTTCCAGCGGCTCTGTTTTTACACTCTAGTTGAGTGTTTAGTCCTGTTTAGTTATTACTTAATAGAAATTATTTATAATAATAAGATAAAATTTATTATTTTTATGCTTATTGAGAGAAAATACTAATTAATTTTAACTAATCTATTTAATTATTTAATTTTAAATTGTTAATTAAAATAAGCTATATCAAATACGTAATTGTAAATACTTCTATGTAAAAATTACATAACTGCTGCGTAAGTTGATGATCATGTCCAAAGTAAATGAGATGCACGTGACAGACATGCGGCTGGGTCTATAATTGTCGGCTTATAATAAGCCAATGCTTGTCGCGCAGCTATTACTTATTACCGTTTATGTTTGATTTTTTGATAGAATTCAACAAGGGCGTCTTCGTTGCATTGTTAAGATACACAAGAATATCGCCAATGCTTTGCAGTCGCTGACGATCTTGTGATGGTCCCATTGATATATGCCACGTGTCATTTACGTCATCCGACGGGAGTTTACGCCGTCCAAACCAACTCCCACTGACGACTGGGGGATATTCGTATCATGGTTTTCTAATGCTTCTTTAGGCGTTCCAGTACGACTTTGGTTGATGAGGCAAACTAAGAGCGTTGTTTTAAACGTGAAAGATACAAGACAGGATTGTTCACGTAATATGGATTTTTTTTATACTTATTTATTCTAATTTGATTTTTTTTCTAGTACCAATTTAAGATTCAAAGTCTACCATATTTATAAGATTTATAAGATAAATTTTGGGTTTTCTATGAAATAAAATGAAAATTATTTGTTTAATATAAATTTTATGAATAAATATTATTAGTTAATAATAATAATTGTTTTTCTGCTAATTATGTGTAATGAATTTATAGTTTATTCCTAAAACCATTTTTTTTGTTTAATTATCGTATATATAATATATCATATTCAAATTTCACTTCTCTTTCTTTTTTTATTTTACATTATAAGACAGGTTTGACTTTTTTATTTATGAATATTTTATTAATGATGACTTGAATTTAAGAGAGAACAATTTTAAGTTTTAATAACTATTTTTATTAAAAATAATCAATTATTAATTAATCGATCAATTTTTATAAATTAATAAAAGATTATAAATCAATTAGTTTTTATTTAATAATATTTTTAATTAAATTTCAAATTCTTTGATACGTAAGATCAATCATATTTTAAATTCTTTAATTTTATTTATTCTTTAG
>JAOTJB010000001.1:25548475-25558517 GCA_027123815.1 Erythroxylum minutifolium
ATAATAATATTTTAATTAATGAATGAATTATATTTTGATTAATTATATTATTACTTAATTAATTATAATATAATAAATTAATTATAATATTGTTTTAATTAATTATATTGTAATTAATTATATTTTAATTAAATAATTGTATTTAATTATTTAGTATTAAAAATATTAATTAGTATTCATAATGGGGCACTCCTGCTGTACGATAAAACAATCACATAAAAGCTAAACAAAATATAGCTAGCTAAAGCAGGTCAACATTCTCTACTTGAAGGAAATTATCACAAACATTTATAGAACAATAATACCAATTTCTCTAGATTACGAGAGAAATAGGGTATTCTAAAAAATGAGTAATTAAAATAATAACTCTATAATTATAGTCCCTTATCAAACTTAATTTTTCATTTCATACTCATTCTCTTTTTTTCTTACCTACTAAAGAAGCACATCCTGAGTTGATCCCTTATCACATAAAAAGGGAGCTATATAAGTGATAACTAGCTAGGGATTCAAAGGAGAGCACAGGAATTGAAGTGCATTTCACACTCAAACATCTAAGCATGATGTAATAGCTGACCATGTGCACTTAAACTAGTATACGAATAAGAGAGCGAAGAACGTCGTTAAACAAAATCAAGCCCCTTATTGCCCTGGAATAGGAGTGGAGGATGACCCTAAGCGTAGGTAAGAGTAGCACCAACTTTACGAAATCAAAATCAAATCTTTCTATTGGCTTTCCTAATTCATTCGTGAATAAGAATGAAAGGCATAGAAGTGCTGGCTTCTACTTGCTTCCACTGCTTCTTATTATATGGCCATGTTGGCGTAGTGAAAATAAACGAAAAGCAATATGAACGTGCTTTTTGATTTTCAAATCAATTGATAGTAGACAAGAAAAGTTGGAAAGAAGAGTTGCAGCTCAGGTTATAAAGCAGGGTAGGTTGATGAGCCTATTCTCCATATGATTGTCATAATAATTGTATAAATTAAGTTGTTAATATTCATAAAAATAACAACTCTAGTACAATCTAGCGTGTTTTCAGAAAATTTTTTTACTATTTTGAATTTGGTTATTAAAGATACATTTTTTTTCTTTCCACTAACCACAGACAGTAAATTATAAGAAGATATTGGTAATAATGTAATCCTCATCTATCAGGTTATTCTTCTGTAATGCCTAGAAGATCAAATGCTCGCAGTTATACATATTAGACTTGTAATTGTTCAAGCTTTGAACAACAAGTTAGAGTTTCCTGAAGAACTCACGTTTGAAGAAGAGATGTTTCCTGCTATCATTGTTACACAACTTGCAAATTGTTGGAAGACGTAATGAGCTTTTGATTCTATTAAATGTGGCAAATTTGTTTCTAATGGCAATCCACGAGAGAAAAGAGAGCTTAGAAGGAATTTGCCTACGCCAAATAATCTTCCTCCAGGAGACTTTAAGAACAAGATTTCTAAACTCCTTGTACCATAATTTGTTGTTAAAGGTACTTAGTAAGTGCCTAGACTACCAAAATAATATCTTACCTTTGCTCATTAGGATATGTTCTTATAAGGTTGTCCTTAATAATGTGAAAAACTCCCTTGTTTAATAAGCCACTTATTACCACTAACTAACTCGCACACTTTAGCTTTGGGTTGAACTAAGTGCCTAAGATGAAAAGCTTAAGGGAGTATATAGGGGGGCCAATATCACATCAATTATCACACCATATACAAGTACTTTTGTCATTCCCTATTATGAATTTGATTTCTTGGCATAACTTGTTCCTGAGGTTCAATATTTGGAGCATAGTGTACGAGACTTTTCTCTATGTGTAATCTCCCAGAGTTTGAGGTTTTCTAAATAATTAGAATGCACCGATTGTATCCAAATGTCTTCCTTGTCAATAAGTATTCTCCATAATCTCTTTAGTAGAAGAACTTTATCACTTAACTGGATAGGCCAAATGCCAAGGCCACTTTAATCTCTAGAACGTTCAATGTTATCATATTTCACCTTGGCATGTGGCCTTTTATAAGCATCCCCTGTCTATTAATTTTTTTATTATTCTCTCCAATCCTATGATGATGCTCTTGGGAAGTTCCATATAAGAAATCTAGTAGAATTTAAATTTTTTAGTAGGGATTTTATAAGTCAAATCTTACTTACACAAGATAGACTCTTATTAGGCCAATGACGAATTTTCTTATGAAATATGGCTTGGCAATCAGAAAATGTTGGTCTCTTGGTTGTCATAGGAGTGCTGAGGTATTTAAAAGGAAACTTTCCCAACATCAAACCAACAACTAAGGCAAGGTGGTTAGCTTGAGATCTTACTAAATTTTAGATATGAATAAAGCCTTTATTCATATTGAAATTTAAACCAAAAGGCTTACATAAGCTTTTGAGGGAATTCATGAGAATCCTTATGTAATTTGAATCATTCTTAGAAAAATTAATAAATCATTTGGAAAGGAAAGATTAAATATTCTATGCTTTGCACATTTAAGATGAAGTCTAAAAGATCGTTCCCTCTCAGTGTCAAAGTTTATAAGTTTTAATAGCACTTTAATGCAGATGACAAAAAAGCATGGTGCCATATGATCATCTTGTCTAATTCCTCTTCCATTTTTGAATTTAGGAGTTAGCTCACCATTCACCAAGATGCTAAAAGTAGCTATTAAGATGCATTATTCAATCCAATTTATAAAAAGATAAAAGGAAACCAAGAGCTTCTAGAGATTGTATGATAAATTTCTAAATAATAATTTTGAAAGCTTCGTGAAAATCTATTTTCGTAGCACAATAAAGATTTAAGCTTTTGCTTTGGTATCTATGTCCCTTGTGATTTGTAAAATAGAGAATACATTACAAAACTAAGTCTAAGGTAATGACCTTAGAATTAATTTTATAGAAGGTGTTACATTATGAAATAGGTCTAAATTCTTTGAGTGAGCTTAGATTAACAATTTTGGGAACTAAGCAAATGAAGGTTCTATTGAATTACATTAAAAGCTTCCCTGATATGAATAATTTTTGCATAACTTTATAGACATGATTTTTAATGAGAAGCAAAACACTTGGAAGAAATAAGCGTTCAATCCTTCAAGGATTAAGGCCTTATTAGGATTGAAACTAAGAATGGTATCCTCAACTGTTAAATAACAACTGTCCTAACAAATTTTATTACCTGACTCTTAGTAATATACTTAAAGATAAAAGCTTTAAATGTTTGCATTGAATTATTGTAAGAAGTAAAAGAATCAAGGACTACTTAGAAGTAATTATAAGCTAAATCTTTCAATTTCTTTTGTCCCTCCACCTTTTCCCTTCCTTTCTTGAATAAGGTGGATGTTTTATTGGTGTTCCTTCTGGAAAGAATCGCTTTAAAGAAAAATAAGGAAAATTTGTCTCCTTCCTTCAACTATAAAACTCTAGACTTCTACTTGATAAGGGGGATTCTAAAATCTAGAGCCCTCATATAATTACATAAAGTAAGTTTATTGGATCAAATATTAACTAGATTTGTTGGATTTAGATAGAGTTTAGTTTGAGCTTCAACAAGTTTTCTCTTGGTATCACTAATGTCTAAGCATCCTCTTCTTATATGCTTCAAATGCAATTCTTAAAGTCCTGCTTTAAAAAAGTTACGTGTTTAAAGCACTTATTGTAATATCTTGTCTCCTAAATTACTGAGGATTAGAAGGTTTAGAAGATTAAGCTCATGTATATTGCAGTAAATAAAATAAGTTATATCACTAGATGATTAATTTAGTGCATTAGGATACAAAATTTGTTATCTTTTGTACATGCATGAGATTAGCATACACGTACATAGATTATTATATATAAGCATGAGAAATAAGTGACAAATGTTTTATGTGGACTTAATTGACATATTTTGGGATGCTTGGATATGATTTTGATAAATTAGAATTAAATTAGAAATTGATGGATTTAAGTTAGTGGTTTGGAATTAATTGTTAAAAATCGAAAGTTTAAGGAGTCTATTTATAAATTGGCTTAGTAGAATTCCTAAATGGTAAGATTGGAGACAAGAGGCACTTTATATTTGTGACAAGTGGCACTTTACTTTTATGACAAGTGACCCTTTATATTTGTGAAAAGTGACACTTTAGACTTGTGACATGTTGAGCTTTATGGTGACATATGGAGCTTTAGAAATGGTGACATATATGGCCCTGCAATTGGTGACATGTGTGTCCTTACAAGTAGTGACATATGGAGGATTGAATGAGTGAAATGTGGAGCCTAAGGTTAGTAACATATGGACCAATAGAAGAATAATACATGGACCGATAGAATGGTGACACAGAGACTAATGAAATGGTGACACATGGATAATTTGACTTTCTTTAAACTTTCTAGAGAAAATAGATGTAAAAGGCAACATAAGGGAGAGTGAGGGTCTACCATGAGGTTAGAAGAGGGACAAAAACCAAAAAAAAAGAGAGAGAGAGAGAAGGAAAGACAAAAGGGGAAGAGAAGAGGAGAAGGAAAGAAGTCACTAAGGTAAGTCGAAATCCTAGTTTCAATTTCATATTCCCCCTTTTGATCTATTTTACATACCTTTAGAGCATGAATTTGTAAAAACTCAAAAAACAAAAGTTATAGATATAGGTCATAGTTTGACCTCTGTTAAAGGGTCTTGATAAAATAGTGATTATAGCTTGAGTTATGCTTGTTTCCCTAATACTGCCTGTGATAGAACCCTCTACAAGAACCTTGTATTACTTCCTAATTTTTGAGTGCTTTAGAGCCCGAATTAGTCAAAGTACGAAATATAAAAAATGATTAGTGATGTCTTATTAATGCTTCTGTGAAATGGCTTGCCTAGAAGATTTCTTAGGAATGATTTATTGTTGTTTGAGCATTGGTCTCCAACCTATTTCTTACTAGAAACAGGATAGAATTTGGATGGGGATTGTATTCCAAGGGGAGATTTTGTTCATATAATTTTTGGTTATATTAAAACTAATGAAGTCTAGTTTTAGGGGGGCACAAGAATCATGGTATTCTAATTTTTTTAGAGAGAGTTATGGTTAAAAGAATGCAGATTGTTCATAAAGGAACATTAGGAAGAAAATGATATAAACATTGCATTTAAGGATTGCATACATATTCTCTCTATTCGTTATTAATGACTGATGTTCATATTCATTTCTAATAGGCTCTCAGAGTGATTGTCAATACCCAGATATTATTGGGGACGTTGAGGCAATAGCTTGTTAGAGTGTTCTATGAGTTAGCCTAGATGTTTCTCATTATGGTTTATTTATTTTTGGTTAAGTGTCAATTATTGAATTGTTACTTATATGATTTTTACAATTTAGGACATTATTGGTTCGAGGAGTTTGATATTCGGGACTGTATATGGAAGTGTTTTTTATTTTATTATCAATTACTATTATGTGAATAATTGTGAAATGCTTACTTGAATTGAATTGATTGTGAATTTTGGACAATCAATTATTACTAGAAGAAAATGACATATGAGATGATTCATATTGTTGCATTTGGCATTCATGATGAGATAATGGGATTTGTGTTCAAAATGACTAACACACAGACATTTAGGGTGAAAAGCTTGTAGTCAGGGCCTAAGGCTCGTAATAAGGACTCAGGGCTTAATGCTCATAAGCTGGCTAGTAGAAATTTATTTGAAACCAGGGGTGTGAATTGACAAATTTGATCATAACACAAGGAAATAAGAATGAAAGCATATTTGCATTTTTATATACATGTTTGGATAAATTGAATTGTGATTTTGAAATACAATTTGTTTTTTTGTTTTCTTTAAATGTGATATGATTTTCTTGAGTCCTCCTAAGTTGATGCGTGTTATTGAAATGTAACTTGATATTATTAGATATGTCGTATGTTGATTTGAATGGTCCTAGTGATATGGTTTGCTGAGTGCATCGATGATGATTCACTCATTGAGTTCGCAAAACTCATCAAAATTACAACGTTGTTTTTCAGGTTTAGGAGACGAAGTCATGGCTCAAAGGTCCGATAAGTTGAATCTGTAGAGTCTAGTAGTAGTTTTGCATTTGCATATCACAACACGTTGCTACATTGTATATAGCGTGTTAATAACTTTGTAACTGATATATGTAGCTTGGGATACTGTATTTCTATATACTAAAGTTCAAGATATATGTATATTTGTGCTGAGACTAAATTATTGCCTGATGTAAGTGTTTAGTAGTAATATAATGAAAAGTTTTATGAATTTATTTGTTATCAGATACTGAAAATGACTATTAATGTGAGAATTGATAAATGGGATAATAGAAATGTTTTGCTATACATCTTTACTGAGATTTATTAAAGAAGAAAGCTGAGCTTCCTTAAAATGTTTTCACACAGGTTGAATGTGGGAAAGTTCTAAAAATTTAGGTCGAACTCTAGTAATTTGTTGATTAAAATGCCTCTGTGTTATATGACATTATATGTAAGGTGGAAAAATCTTTCTGAAATGTTTGCTAACATATCATGTCCGTAAAGTATATCCCAAATATTCTCTGGTGCTTTTGGGAATACGCCCTATGGGTGTAGTATGTTACACTTATATTGTTTAAATCCCTTAACCACCTAATACAATCCTTTCTTTTCACTTCCTAAAACCCCTTCATCTTATCAAGATAATTTATAAACCTAAAAAAATTATTTATGCTAGCATTGTTAGAAAAATTATAAATTTCAAAAGGAGAATTGCCAAAGCATAAATAATTGTTGAAAATGGCCAAAGTCCTAGGGAATTAAATAAACCATGACTAAATAAAAATAGTTTTATCCAATGTTTTTCCTCATAAACCATTCTCCTTCTATTTATTACTCTATATGAATTAATCCCTTTCACAAGCCAGGTTTGTCACCTCAATATTAGACAAGTTTGATCTGTGATCACTACATGAAAGTTTATAATAATTTTCACTTTTATATTATATTGAAAAAAAGTACAATTGAAGTATACAAGTAGGATCCAGGGAATAGACAAATTGGCACCCCTACTTATAAGATCATTATAAAGATTAACCCTTCAATATCCAAGGTTAGAGGCATATATGAATGAGAAGCATATTTTGCGATTTTTGTACTCGAATTTACTAAAAAGTCATTAATACTAAAATTAAGGACTTCTGTTTTATCAAGATTAAAAAAACAATTATTCCATTGTGATAAGCTTGATGAATTGTAATTATTTACCATCCTTTATTGATAAACCAAAGTTCTATGTATTATGTATACTTACGTTTGGTTAGCAAAAGACTAAAAATCATAGGTTTAATAGAAAAAGGATAGTTAGAAAGAACTTGTCGCTTATTAGGGTTACCGATTCCCCTTATTTTTCGTGCTAAGATTGACATATAGAGGCTGGAGGAGTTGAGAAAATTGTTGTTGCTTTTACTAAATCTTCTTTTAATTGCAGGTGTGAAAGAATTATTGCTTGAAGCATATTGATTTTGAGTGTGTTCCTTAAAGTGTTTGAAACCACTAGACACTAATCTAAGTTGCATTCCTTATTTAAAGGCATCAAGATGGAAGTTTAAACATTAACATTATTCACTTAATGATTATTAAAGTCTAAATCAAAGGATGTAGCAGTTCCCCCTTTACTTATTGAATCATTTGTGTTTTCAATAGCTAAGTCCTTAAAGTTATGAGAAGAAGCAAGCTTATTCCTAACTATCTCAGGGGATGAATTAGAGCTTTGAAGTTCCATTCCCATCAGTTTAGTGTAGTCCCCCCTTAAGACTACTCTTCTTGTCCTCCTCTATTCCTTGCCCTGATAAGAAGGGGTTAATTTCCAATGATATATAACTTACTCTAAATCCTCTATTGATTCTGCATATTAATTTAATAGCATTATTAGAATTCCATTTGGAATCTCTTAATAAATATCAACATGTACATATAATCTGGCAAAGACTATTCCTTTTAGAGAAGTATATTCATCCATACATAATGGTTGACTAATGAAACTAGCAAGGTAGCTCAATCCATTTATGAATTAATATTCAAGAGGGAAACAATGAAATATTGATCCATAAAGGAATGTGTTTAAGCATCATTTGATCCATTTTAACTTTATAGGGAATTGATAGGTGTGCATTAGGATAGGTTTTTATAGGTAATTGTTTTATGTTTTCTAGCATAATTGTTGATTATTGTTCTAGTTTAGGATTCATTTTGTATATTTTCATTAATTTTGATTTTCATTGTTGTTCTTATGTGTTTGATGTTAATTGACGGCAAGAATTGACTATTTTTATGTAGAAAGAAGGAAGAGCAACTTAAAGGGCGATCTAAAGATCAAAGAGGAGAAGAAATGAGGAGTGCATCTTTGACAAATTCCCACGCTCGTGGGAATCATTCAAATTCCCATGTCATATGGGAATTATAGAAGAAAATGAGAAATGTATCTGTGACAAATTCCCAAGCTCGTGGGAATCATGCCAATTCTCACGAGTGTGGGAATTACAATTCGAGGCAATCTGGGAGGCTTTATTAAACTTAGGATTTTTAGACTATAAAAAGGGTATTAAGCCTCCATCTTAAGGCGAGACGAAACCTACCTATAAAAACACCATCTTTGAGTGAAGAACACATATTTGGAGCATTAAGGAAGCAATTTTGGCAAAGAAGAGAAGGAGTCATTCTATTCAATTTTCTGTCATTTTAATCTCTTCTATTCTTTGTAAAAATGGATTATTTGAATGTTGATGATGTTATGGAGACCATGTTTGGCTGATTTTATTTTAGGGATTGCTTTTGGAACTATTATGTTGAACTCCTATTTTATTGAATTGAATACAATTGTCTTTGTTGATTGCAGCTTTTAATTATCATCTTGCAACAAATCAAGAGAGTGAGTGAGATGAAATTTGTGTAAGATTGTAAAACGAGAGTTGGCAACCTATAGACTAGAAATAATCACATTAATTAAATAATTTGTGTAGGATTGTAAAACAAAAGTTGGCAACCTATAGACTAACAATCATCACATTTATTGAATAATTAGAAGAGAGATCTCGACTAGTCAATTGATCACCTATAAGATAGTTTGATAACTAATTAAATTGGTAGATCATTAGGTAGGTTGAGAGATCGTCCAATTGATTCCCGTTACTTCGATTAGGGATAAATAGTTACACCTTGAGAGAAGGTAATTAGTACATTCAAAAATCTAGGGTGAGACGTAATTCAATCGATAAAGTAGAAGGGAGACAAAATAGGAAAAAAAGTAATCTCTAGTATTTAGATTCTTGAATTTAGATTTTCTGCAATTTTAGTATTATCCATTGTTTACATTAGTCTTTTAATTTTATTTTAATTTTTCAGATTATTTGCATTTCATAATTTATTTTCTTAACCAAAATTATGTCTAAATTGAGCGGTGTCTAGGCATAAATTCCTGTGGGATCAATATTCGCTCTTTTTACTATAAGTCATGACCGTTCACTTACAATTTTTGAGCGTAAAACAAGTAGATAGGTTTTACCATCAACAAGTTTTTGACGTCGTTGCTGGGTATTGATTGTTGAGCATTGTGTCTAATTTAGATTACTTTAATTTAAGAGTTTTTGACAATCTTGCTTTTGTATTTGCAACTGCATGAACACAAAGAGCACACGAAGGATGGAAGAAGTTATTGAAGACGAATTTCTCGACATTAAGAGCCACAAAAGAGAAATAAAAGGGCAAACCATCTAAATTTTGCAAATCAAGATATGGCTGAAGAAGGAGAGTAAGGAGGACTAGAGCGAACGTTAATGGATTTCATGAGGCTAGGGTTTAGTCCTCAAGGAGTGGCGAGATCGGTAATCCAAGAAAATAATTTTGAGATAAAACTAGCGCTACTTAATATCCTGCAAAATAGGGTGCAATTCTACAGGCTATTCAATGAGGATCTGAACGCCCATATTGCAAATTTCTTAGAAATTTGTGGCACATTCAGATTCAACAAAATGTCTGACGATATAGTGAAGTTGAGATTATTTTCATTCACGTTGAAGGATCGGGCTAAAG
>JAOTJB010000001.1:25597087-25608556 GCA_027123815.1 Erythroxylum minutifolium
GAGACTGTTTCCTTATAGACCCCCGGCTGTGTGGTGACTCGAACTCAAGACCTCTTTAGTCTTTAAGTGAGGAGTTAACCAACTAGGCTACTCCTTCTTGTCTAAAAGCATACTCATTTATTTATTAAAATTTGCAGAAATTAATAATATTAAATTAAAATTTTAATATTTGATTAATATTTCTATATATTCTAATTATATTACAAAATTAAATAAATTTTATATTGAAATATAAAAGTCAACCTTACACAAGGCTATACCAGTATTTGCCTCAAAGCATATTCTCAAATTTTATATTAAAAATATAATTTAAAAATAAATAAATAAAACCAAAATGAAATTGAAGTCACCGGCGACCCAAAATATAGGCTTAGTTTGAAAGAATAGTGAGAGTTTACAACATACTGAAATAAGAATAAATACTTATATATTTAAGATTATTTTTTTGGTAATTGCTAAAATGTGAAAATAAGTATATGACAAATGTAGTTGCAATTATTAAAAAAGATAAAATAACTAAAAAACTCATTAATTTAATAAACTATTAATTACTGTATAAATAATTAAAAAATATATTATGTCATATAAAAATAAAATTATAAATAATAAAATAAAAAAATATAAATAAAATAAATTTAGTAAATAAAATATTTCTAAAAAATATTATTAGTATTAATTAAGAGTATAATAAAAAATAATACTTGTAGTGAACATTATTAATAGAAAGTAAAATTTCTATGCAAAAATAATTTTACTGTAACATTTTTTTTACTTATTAATTTCTATAATAATACCACACTTTTTTCCAACTTTTCATCGTTCACCACAAATTTAAGTATGTTACTACATTTAAAAATTATAGTAAATACATACTTTTTTCTTATAATACATACTTTTTCCTAACATCTAAACGGAATCATAATATCATTACATTATTATTTGGTCCAACTTAGTCATCAATTAAAGAAAGAAAAAAAAAACAAGAAAACACGAGTCCTCTGCCACCACAACGACATTATTTTCTCCATCGCCACTTTTCCACTACAAGACCGCATATACAGTAAGAATATGATTCGCACCCCCACCACGATCGTGTCCCCTGTCCATATACGAGCGCTGTTCGATACATAAATCCAACAAAAGATTTAACTACACCAAGAAGAAGCCAACAACATCCAGTTGAGCTGACCGACTGACATGCTTCCACTGTTAATGCTCGGTTTACAACCACAAGCTTCACATGTGGTTCTTAATGCACTTACGTGGCCCTTTCGTGGCCATTCATGACGTCCATCTGAAACTGCTCGTACATGCCAAATTACTGAGGTGACTGGTGTCGTATAGTCGGACCTTTCTCGGTGGTGTTTGTGTCCTACTCCTAACAGTACTGGGACTTTAGTGGCACGTGAAACTATCCATGCAAAATTAGAAACGTTATTCAGTACTCCCCCCCCATGAGTGTCGTTACTCGTTAGAGACAGTTCACTGCACAACTAAAATAATGCAGACATGGGGTGTGTTGAATTATTTTGCAACTGAGATAGTTTGTCTTGTTGACCAAATAAGGTTGCACATTGTGTCACAACTTGTGGTGGACAAAATTTTACCTACTGGATCATAAACATTGATTAGTTGACAGTCACTTTACAGAGAATTACAACCATTGATGTGGGGTGGAACTGTAGAGATGCCTTGCTTGGAGAGCTCGGAGAGCACACTCTCAGTTGATGGAGGCTTCAGGCCTAACGGCAATGGTAGCCACGGCTTGCTGATCGCCTCTTTCACCGCCATGTCAATTACCTCCTCCGCCTGAATAACAACAGAAATAACCCAAAGAGATTGTCATTGTTATCCTTAAGTTTTTAGCACAAATTGCACTTCAGGTTAGGAACTGGGATGCACATATTATTGAGATCTTGCCGTGCATGGCTGCATGATCCAACTTTTCAATGGACTCGTAGCTACATTTTTTAGGAACTGGGAATAAATATAGCAAATCCCTATTTACTACAACTTGGGACCAAAGTTAGTGCCTAATTCCGATAATTTCAAGACATGCTTAACATTATAATATTTTGATAATTTAAAGTTTCAAGATAAATTTAAAGACCAACATGTCCGGAAAGGCGTGAACTTACTGGATGTAGATCAGCAGAATTTGGAGGAATTGTGACACTGCTATCAACTGCAGAAGTTGTGTGAAATCCAGAAGCATTCTGCATCTTCCATAAAAAAGGAAGATTATGATTTATTGTATGATACAAGAGGAAGAGTGATCAAAGGTAGGAGTTGGAAAAAGTGTTCTAATGAGAAAGCTAACTCTTTAGCATCCAATAGCGTTTCATTAGATAGGAACATATTTGATAAACAATGATAGCTAGTCAACTTTAGTTGTATGCTTTCTAGTTCCAGAAACGGTTGATTGAACACACTTACCTTGTCCATGATCATATGCAAGAACTTCGTAGAGAGGTCTTACCTGAGGTACATAAGAATAAGGAGTAGGCTGTGGTGGCATCACAGGGCAACCCCATGCATCTGCATGCATCTGAAACATGAAGATGTGTGTGATACAATGTCATGTATCTGCTACTCAAACTTATCAATCACAGTGTTGAATAGCGAGAACTTACTCCTTGATAAGGTCTCCATTGCCAAGTTTCAGTTACTGGCCAATGGGGATAGCTAGGTGAACCCCACATTTGAACACCAGTAGCTCCCCACATTGGATAGACTGGACCTGGTGGGAGGGTGTGATTCGAATGATATGGAGGATAGGCCATGATTGGTTTGTGTGAATAATAACTCCTTTGTATTTGATCTCTCTGGTGCAGCCATCTTCTGTCATCTTCCTTGGGAAGAATGTGTCTTCTGTGCAATCGATATTTCTGCTTAGAATAAAAAACTTAGTCACTTAGCTACGAGTATAAATCATACACTGTCTATGAATAAGAAGCTAGAGATCAGAAAAATTATCATATTTAACACACCTGAAGGTGACTTGCCACATGATGCCTAGTTAAGCCATCCACTTTCATAAGCTCTAGTATTCGTGAAGGAATAGCCTGATCTATACCTAGTTGTTCCACTGCCTGCACAAACTTTTTGTGTAGCTCAGGTGTCCAGTCTACCTGAGACCCAGAATCAAAAATAAAAAGCTATAACCTGGGGATGCAGTTTATGTCCATTTTGAATGATAAAAGAGGAAATTAAGTTTGGAAGCCATGGGGCTATTAAAAGATAAACAAGATATTGGTATTAAAGAAGGAACAAAGAACTCAAAAGATCAAAGGAACATCTGTTCAGAAAATTATACCAATAACCAAAGAATCTAATAGATTAGCATAAAGTTTGAAAACCAACTAGTAAATCCAAGATGATTACAACTTTCTGAAAATGATAATCCCATAACTGTAGGATAATATTCAGATCTAGGGGAGAAAACCAGAAAATCCTCAGAAATTATTTGATTGTGTTATATCACCTTCATCTTCTTTCTGTTCACTCGAGTAGCACAAGAATTATGATGACCAGAACCTTTAACTCCATTTTCCATACCACGACTAGAATTGCTAGGACTGTCTTTGTTTTGAGCATATTGACATATGTTGCTTTCATTGTTGGTGCAGTCAGCTGAGTCATCCTCCTTCTTCACCAAATTCTCTTGTAAACTTTCTGGATGGTCTACCTGCAGAGATACTTCAGCCATTGCACAAGTAGTTTCGACGGATTTAGATTCTCCTTCTTGTTCTCCCACTTCATTTTCTGTTGAGCAATTAGTATGATCTTGGCAATCCCCCTCATCCAGTAATCTGCCTCCTTGATTTAGCTGTGGGGTTGAAGGCGCAGGGTACTTATCACTACCCGGCGACTTCTCGTGGTCACTTTCAGTAGCCAGAGACACGTTACTTTCTGTTTCCTCCGAGTTCTCATTACCTAACCCTTGGTTCTCAAGGTTCTCCACCTTGAGCTCAAGCATGGAAGCTACAGATTCTTTGAGAGGCCTAAGTGATTCACAGAGCACACTTCCCCCTGCATTAAATGCCTGCCGAGAACTAATGGCGTTAAGTTATCCCTAACTTAGCCATCAAATTCATAAGAGCCTATGAGAAGTAAACCAACTAAAACAAGAACCTTATGAACCACATGCTGCCATATGTTCCTTAGTTTGTCTTCAGAGACTGGTTTCCTAAGGAACTCAACTGCTCCAAGCTGAATAAATTGTCAAATGGTATTCATTAGCTATCTCATGAGTCTACATGAAATTCAATAAATGAGCAACAAGTGGAGCATACAATTTCCATCAACCACTAGCTAAAAAGAAGCTACACTGCTAGATAGGTGGAAAAGAAACTAGAAAGTAAAACTGATTTGAGCCAGAGCCATGCATTTAGGCATGTAAATCTATATGTTAATAAGAATTAAAATCTTACCGCTATGCACTTCATCATGGTGCTCAGGCATTGAATATTTGAAGTCACTGTGGGAAAACATAGTTTACATTGTATCAGAAGTTGCAAGTACAAGTTCATATGGAAGAGAATCTTTTTTTCCGCTTATGTTTTTTATTTAACTTTTGAAAAGTAATTTAGTTGCATTCATCACAATTCATGGAAAGGATGAGGAACACAGAACTTAATAAAATCCAATTTCTGCCACAATGTAATAAATACAGCTTGTAATATATAAGGTGGCTATCAACTTACTGATGGTTGGCAAGTCCTTTGCAGTTTCCAGAAACTTGAAACACCCATTGCTGTCACTTGAACTCACCTGAAACCGATTGTGTCATTAGTAAAGCATTTTCCATTCTAACAAAGCAATTCATATTCAAGCTCATTCAGTTAAAACCATCCTCAATACTATGATTATGTGAAGTGATACAGCAAAAAGTTGTTTTGAGTTCTATAATGATATCAGAACCAAAAAGTGATTATGGTCAGCACACCATACACTAAACCAAGAAAGGCTTGCATAATAGAAAGATACGAATGGTTTCTAAACTTGAAATTTCAATTGAAGATCATTACCTCTACTATCGCAACATGGAAGCTTTCAGATTTGCTCGAAACTGCTGACAGCGCTTCATTCTCATTGCAGAAAGTAGAAACTGGAGAAATCATTGTGAGGTTATTCTACTTACAGAGAAAGCTTTTGATGAGTGCAACCACAGTTGCTAGGAGAAATACTAGAGATTAATATGCTAGTACACTAGGAAAGCACTGGATTGTGACACATAAAATTATGTCGGGCAAACATCATCTAATCTGCCCTTTCAATATCCAATATAAAATGAAAAGAGATTAGAGGATCAATTAATTTTGGAAAAAAAAGGGATGTAATTTGCAACCAAGAATCGATCTTCCTGGAAAAGGTAAATTAAAACAGAGGTGGCCTCTCATATTCTGATTCTATCTGCCCTTCCATGTTATCCCCATCTGGACCAAATCAAGCTGTAAACCACTAAAACAATAATGTACAAAAATAACATAACTGATGACCCGTTTTTCATTTCTTTATCATCTAAACATAGAATAATCCATGTTTGAATTGCATTTGAGTATTCGGAGACACATGCTCGATTGGTATCAAAGAAGAGGAGTTTCTATCACTATCAGTTACAAAATTCTTAAAAAAAGTTCCAAAAATAAACTAGCAAAAAGAAGCAAGCACAAACAAGAAAAGAGATGGGGGACTGAGATGCCTTTTGGGGACCAACAAAGCAGCAAAGATAGGAGAGGGAAATTAAAGAAATGCAAGCAGAATTTCTAGTTCAGGAAAGAGTGTTGTGTATCCGTATAGCTCGAAAACAAAAGGGGGTAATCAAAACTCTAACCAATATAGTCCATTGCTTCCAGTTTTGACTTTATCTCAGCAGCAGAATTGCTGTCCTCGTCAAGAAGAAGGACCCTAAGGCCCTTTGGAAAATCCTTCCATGCTGATAAATCATTAGCAGTGCAAACCATAGCTGGTTTGGCATCGTTTCTCAGGCTGCCCACAATTTTCTGTGATCACTCCTTATCAGCACCCAATCTAATTCTGCATGACCCACATCAGTATGTGCATAATATCAATCCTCGTTAACAGTTAATATCACGCCTTATTTACTAATCCACATCATAGAAGAGGGGAAAAAAAAAAGAGAGAGAGAGATGACTGATCTCCAAAAATTGCTTTATGATAACACCTCACTTAACAAGAGAAGTTCCTTTATGGTATATACTACAGGTTGAATCTGCCTCCTGTATACTGTTGGATTAGCTGATCTACCCCAGACAGCAAAAACTTCAGAAGAACACAAAGAGATGATGGGTTTAGAAAGAACCTGACCCACGTGTTTTAAGTATAAATTACATCAGGTAGCAGCAAGGAAAGATCTTGCTCAAACATAAAGGATCTCACTTTGGTCCAGCTAGTTTTTATGGATCAACAAATGGACAAAAACCCAGGTGAAATCTTGGTAAAATATGCAGGAAAAGACCAAAAAAAAAAAGATTCAAAACATAGACAATAAAATGAAAAAAGATGCAAAAGAACAGATAAAAGGAAAATGGAAAATGAAGCAGATGCAAAACTGGGGAATTCTTGAAACTGAAACAAGAGACAACACAAATGCCTGATACCCCACTACATGCATGCACATTAAACAGTAAGGCCGCAAGAACACCACTTCCTGTTCCCTCTAAAAGAAGGGAAATAAAAGACATCAACCACATGCATCATGCTAATGGTTCCATAATGAGCTAAAGAATGTATGCTCTTATCGTATGCGAACATGCCTTGAGGAACTTACAGAGCTCAGAAAAAGCTTTCTTCTTTCTGTACAAAGTCTTTTCCTTTCTTCACCTGCAACCTTTGCTTTGGCTGAACAGGGAATACATACAGAGAGAGAGAGAGAGAGAGAGAGAGAGAAGGAGACAGAGGCTTAAGTGCGCATTCTCAACTATAACAAGGCATGTTTGTGACTTTCTACAAGAAAACTGGCCTGGAGTTACTATCAGTAGCATATAGACCATAGAATATGCAAGCCAGACCTCCTAAAAGCTCTAAATTCGCTTTCTAGCCACTTTTTCTACGTAAATACCCCGAAAAGCCTCCGTACATTTCCTCCTATCCCATTATTGTTTTTCATAAAATTTTACAAATATAGAAGTATTCATTAATTATGTTCTTTAATTAAGTCTTAAATCTCTTTAGGCTGACCGATTTAAAAGTAAAAATTATAAATTTTTAAATTTAATTTTTAACTTTTTAATTTATTTTATTTTAATAATTCTAGTTATTAAATTTTGATCAAATTATTAATTAATTAGTCAATTTTTATTAGTTAATAAGTTATTTTAAATTAAAATAAATAAATAAATTTTTATTTCATAATCTTCTTGTTCAATTAATTTTCAAATTCTTCGATAAATAAAGACATTTTTAATCATATTTCAAAATTTTTAATCTTATTCAATTTTTAGCCGATTTTATAACGATTGAATACGGATTAAATCTTTTAAACTTTAAATTTTTTATCTGACCAGTTTGACTAAGGATGTCAATGAACTCCCCAACTCTTGATTGAATGACCCGCAGGCCACGACTTCATTTTTATTATTTCGGTCAGGCCAAATTATTTTGATTCGTGACTCGCTCATAACCTGATCAAATTAGGCTAAAATCAAGCTGGACCAAAATTGACATCTTTAAGTTTAATTTCCGCTTCAATTTTTAAAATAGTGGTATTTATGAGCAAATCTTTAGAAAGCCCTCTCTTAAATATCTCAATCCAAAAATTAGAACCAACAATCTCTAATAATAAAATTCTCAGTTAAAAAATTATTTCTTAGCTACATAAATGAGACAGTTTATTTCTTTGCCACATAAATAATACGTTAGCAAAAACAATAACAAAACAATTCAGTAAAAATTTTGATAAATTCAAAATTTGGAAATGTCTAGTATTATGCAGCCTTATCCTAACTAATCGAGAGAAGCTACGTAAATAATATAAATGTAAAAATCACAAATTTTTCCTTAATTTATTACCGAATGTATTTTTGTTGTCTTAAATTATTTAAAAAGTTATTTTATAACATTAAAATTTATATAAAAGTTAATATAATTTATTAAATGTATGTTATATTATTTTAACACAAAATATTATATAATTGATTATTAAATATGTGACAAAAAGTTTATAGATTTGTTTTTTAAAGTGATTTTGAACAATGACAGCATTTTTAAAAATAAGAGAAACCAATAAGAGAAAAAAGTCAACGTATTCAATACACAAGATTCTCATTAATATACGCAGTCTTCCTTTTATATTTTTACAAAAAGGCGATTTCTGAATCTTACAAGAAGACTTTACTAAATAATGTAAGGTATGCCTTTACCATTTGGTTGAAGCTTTAAAATCAATTTAGCATGAACTTATGAGCCTAATTAAAGAGCTCTAAGTTACTTTTAAGTTTTAATATCAAAATTTGACCCATAAAATCGTCAATGCATGTCACTGAGTAGTTATGTGTATTAATAACTAACAACCTCTAAATATATACCATAAATATTACAAACAATAGTGTTTTATTACATTATTATATGGTACGAGGGGTTTGTACACTTATGTTACGTATGAGATAGATAATCTATAACAAATCAAGTACGAAACCAACTTGTCTCTCCTCCAATAAACGACATGAGTTCGACATATGTAAGATTCTACAAAATGTACCTCATTGTCTATTTTTTAATTATAAATATTTAACAGTAAAAGCAAGTGATAGTACATGTTGCCTTTCCATGCAAGGACACAAGAAAGTTACTTGACTTTTCCCGGAAAATTAGCTGACTTAAAATTGAAATATGTACCTTGAATTTGAGTCCTAATATATGTAGAAATTTTTGCTAAGAGACTCACCCATCACAGCTAGGTGGATAACGCGAGTGAGATCCGAATGTAGTAGAGGTAAAAAAAGATCCGGTGAATCAGAGGGACCACTCAAAAATTGAAATAATAAGGAATTTTAAATAAAAAAGAGAAGTTGAGCGGCATTTTTTAGTTATTTATTTATTTTATTTTATTTTTATGCATTTTATTTTTATTTTGTTACTTTTTTTGTTTAATTAATTAAATAGTTTATTATACAATTTATTTTATCATGTTTTATCTTATTATTGTTTTAGTTTTATTTTTCGATTATTATTATTATTATTTATCTCTTTATCTTTCTGTTTTAGATTATGAATTTTATAATCTTATTCTATTTTATTGTTAATTTTATGCAGTTATCTGTGTATAGTATTTACTTTTATGTCCATCAATCATAATTTTAAAATTTTTTTCTCTTTTTTATGAATTTATCGAAAACAATCTCTTTATTAATTAAAATTAAGGTTGGGTATTTCTAAAATTCTCTAGATTATGCGTTTCAGTAAAATTTTTACTGAGATGTTATTGTTATTATTGTTTTAACTTGGTTTAAACATATCATTTAATTTAAGGTTATATGTTATTTTTTAAACATATAGTTTACATAATTTGATATTTTATTAACATATATTTAAAAATAATAAATATGAGACCATTATTCCAATAAAAGTTCGGAAAGATGAAGATTTAAATAGCAATTTACAATTATTTAGTAAAATATTAAATAAAATTCATTAAAAATAAAGACATATTTTTTTCATCCTTCAGCCCGGCCTATTGCACGCTTCGACCCACTCTCACTAGATCCACCAGCTTGAATTGAAGACATCGTCCTGTCTTAGGTTGTCACTCGTCCCTTATGACCTTATAAGTAAAGTTGTAAGGATTACGAGAATAGATAATAGGATTATGGTAGCTAAAATTGTATTTAGTCAGGTAGTTTTCAATGTTGTTTGTGCGTATGCACCGCAAGCGGGTTCAAACTTTCAGCAAAAACGACTATTCTGGGAGGCGCTAGAAGGGGTACTGCAACAATTTGCTGTTACATAGCAGATCATCCTTGGAGGTGATTTTAATGGACATATAGGAGCTGGTACGGATGGTTACTTAGGTGTACATGGGGGCTTCGGCTACGGCATTAGAAATGAAAATGAGATTGCTTTATTAGATGTGGCCGTGGCTTATGAGTTAGCCATCGCAAATTCCCTTTTTAAGAAAAATGAAGCTCACTTGGTAACTTTTCAGAGTAGCTCTTCCAAGACTCAAATCGACTATCTCCTTGTCAGGAGCGGTACCCGATCATGGTGCAAAGATTGCAAAGTCCTGCCGGCTGCATGCATATCGACTCAACATAAATTACTAGTTTTGGATTTCGGTATCAAAGGATGGAGGTCCCAGCCTTTTACCCAGCAGTGTCACCGAATTAGAAGGTGGAGGTTAAGAGGGGACAAGATAGAACGATTTAGGTCTCAAGTTAGGACAAACGCCACATGGTCTATGAGTGGGGCTGCAAATCTGTTGTGGGAGGGTGTTGCCTCTGTAGTGCGTGCAACTGCCACCTACCACCTAGGGGTATCCAAAGGGGCTCCCGAAGGGTAAGGAGGAGGGCGAATGGAAGGTTGGTGGTGGTCGGGAGAAGTCCAGGCTTCTGTTAAAGCAAGGAAGAGAGCTTTTAAAGACCTCCTAGCTAGTTCAACGGAGGTGGAGAGGGTTATTAACAGAGTAAGGTATGGATTAGCAAAACGAAAGGCTAAGAAATCTGTCGCAGTGGCTAGAGGGGAGGCCTCTGAGGCCCTGTACAAGGACTTAGATACGCAAAGGGGAGCAAAAAAGATTTTCAAGCTAGCACAAGATAGGGCGCGCGGGATGAAGGATTTCCATCACTCTGGTTGTATTCGGGATGAAACCGGACATGTACTCACATAGACCCAAGAAATCAAGAGGAGATGGTAGAGGTACTTTCAAGGCCTGTATACCGGAGAGATGGTCGGCTGCGTAAAGTTAAGAGAACCCTCTGAGATTGGGCATGTTCAGGATCGGTACATAGGGGTAAAGATTACGAGAGGAGAGATTACGAAGCCGTTGAGAGGGATGGGGAGCGGACGAGCAGTGGGACCTGACGAAATCCCTATAGAGGTATGGAAACAATTAGGAGATGTTGGTATTGTACGGTTAGTACATCTCTTTAATGCGATTTTAGAGTCATCCAAAATGCCAGATGAATGGAGATTGAGTCGGTTGACCCCCGTCTACAAGGCCAAGGGGGACATCCTAGATTGTCACAACTATAGAGGCATTAAACTTTTGAGTCATACCATGAAGCTGTGGGAGAAGGTAATTGATACGAGAATCCGGAGAGTCGCGTCTGTTTCGGCTAACCAATTTGGATTTATGCCTGGTAGGTCCACGACAGAAGCGATACATCTACTTCGTAGACTCATGGAATGCTATAGGGAACGTCAACGAGATCTGCATATAGTTTTTATCGATTTGGAGAAGGCGTATGACAGGGTTCCTAGAGAAC
This sequence comes from Erythroxylum minutifolium, assembly GCA_027123815.1. Lineage (NCBI taxonomy): Eukaryota > Viridiplantae > Streptophyta > Magnoliopsida > Malpighiales > Erythroxylaceae > Erythroxylum > Erythroxylum minutifolium. The sequence continues at coordinate 25,608,532 of JAOTJB010000001.1, forward strand.
TCTTATGGAGGTGTTTGGAGGCCAA
>JAOTJB010000001.1:25629443-25651549 GCA_027123815.1 Erythroxylum minutifolium
GTATACCTTAAAGTTTAAAAAATAATAATTTTTAAAAACAATAATATTTAAAAATACTAAATATTGAGTATTGACAAATATAAATATTTTTAAAAATTAATTTTTAGGAAATGTTATTTGTAAAATAAAAATATTTATAAATATTTAATTACAAATTAGTAATATTGTACATACCACCCATCACTTCATAAATGCTTGTCATGTCTGAAGTCGTTATCTTAATCACAAAGAAGGTGACATCGAAGAAAGGACCAGTGACTGAAATGAAATCATGACAAGGTAGTTATACCAGAAGGTAAGCTTGGATCACCTTCTTTTCAACGAGAGATAATACTTATTGGGTGTTTTAATTTGACAATACTTCACACAAAGATCTCAAGTCGAATTGAGACGTTTTTGTAGGATTCTCACGAAATTCTTCAATTTCTTTCTGAAGTAAACGATTATTCATTTTTTGCACACCTTTCGTGAATAGCTGAGAGATTGAAGAATATCTTGAAACTCAAGTTAAAGAATTGGTCTGATTCTATTTCTATTGGTTCTGTTTGATGAAAGGAAGGATTTCAAATAATTGTTGCTTTTAAAAATTATAATAAATAATTGAAAATATTTTACATATTAATTATTAATTTTTATATAAAATATGATAAAATTTACAAATATTAATTTATTATTTTAATTGTATGTTTAACAGTAACAATTTTTTGTTAACAAAAACTAAAAACACAGTTCTTAGATTAATTTGTTTTTTAATTACCGACAAATATTGTTTAACTAATAACCAAAGGTTTGCAGTATCGTCATTGCCCACTCTCCTCTGACCTGTAAGTGAAAGGGTAAGGGTGCCTGGCAGGTCCCATTCATGGCGGGGACTAGCACTTTATAGAGCAAAATTTCAAACTTTATCTGAAGTTCTGGTGGGTATTCTTTTTTTCTTAGATGAAATTTTGCGTCGAAATTCCTTTAATTGTGTATTCTTCAAGTAACTTGTTTTCTCTTTGTTTGCAATTATGGCGCTGAATCACGCTCTGGGTGTTCTTCATCTTCCCCTTCAAGTTACTTTTTTCTTTTTCTTTTGTGGTTTTATGGTTATTAGCAAGTCATGTTCTTACTGTTATGTTTTTATTAGAAAAATAATCACGGGTGTGTGGGGTAATGCTTAAAAGTTTTCATCTTTATGTAGTTGACATACTGTTTCCTGGAGCGGCAGGATTCCCTGTTCTGCTTCTGAACTTCTGTTTATTCTGTACTATGTAAGAAAGAGTTGGTGCTAAAAGAACTGCTTGATGGGTTTAATGTTTTGAAATTTTTTTAATTGATTCTAAGGACAACACTCGTGTTTTGTCCTATGGCTTTCAGTCTCTGCAAATTTGCATATTTGATTCATCCTTTTTTCTTTTTTTCTGGTTTTTATGCAAGTTGTGATTGACAAAAACTTAAACAGATCTAATGTGCTGCAATATGGGGTTGGTTGACTTAGTGTAGAGTGCCCAACCTTGATTTTGGAAGCATTTTTTCCCCAGGTTCTTTGGATTGATGGCTACCTTTGGTTGTTAGCATGCTTCATAATCGGATGCGCATTTTAATAATCGACTCTTCCCATACCATTCATCTTAGTAAAGCTTTTAATCAATCGCCTGGCTTCTTAACTACTTTTGGAAATGAGCTACTTCAGGGAGTGCTGGTGTTTCAACATATATGTCTAGCAAGAGTCAACTATTTTCTGTCAGACAGACCTTTTGTAGCATGAACAATCTGCCTAATTTACTTTTTCCGTTCATAGCCTTCAGCCTCAATATCTTCTTTTTGCTGATTTATGTAGTTTGTCTTCATTTCAGCTGCTATCATATCAAGGTTATGCAACTTAGGTGATGGCAGACTTACCGGGTTATGTAAGGTCCTGTTTGCATACTGGGAAGCTGGCCTTCTTGGCAATTTTGGTGTCTGGAGGGGTTGTGTTGCAAATTCTGGTTAGTAGATGAGATCTTTGTTTAATAACCTTAAATCTTTTCCATCGGCTGAGTTAAATAAAGCACTGTCTATGCTGTCTGTTGGTAATTTCTCGATTGTTGTTTTCAATCTTGCAGGCCTGTGCACTGTACAATAATTGGTGGCCAATGCTTACTGGTGAGTGCTTCTTGGGCTAGTTAAGGAATTTGCTCGACTTTTTTGTACCCTTGCTGTAAAAGTTTTCATTTTCCTAACAACGAACATACCCAATTATCTAAAACTGAAATATGGAAGATATTACCTCTTCTCCTAATCCGTATGTACGGTTATGGACAGTAACAGATGCATGACTCAATTGCTGGCATGATTTTGATCTTCTAAATGACAGTAGGCCGATGCGTATTAGTGTTCTTAGCTTCATCTAGTCCCTACGAGTGTTGTAATGCAAGCTTGAAATTGGGCATTTTGATGGCACTCTTCACATTGTATCTTGCAGTAATTATGTATGTTCTTCTTCCCATGCCTTTGCTGTTCTTTGCTGGGTCGGACAGTTCTTCTCTTTACACAGACTCCAACAGTGGGTTAGACTCTATAACTTGAAATGTTTAAGATTTTACTTATTCTTCAGCTTCAGATTGATCAGTATCACGATTAATATCCTTCTCTTTGTCTAACTGGTAACAGATGGATCAATGCAACCAAGTTCTTAACAGGAGCTTCAGCCATTGGAAGTATTGCAATTCCAGCAATCTTAAAGCATGCTGGTGTTATTGGCTGGGGAGCACTTGCAATGGAGCTTTCGTCCTACTTTGTATTTGTTGTGGCTATGATGTGTTACATTCGCATGAATGATGAAAATGATTACAGTATTCTTTAGGATAGAGCGGTTCTTTGATGTTGCACATTCATGTTATAGTTTCTCTGGACTGGTGTTTTCTTTGTTATGGTGTTCAAATGATGATTTTTGTACACAGTTTTTGTACTACCTTATTAATTTGGCTCGAGTTCTTGTTCAATGAAGAAGAAGCCTAGTTGATTTTATAATGGTATTGAGTCAATTATATTCTCAAATGTCAAATCTGTTTCTAATTCACAGGTACGCAACTTTTGGAAGAGAGTTGTCAAACCTGTTTCTAATTCACAGGTTAGCAGATTTTGGAAAAGAGGTGGACCCTTCTTGGATCATTACACGAGCTTATGATGCATCACTTCCAAGGAGTTCAACTAAACCACCAAGATGCAATAACTTCTAGTTGTGGTAGACAAACATGCGACTGATCAGTGCCTAACTTATATGGTATCAGAAATTTTTGTAAGGCAAAACAATAAATTGTTACATTTGTAAGAAGTTATGTAGTTGTAACTTATATCCCAACGTTTTAGGAGTTGTGACATAACTGTCAAATAACTATCTCAAAACATAATTTGATTTGCTTGTAAGTTTTCCAAGACTTCAATGTCATAAACCTTTGAAACTGCAAATCCATCTGCAGCCTCTCATCATCGAATTAAGTATGAATATTATTGCTGAAACTTTGCCCTTGTTCAACCACCCTTACGCCCTGACTTGCAGCATACATCATCATTCATCATAGATCCTAGAAGCCTTGCTTCTGAGTGCCTTCTCTATCACTAACAAATTGATGATAGTCAACTCACCGTCATGTTCCTCTTGGACTAGCAGATTGCTCAAATTTGGTCCTCTTCATATCAGATCAGGCCGATTTTGCTAAACATAATTGTGCTTGAACAATCAATCAGTTACTGCTTTTCCCCCGAAATGGATAATTTAAGCACCGTGCAATATTTCAAGTCCTTTGCCAATTTTATAAACAGATTTATTTACACCGTCTCTTGCCAATTATTGAAAAGCCATTTGCCACAAAAGGGTCTCACAAACTGCCAAAAACTTGAGACTGCACAATTTGTATATCATCAACCACCAGTCAATTTCCACGAACTTTTTGGGCATGAAGAAGAGACCACCTAACCGTTGCTGGAGGATTACAATTTTGTTGCATGCAGCGGACCAACTAACAGAATTATGATATCCCACAGTGGAATAGTAATCATCTGCAGGATTGGTAAACATATATGACTAATCCATGTCATCAGTAGCCCTGTACCAATTCACTTGCTTCGTGATTGGACAAAGAAACTGCAGAGAATGAAAGAGATTCAAAGAACAAAAGGTCAGTCTTTCTCCGTTGGCTTTCAATATATCCCTTGATGTAATCCCTTGATTCTATTGTAGGGAACTGCAGATTGATAAGAATCTCACAGTCCATTGAATTATCTATCACTGTTGGATTGTTTAAATCAAGATGCTTGCAGCCTACCAAGCACATAGCTCCTGTTTCAGCATTATAAATTCCTTCAGCAGTGATTTCAACATGTTTGTACTCTCTGATATTTTCATTGTCTGATGTCATTATGTTCATTGAGTAGCTGATGTTCAGTAAACTGCTATGGTAGATTTTAGCAGGTTGTGAGCTTGGTGGATTCATCACATATTCATTCCCACTCCCAGGATGGAACTGATCACCAACAGAGATGGGAAGCGCCTTGCCCCATCCCATTTCCCTTCCTTTAGAGTTCTTGAAGAACATTTGGAATTGCATTCCTTGTGAATTTCCTTCTGGATACTGCTTCTCTTTGTTTCTACTAGGCTTGTCTTTTAAGCAAGTGGCTCTTGCTTTCTCAACCATGGTGTAAGTGTACTGCAGCCCTGGAATCTCGGTATATTCGTTTTGGTTACTACCAAACACAATCCTATTGAAGTGACCTACATCATTCGTCTTCTTGTTGCTCCTAATTTGCCCCTCAATGCATCTAGTGTTTCTAATTGACCAAAGAGCAGGGAATCTAAAACTTAATCTGATTGAACAATCCCCAATATAGGAACCGTTCAAAGAACCAACTGCACTGAAGATTCTACATGCAACAACACATAGCTGGTTCTTCTTTGCATTCCATGACCCTTCAGCAATCAATGTTGTGGATGGATTGAAAGCGAAGTCAAAGTTGGTGAAGCCGCCATCTGGGAATTCGAGTAAGAATCTGAGGCTTTGTCCATCTTTTGAACACTCTACTAAACTCAAAGACATGACTGGGGAAAAATATCCTGAATCCTCACCAAAAGGACTGCAAGTCTTTGGGTATTTGCAGTCACTTGCATACTTCAATCGAAATGAAAGCAAACGAGAAAATATTGAACAGAGAGATCTGCTGAGGGGTAAACTGAGTGATGTGCTCGTGGGAATATTATCTCCACTGTGACAATCACCATCAATTGTTTTTGAAACCTAATTGTACTTATAATCCTGCTTATGAAGCATCAACAAGGTGATTGGATCAAAGAAACTCGGACTATCCTCCAAACTCAAGCTCTCTAATGTTCCTGTAACCAAACTTGTAATATCTCCTGAACTTTTAACATCATACAACTTCAGAACACCCTCAGTAGCAAGACGTTTACCTTGTTCTAGATCAATATAAGTTGAACCCACCATGCAGAGCTTGCCAGCAGATTTTGACCAGAACCCTTCAGCTTGGAAACTCAAGGCACCAGTCTGAGATCCTTCAGGAATTACCTGGGGAGAGTACGAGTGACTCTGAACAATATCCTCCACATACAAGCTCATACCTGAGATTTGGAGGAGTACAGTTGCTTCCACCTTATATACACCATCAATAACTGTACTGTAAACGTTGTTGGTAAGGAACACCAGCATTCTCCTGTTAACTGCGGAATCATAGAACTGATTGGGTAAGTTTGTAACATCCTGGATTCTATCTCCACCAAGGTAATAACCATCTTGCACCGCAGGAAATGGGACATTGGTGAGTTCAGGACCTGTAGGAGCTGATTCGGGGACAATAGAGGCACAGTGATCGGAGTAACGTATATTGGTTTTGGAGCTAGAGACAATGGTGGCGGAAACTAAGAATGAGACAATGATGTGAAACCGTGGAAGGTGATGACATATTGTTGCAGATACAGCCATAAGAGAACTCATAGCCATAGCGGTTCTGCAAGTAGTCACACAGTTCCAAAGCTCTCCGAAGAAGAGCTATTTGCTGGCATGACTTGGCCGAGTGATGCGAATCTTTTGCACGTGGGGTTGACTTCCAACTCACATTTAGATTTAAAAATTTTGATATTTTTAAAATCCTTTAAAGATTTAATAAAATTAAAATTTTGAAATAATTTATAAGATTTTTTATTAATTAATTTATTTTAGTTTATCAAAAATTATTAATTGACAAAAATTGATCATTTACTTATTAAGTTGATCACTTTCGAACAATAAGAGTTATTAAAATAAATTGAATCGAAAAATTTAACGATTTAAAATTTTTAATAGTTAAATGCTTGTGGGATGATTTGGAATTTTTTATTTCAATTTTCATCCTTTTTAAAAAATTATTACTTATTTTATTTAATTATCACTTAATTATCATATTTTTATTAATTTTATCCAAAATTACGTAGCATTAAAATTATTGAATTTCAATAAAAAATATGAATAAACAAAAAATCTATGAAATATCACGGAAAATTAATTAAATAGTGTTATATAGATTAGTTAATAATTTTTATAATAAAAAAATTAAAAACAAATTATGTCTATTATAATTAATCCTATGATTTTCTTAATTTATATTTTAAAAAATTCTCCTATAAACTTTATTTATTATAGTTGACAAACTTCTATTATAACCTGCCTTATAGTCTTGATTTTATGAAACCAATATATGAAATATACAACATTAACACTTAATAGAAAGCTCGCTCAGGCAAATAATTTAAAAGGTCCAGTAATACACAACTTTACTTCTAAATAGTAGAGATACATTTATACATATTCATTATCTATATACACACATCAGTATCATCATCATCAAACGCAACCCGAGTCTTACATCAAAGCAGAGTTTGGAGAGGTCTGATAGCAAGCAATCTTACCCTTAAAAAGTAGAAAGTGTTTCCGGTAAACTCACGTATAAACGTGACAATGTATATATACATATATACATTATATATATAGAGAGAGAGGGAGAGAATGTTCGTTGGTTTAAAAAAAAGCAACAAAAAACATAAATATACAACTCAAATCAAATATTTAATATTTCAAACGAAATCAAGATACCAAATTTGTACCAAATACATTATATGTAGGCTTGCAAAAGCTATTCATGAGGTTATGTTTAGGAAAGCAAGAGCACGGCGGAGAAACCAAGCAGCAGAAGAGTCATGGAAGCAATCAATACACGACCAGAGACGTCCGAACCATGTGCCCCGTTGCTTTTGGGACCGTCGTCATCGCCACGGTGAACGGCGACTTCCGCGACGCTTTTTGTGAAGTTATAGGCATTGGTCGCACCATTGACGACACCTTCCGTGGTGTTCTTGGTGGTGGTGTAGACGTTCACAACATCTTGTACCACGCTCTTCGTATCATTAGCCGCACCATTGATGGCGCTGACGGCATCAGATATTGGATTCCCATAGGAAGAAGACGAAGAATTGAAGATGGCGATGATAAAGAATCCTAGAAAGAAAAGGCAAGAAGAGAACGGAGATTTTGAGCTCATTTTCATTATTTTGGTTTCCAAGACAGGGAAAAGGCAAGAGCATATAAAATGTGTATTGTAAGCAAATCTTCATGTTTACTAGTTTGGTTTTAGACAATTGTTGGTGTAGATTGGGAGGAGAAGTGTAACCATCTTAACCTCATTAGGAAGATCGAACTCAAAGAGTGAGGTGAGGGGTAAAATCATATACGTATCGATCACCGATTTCTCTTTTGGCAACGACTTTTGATGTAGTTGAAGCTAAGTTTGCTTGAATTCCTTGTTGCCCAAGACTAGCTATACCTTGTACCTAACTCCGTACACTTTTACATCGTTTAAAATAATATCTCATGTTTTGAAATCAGGAATAGAAGTTAAATTAGTAAGACGTAAAAGGTTTAGAAAATTTAATTGGTATTAAATTATTATTAAATTAGTTAAATATTAAATAAAATTAAAAATTTTGAATTATAATTGAAAGAAATTGTCTGAAAAATTTAATGTTTAATTAAAAAAGGATATTATTAAATTAAAATTAATTGATTTATAAAAGTTAATTAATTTTCGAAATCGATCGATTAATTAGCAAATCGATCGGCTTTTAACAACAAAAGTTATTAATATAAATCAAACTGAAAAATTAAAAATTGAATAAAAAAGTCAACTATTTTGATATTTTTACGGTTGAATCGAAAGAATTGGTTGAATTTTTTAGTAAAACTAAATTATTTGATAAATTAATATTTTATAATAAAATGATAAAATTGATTTCGATAACATTTACAAATTTAATGAATTTTAATTTTTAATATGTTATTTTCATATTATTAAATTAAAAATAATTTAAAAGATTTTAATTACAAGAGACCTACAACACAAGCCTTAATACTTGAGGAAATTGTAATTACATGAGATTGCTAAAGAAAATTGATTGAATAATAAATTAAAAAATTGCTTAATATTTTTAATTTATTAAATAATAAAATTTATATAACATACATGACAGTTATATAGTAAAAATATTAATTCAATGCAAATCGTTATATTATTAATTAAGAAATTATTGTCAGGTTATTTTTACCAAAATTAAAAGTTGAAATATTTTAATAATATTGTAAAAAATTAGGGAAGTATTATATAATTGAAAAAAGATTGAATTTTTTAATAATTATTTCAAAAAATTAAAATGCATCTAAATCATATAATCTCATCATTTCTTTCTTAAAAGCAAAACTTACCTTATCCAATGTCAAGTGAGCAATTTGATGATGACACCGCACCTCCTTAAGATCGTCTTAGGAAACCAATCACCTCTCAGGAATTGACGTGGCCCACCTTCCACGTTATTGACAATTTAAATTTTAGTTTAATTTTTATTTAAATATTAATTCTTTTTATTTACACACATTCGTGAGTCTCAGAGATTTGTTTATTCCCTTTCTAAACGACATGTCGAATGGAACAATTAACGGGAAACCATCAAACCACTAATCCACCGTCGATCTCATCTCCAATCGTTAATAGGAAAAGCGCGGGAAGTTCAACGAACTTAAAAAATCAAAACCCCAAATTCAAACGCTAAACCCTAATGCAAGCACTGTTTCTCTGTCTCTCACATCTTCTCGAGTCTCTTACTGAGGGAGACAACAATGGATCCTTTCGCTTTTATGACGGGCCTCTGCCGCGTGTCCTCATCTCAAGAGGAACTACTGCGTCGCTGCCCGTTCGCTCTCGAGCCGGAGGAGGCTGACTCCGAACTCTTCCCCGAGGATTCCGGCGAGTTTCCGGTGGATTGCACCGGAATCATAATGGTTTCCCCTCCGGAAAGTGCCGAGGAATTTCATGAATGCTCTAATGCCTCTACTGACAACAACGACTTTTTTCACACCCCACTGGAAGGTTCCTCGCTGGCCAGTTCTCAGGAACAACATCAGCAACAGCTAAAGCGATCGGTGGCCGATGATCCTGGCGGGAATCTCCCGGCGGAGAGAGCAGTAAATGATGAAAACTTGGTGGCCGTTGATTTGGGGAGGGATACGGATATGGGGTCTCATTTCGATTCGGGTCCGGTAACTCTGTTTAACTCCACGGAAATTAGGGTTTCTGAAAGGGAATTACCTTCAAATGATGATTTATGCGAGTCTCCTTTGAAGAAGTCTAAAATTTTGGAATTGGAAACTCCGAGGAATAGTTTAATTGCTGATGCTGGGAACATACTAGATATATTGATTAAACGTGAGGACAAACTGAAATATTTGTCTGAAAAATCTCTAAATTTGGGTGAAAACTCGAAACTGGAGACTCCAAGAGGCTGCTTAGGTACTGAAGCAGAAAGCTTTGTTGTCAAGTTCACGAGATCAATAGAGAGATTGTGTTCCTTATCCAGAGATAAAGTAAAACTGGATAAGAATTTGGTTTTACCTACTTCAAGGAGTAATTTAGATGCTGAAACATTAAATCATTCTAGAGATGCCGATAAATCTAAGGGAAGTCATCCAGGTAGAGAAAGCTTCCCAAAGAGAGAGATTGAATTTTCTACTGACTTACTAGATTCCTTTCAAGAAGATGAAGCATTTCGAGGGCTTAGTGGCAGTAGACTCGAAGGCATAAGTAAGGAAAAAGAGGACAGTGAAGCTATCAGACTATTGGACCAGAGAGAGGAAAATTCAGCTAAAAAGAGCAGTAATGATATTGGCAAGCTCAGATCCGTTCTTTCTAGTGGTTCACTCATTTGTGGAAGGGAGAAAGATGATAAACAAAAGCACAACATGCGAGTATCATTATGTGGAAAGGAAAATGCAAGACAAGATGGAATGGGTTATGATGGTGTTCAGTGCAATGCAAGTTGCGAGGAGCTTACCCTCTTAGATCTCCTTAGAATGCTTGCACAGGACTGTGACCATGATCCCTGTATAGAGCAATTAACCATCTACGAGGCTGCAAAAAGACGTGGCTTGACCTTTCCTTGAGGAGGAGATAATGACCATTATCCGGTATGGTCCCTCTACCTACTGATTGGCACAATTACTTTGTTTACAACTTGTACATGTTGAAACACGAGTGTTTAAGATTGTGAACTACATAGCTGCTACAGGATACTGCTCTTTTAATAGATAAATATACTGACAGGAAAGTTTTCTGCTTTCCTGACAATGTTGCAGGGGGCTAAATGCATTATTTTGTAACAAAATGAATGCTATTGTGCATAGTGTAATTCTATGTAGCTTGTATGGTAATTAGACTACTCTCTTCACAGATAACTTATAGTTCTTTCCTTTTCCGTTTATTAATGTAGTCTTGCAATGACCCAGTATGTTGTTTTGGTTTGAAATGTCGGAATAATCCATTTTGATTTAGTATTGATAATTGTACACCATCAAGAATTTGCTTCAGATCAGCCTAGAGCCTTAGCTGAGAAGTGACTGTTGTTTCCTTTGCTACTTTCTCTTTAAATCAGATAGCTGTAGTTGTTTGAAGAAAAAGATTTACCTTGGTTGACATAACAATAATGTTCGGCCCACCATGATGCATGCATTAAAGCTTCTGGTCTGAGTGGAAATGGAATGGACATTCTGATTTCTGGATTGCTCTTTCACTGATTTTAAATGGTTGCTTTCAGACTTCTTTATCATATTTTTAGCAGATAAGTTGCAAATCTTTTTCATTGTTAAAACGTCAATGGCCTTTCAAATAAAAGATAGACCGAAAGAGAGAGAGAGCAAGAGTAAAGGTTGGGAATTTTTAAAAGAAGAAAAGAAAGACCACAAGGGAAAATAGCTTTGTGAAACTGACATGTGATCCTGATCCCATTTTAGAGCATATTTCTCTCATCAACATTATTATGTGGTCGAATAATAATTCAGTCTTATCCCATTTTGATGCATGTGACGAATCAGATCGGATGCACCTGTCTTTAACAAGCAGTATAGAACAGCTTTACAACCTGCCTACAGGTCCAGCGCCACTTACATAGTGAAATATTTCTCAGGAGGACTAGCATTAAAATAGTTTCGTTGGAATATGACATCGATATGTGGTTACTTTTAGCTCAAACAAACGATCATTTGTTATTGGACACATAAGGGTATTGAAATGGGTTATACCATACCAAATATTTGTATCAAGTTATACCAAAAATTTAAGCTTGTACCGACTAATATAAAGGTGGAGGTCAAAATATCAAAAATATAGAATTAAAAATAGACTTCTTTTCCGCTAAAGTTAATTCAAAATCTTTCTGCCTTCATGTTTGAACAGTTCATAATTTAGCTGATAAGATGCTAACATATTCTCCAATATAATAAAAAAAACTTAAAAAGAGTTCCATACATAACTCTTGAAATCACCTTTTGGGAACTTTCAAGCTATATATTACAATCTGTGTTCCAACCTATACAAAAACAAAACAAAATAAAACCCACCAAAAATTTGTCACTTAACACATTAAGTTTGATTAAAGGGAAAAAGTAGCAACCATCACACCTCATTCAGTTCTTCATAATTGGTATGGCATGCAAAATCTGATATCCTAGCCATGGGATTTGGCAGAAGGTGGACCTACATACCCCTGAGTAATCAAAATAAACAGTTTTGGCAGTGCTAGGGACGGACTTGATGTTGGTGTATGGAGCTACTACTAGTGTTTGCCTTTGGTCCAAAACTTAGGAGTTGGGTGAAGAAGTTCTGCTTGTGGAAATGAGCTACTACAGGGCACATCCAGCAGAAGATCTTGATCAGAACTTTCTTCAACAGAAAGAGGAGTATCCAGCATGAGTGAGCCACCATCGGGAGGCATGGCAAATAAGCTTCGGGGGCTGAAGCAAGATCCATCATTATCCATAATTTCTTTGTTTTCATAAGTAGCCTTAGTGACAATCCTTTTAGGACTCTTCATTGTTCTTGCTTCTGAAAAAGTAAGAGCAAAACAATCCTTAAGAACAAGGAAACATGTAAGCAGATGATAGCAAACCTGACCATCTCTAAATGTATAGGAACTGTGAATCTATAAATGAATTTACATTTTTCAGTATGCAAACGAGTAGAGATGATATTGCCCGTTATTTAAAACTAATAATATAACCTTAGTTTTCACTAATATTTTACGAAATTTGTAGTTTTGATATAAAGATATATAAGAAAGTGTAGTTCCATTTCAACAATATACTTGAGATTAGTGAATATTGGCTAACCTGGAAACTTTTTACCAAGATTATCACCAACTCTACTGGCAGGAGTTGAGTTACTTGGTGCAATGCCATTTTGTCCCCTTACAATGTTTGAGCTGCCATTAGCAACTGTACACTTCTGCACCCAAAGAGAGACTTTAGTAATTATTTACTAGTGAACTATCACAAAGAGCTGAACTACCACATCCTCAAGCTACAATGTTTCTACATAAAAGGATGAGCCCAAACCTTTAGTTCATGGTAATGTTCCACCCATTTGGATTTCGACAAATTGAATAATGCCAGCCTTTTTACAGTCTTACAGTCTTCAGTTTTTGCTCCTGAAAAGAACAGATCGAAGACACCTTCTGCAAGCAGTTTCTGATACAAAAACATGTCCTCTTTGAATTGAGGGCTATTAAGCATATTTTTGAGGCTGCAAATGCAAAAGGAAATCATTTTAATTTTGATCTCAGGTCAGCTTCTGCAAACTAGATTGATTTATGTGACATAGAATGCATATAGAAGATGCCTGCAAATTTCATTAAAAAAAAAAACTATAGATAAATTGCACGCACACATAATGGGAAGTAAGGATATTTGCCCAACACAGAATATAGGAGCAAAGTGAAAATTGTTAGCAGATTTCCACCAATCCCAAGAACCATTTGGATACGTAAAGCTGAAACTTCGTAAAAATATTATTGCATAATGTAACAGTGATATTCACTGTCCAACCAAACTGACAGTTATTACTCGTAGTGACAAAGTACAAACCTATCAGGAAGTTTGGCAGTATCTACAGGAGGTAGATATTTTAGTAATTGCTGCTGCTCTTCTGTTGTCAAGTTTCTAGCAAACTCCTCGAAATTAAGAATATCCTAAAACAAAAATGCAGTGAATCATAATAAACATCAACAAATATGGACTAAATATTGAAAGTCAATTGTTATTGACACATCTCAAAATCCACAAATCATTTAATAGAAAAGGATATAATTAAAAAAATGGCAGATAACATTGAAATAACGGATTACAGAATCTTGATATTATATGCATAACAAGCCACCGTTTCCACGAGTACATTAGAAAAACCAGGACTTCTGTTCTCAGTGAGAAGTAACTGTAATCACAGACAAGAACAACAGATAAATATCAAATTTGCCCATGAAGGTAAAAGCAAATGGAACTTACATTTAGATCGACATTACATAGTAGTGAATTATGATTTTCCAGGATCTGTAGTTTCTCACAGTGAGAATTGTCCCTGAAATTCAAAATAGCAAAAGTTAAACATAGCAAACGTAACTGTAATGCATTCCTCCGGTTTCCCAATATTTAATTTTCATCTTCAATGCAAACTGCAAGCATACTCGTTAAAACAGTGGATCATCCAGGATACCGACTGATTGTATCTACACCCAGATCAAAGATCCACCGACCTAAATGTGACTAGCCAAATCAATTTGTGCATCCATTGAAACCCGAGTAATTACCTTTTCAGTTCCGCTTGTTGCACTTGTTTTCCAAAAGGATTCTTATCTTTATCACTAGCAGCATATGTTCTGTTTATGCTCTTGCTCTCACTATATACAGGATGGCTCATAAAATGTGAATAAGCTTCATTTGTTGAGTATTGTTTGTTCTCAAAAGAGAGGGAGCTAGCTTCAGATTCCTCATCTCGAGCTATTGAGCTTGGATGTCTAATCAGAACACTTCCATGTCCAATCTCCACAGAAACCATTGGTGTTTCACTCTCAAAGAGCAAATCCTCTTCAGAAGAGCCAGAGAAGCATGAAGATTGTTGTTCATGTAATATAGTATAAAGATCTTTCGTCAGCTTTTCAACCGGAGATGGCTTCGGACGATTGACACATGTCCTCTTCTTGGAAGGTACCATTGTGTCCCACACAATTGATTGAGATGGACCTGAAACCATAACACACAGTTAAGTGAAGCCATTTATGAGTTCAGTACAAGTTTTTGCAAACTAAAGTGAGTTGCAATCCTTCATAACATCCGTCAGCAACATAGAACTAAAGGTTCCAACTTTCAAGCATGTTAGCGTAAGAAATATAAACTGTAAGCAATTGCCATTAAGATCTCATTCTATCTAGTTCTTTTTTTTACCAACAATCAGTGTAAGCCACTTCTGCTCCTTGATGAAGCCAAACACTATTTTTTAATGGTAGTAATAATGTCATGATGTATCTCCTATTGGTCCTCGTTCCTTTATTTCCTTTTACCACTTTGGAATTGTTACGAGTGATTTATAATCTCTTATACCAATCATTAAACTGAGACCAGGAATATAAGCCAAAAGTGTAACTAGGAAATAGAAATAGCCATATCAGCCCTTTAAGTAATCTCTAAGTTTGCTCCCTGTTTCGGAAAGAACATTAATTTTTGTCAGCATTTAACCTGTCAATTCGCTTGTATCTGCACCACCAAACGGTGCACAGCTCTCCGAGTTGGATATGGCTGATCCAGAACTTGATCTATTACTGGTATCTTCGTCAAAAGCCTTTCGATAACCCAGGTTGTAGTCAGGATTTACCCCTCCAACCACCCCAGTATCATGGTTTGATTTTCTTTTCAGCAGTTTAACTTCTTTGTTCTTGTTTACTGATATGCTCTTCAACCTAGAGCTCCTGTGGTCCTCAAAATCATCAACATCTGCTCGGGCATGAAGTGGAGTATAATTCACGAGTGTGCCTTTTGTTCTCCATCTGGACCCACAAGCATTGCACAGTACCGGCTTCTCAGGAGGGCCATTGCGCCAAAGAGGTGTGCCTAAACCAGATCATTGTTGTAACTTATGTTATATTGCCATCAATGTAAAGTAACAACACAAGATGCCACATAGATTAAATTGAACAACAAAGAGATCTGAACATTCAATATGCATATTTCAGGAAAAGGTATTCGGAAAATCTTGTTCAATAAATTTCTAATATTGAAGAAACAAGAAAAGGGAAGGAATATATCTAACGCTTCAAAGAACATTCTTACAGTTATTTTCATTCATACATTACTAAAGCTCAGGCTGAAACTTTCCTGAAAAATGGCAGAAGGAAAAAAGGCTGATACTTCACTAAACAATGGCGGGTAAAAGAGTATAATGGTGCTACTATCACTCCCTTTATAAACAAAACACAAACAGAGTAATTGCAAAAAATGCATTCGAACTCATTCATCACTAATCAAACAAAGGAACTTAAGGAATGGAGATTATATTCATAAACATCATTGGTGTAGCAAAACTGAAACTCAAATGCAATAACTGAATTCCTACATGTATATTAGCTAATCATATTCTGCATACTATAGTCCAAAGTGGTACTAATTGAACGAGATAAAAGCAAAATGATGTTGCAAAATGATGACATTCCCAATTAATTTTAAAGCTAATGGCATTTTCACAGTCAAAGTTGATTCGAGATTGTATTAGAACAATGTGCATAACACGTTTAAGACCTTAGAATTCCCGATGCAATGTTTGAATAGTTTGATATTTTCCATATTAAAGACATGAACAGCTCCATCAGGAACTTAACAGCATATGCAAAGGCCCTAACTTCATTTGATCAATTTCATAGGAACACAAACAGAAAAAACTACAGTTTTGACTTAGTATTCGGGATCATTACATTCTTTGGTAAACAAAAAAGAAAGCGTCAACTAATCCAATACAGTCTATCCAATGACCCAGTATAAAAAGACACCAAACTCTGTTCCTGTAAGGAAGTATAGTTCAAACTATACTAAAAAGTCGAAGAAGAAAAAGAACCAACAAGCGCAGAAACTAAAGGTCTATGAATTGGATAAGAAAACTCATTAGAAAACAAATCTATATCTCATTTGTCACAGAAACAAGTATCCCCTTGATCCAAATCAATCGATTAACAAAAAAGCAATGAGAAACAACTCAAGTTCTTCATATAATATCCTTACCCAGGTATCATTTTCCGTGTTATATATAGTCAAACTGTTTATTGGTACTGTAAAATTTTCACGGCACAAAAGATTGAATCATTAATAGAAACATTAGATTGAAAAAAGTGAGCTCAAGGAAAAACTTTCCCCATCTTTAATGAGGAAAAAAAAAATGGAGGAACAAGAACTCACTTGTAACTCCACAGTGACAGCAAGGTCCTTGCTTGCCCATGTCTTTCTCTTTTGCTTAAAGTGAAGGATATTGAAAATTCAATGAAAATTTACAAACAGAAAAACTGAATTTACCAAAAACAAAACTTTACAGAATAGAAACTTCTTTTTCAGAATTTTTCATAAGAATTTTTGTTTGTTCTCTTCAAACCTTTATATGTCTATACAAAAACAACTGGCACGTGAGGCTTTATGTCCCAACAAACCCAG
The DNA here is from genome assembly GCA_027123815.1 of Erythroxylum minutifolium. Taxonomy (NCBI): domain Eukaryota; kingdom Viridiplantae; phylum Streptophyta; class Magnoliopsida; order Malpighiales; family Erythroxylaceae; genus Erythroxylum; species Erythroxylum minutifolium. Next base: position 25,646,513 of record JAOTJB010000001.1, read on the forward strand.
AAAAAGGAGTTTGCCAAGAAAAGAGACCAAACGCCCAGAAACTCACAAGAGCTTGTGTCTCCTAATATCTCATGAAAAATCACAGAAACCCAGTTAAAAGGGGAAGAAAACCAAAAGGAAAATAGAAAGAACAGATTTTGATGTGTGTTTTCAGCTGGGAATCTGTACAATCCAATAGAGAAGAGAAGAGAGAGAGAGAGAGAGAGAAAGGGAAGGCTTTGTTGTTGTGTGTGTACATGACATCTCTTCTCTACTTAGTTGTTTTGTATGTGAAGTAAATGTTGGAGCTTTCCTTTCTTTGCTTTCCATTTATTTTTTTTCTCTCCTCGTTGATGTTATTGAATTTATTTTAAATACCTCTCACTTTAATCCTTTGAAGTCTATTATTATTATATATATAATTATTTATTTGTTTTTAATTTTTCCCCTTATATTATACATGTCCATCTCTTGACTATTGACTTTTTTTTCTAATTGATGTTAAAATTTTTAAAATATTCATGAAATCCCTTTTAGTAATAATATAATAATTTATAAATTAATTTAGCAATTTAAAATTTAAGATGATAATTATTTAATTAATATTTATATAATTAATATATAAGAATAACAACAATAACTTAACAAAAATTTATATGATTAATGTATTTTAAATTATTAAAATAAAAATAAAATTTGCAACTCTAACTAAAAATACTAAAATTAGAAAAAATTTAAATTATATATTTTTTAAATTAAATTTCACCTGAGAGAGATTGGAGAGAGAACCAGATCCTCTGTACGAACTATCCTGTACTAACTATGTTCTACACGATCTCATTCATACAAATATATAAGACCTAAAAAAATATATAAATAAGATCGCATAGAATAGAGTTAGTATAGGATAATAAATACAGAATATCTCATCCCACTGAAAAGGCACACGAGAGGAGAAAAAAGAGAAAGAAACAGAAATGGGTTCGAATTGGCTTTGGCTTGCTGTTATTTTAATTTTTTCGGTATTTTTTATTTGTATAAAATATTTAAAAAATATGTTATTGCACATTCTTTCTTATGTGACGACATGATGTCTGCTGATAAAAATTAAGTGGGCGAGTACAACAAGCGTTTAAACCCACCGCCACGGTCGCCGATTCGCGGTCACAATCAAATTCGTCGCCCTCTGATTCGCTGTGATATTTTCCAGTTGGACCCACGTAAAATATTTCTGTCGTCGGCGATTTGGATCCTAAGGTAACTAACGTAGCGGTCAGTCAATGTGATTTCTCTTAGCTGTTACTTTATCATTAATACCAATGACTTCTTGTTTTTCTCCAAATTTAGCATTTTCCCTTTTTTAAAAAAATTTAGGTACCAAAAATACCCTTGATAAATACACTAGTGGGAATCTCATGAATTTGACCCATCTTGCTAGGCTTGAGCTTATCAATTAATTTGAGGTCTATTCAACTAAATGTAAATTATTCATAAAATCATGAAGTTTTGATCCAACGGTTGAGATTCATCTATCCTTAGACTTGACCAATGAATTGGTAGGTCAAAGAAAAAAGGTGACAAGTCATATGGTCACGCTTGACCTTTCAATTTTTTTTATTTTTGGTGATTTATTTATTACACATTATTAATATTATATACCTCAATCACTCATACCATACCTTTATACATTATTTACAGTATGGACTTGATGGGAATAGAACATAAGAAAAAGTCCATTCAATAAGTCTAAAAATATTTGGGACGGGTCCTATATGCTAAGTTATTCAATCAAGGAAGGGATTTACTTTATTACCAACTTAAGTTCATTTATATTATTTTTTTAACAAAAAAGCTACAACAATTACTTTTTAGATATATACACGCCGATATTTTAAAAATTAGATTGAAAATTAAACTAACAAAACAAAAAGTTTAAAATTTAAAAGGTTCAATCAGAATTAGACGGTCATAACATTTAAATAAAATTAAAGAATTTGAAATATAATTAAAAAAAATTGTCTTTATTTATCAAAGAATTTAAAGTTTAATTGAAAAAATGTTAAATAAAAATTAATTGATTTATTTTAATTTATAAGAACTTATTAATTTATAAAAATAATTAATTATTTAATAAATTTATCAAATTTTAAAAATAAGAGTTATTAAAATAAATATAAGTAAAAAAAATATTTTCACATCGTGGGCCACCACCAAATTATCAAATTTCATTTATTTTATTGGGAAGGTATGGAATTAGATTAGGAAAGTTCCTGTAGTCAGTCTCATTAGTGGGTCCCAACAGAGCTACTAGTTCTATCCTCTTACCTTCAAGGCTTCGACTTCCCTTTTGCTTCTGGATTTTCTCCCTGAGATTTTTATAATTATATTTATTATTTTAAATTTTATTTCATCTAAGCTAGCCCTAGTCAAAGGGCAAACAATGACAACAAAAATCAAAGGTATTTAATATTGTTAGACTACATCAATTGACAAAAACTCTCCTCGTTATGACTCTGTAAGTTCGTGAAATTAAATATTTCACTTATACATTTCAACGAAATTGTAATATAAATTTTTAACATATTTTTATTAATTTTTATAAGAATTATTTTAATCGAAAACATATCCAAATTGAGTGAGTATATAAAATTCTGTCATGTAATCAACAATTATATCACATAACAACATTTGTTAAAATACTTTAAAAATAGTGACAGGACGTGTTTTTGTATTTCAAATTAAGAATGAAGTTTGATATCGTTGGTGATGGTCAAGTTAGGAAGTAGGCTCGTTAAAAATTTTGTTCCAGTCGTTCTGTTCTAATTTTTTTTTATTAAATTTTATTCATATATTTATATAAGGTCTACATAAATATTTTGATGAGATTTAATAAAACACAATAAGAACAATATAATCGATATAAAAAATCTGATCTCAAAAATAAGAAGGTCAAAATAATTAATCAAAATCTAAGGTATAGTACACCATCATACACATGGGGTCCATCATAAGACTTGTTTTTTGTATTTTAAATTAGGAATGAAGTTTGATATAGCCCATGATGGTTAAGTTAGGCAATAGGCTTATTAAATATTCTATTTCAGTTATTTTATTTTAACTTTATTTTATTAAATCTCATATATATATTTATATAAGGTCCACGTAAATGTGTTAATGAAATTTAATGAAACATAATAAGAACACTATAACTAATACAAGAAATCTAACCCCTAACCCCTAAAATAGGAATTCCAAAACAAGTAACCAAAATTTAAGGTAGAGTAAACCATCATACATCATGCCATTGGGGTCCATCATAAATTGACGGCCACGTGTACAACTAATATAATAAGGTGCATCTTTGGAGCCATGTGGTACGCCGCACTAAATTATATAGAGTAAACAAAGAAAGGAAAAGCCGTATGTAGCCTCTGAATTTGATTAGGAGACGTAACAGCTCACAACTAATGTTCAGATTTTCCTAATTTCTTATTTAATGTAAACCAAACCACGTCTCACTCTTTTTCCTTTTTCCTTTTTACTTTTTCCTTTTTATACTTTTAATATTCTAATAATTATATTAAATATAACCTGAAATTATTATATGTTGCCATATTTAACAAGTTCTTTTTACAAGCGTTGACTGCTGTAGGGTCACCAAGCTGTGTTCTTTCCTCCCATTAATAGAAAGAACACAGCTTTCTATTAAACTTTTTTACTTTTTGTAATTATGGAGTCAATTTTGTGGAATTATATTTATGTATCCCATATAAATATATACATGCACACACATGTAAATTTATGTGAGATATACTAACATCTTTGTCGTCGTCATCAACTAACACCCAGTTAAAGTTCTATTGAATTGCGGGATATTTATGTGGTATATATCTTTACTTGAGTTAAGTTTTTTTAATTTAACTTAAATTAATTCGTTGATTTAAAATTGAATAAGCTGCAATTCATATGTTTTTATTATTTTAATAATAATTTTAAAAGAAACGAAAAAATATTTAAGTTGCAAAATATTAAATTATACTAAATTTAAGTTTTTAGTAAATAACAATTGTAACACCCGACTACTATAAATCATATACCAAAACACTCAGTGGATTATGCAAAATCAATATTTTTGTGTATGTGTATGTCACATTATGCATAAGCATATATTATGCTTCTTAATTTTTTTTTAACTTCTTATAAACATTATTTTCACCCTAACATAAGTCACATGATGTTACAATAAGAGCCTTTATGGTATAAAAAAACGCACCTAAAAATGAAAATATGATCAATATTACCCCAAAATATAATATATATAGATATGTATTATAGTCAAAGTCAATTGGGTATAAAACTCCTCGCTTTGCAAGAGTATGAGGAGAGTCATAATATATGCAGCATTTTCTTTATATTTTCATTAAAAAACTATTTTCGTGACTTGGTCATATAACTTTATCGTCACAAAGGACTCACATTTGATTATAACTATTCTAGTATGGTCTATATCCTTACTTTCACCTTCCTTAGTTTGGTACATTTAATAAATAATTGATTTAGATTTGTAATTAATGATGATTGGCTTGCTTTGATATCAGGGATTATATTATTAAAATAAGAAGACTTATAACAAAGAGTTGTTTACTAATTACAAGATATAACGAGACGCGATCGTCTAATCCACTTTTGCTACCCTAACTCATATAAATATGTAAATGAGATGGATTAAAATACTGTTAGAATAGTAAAAGTGGAACAAGTAATCTTAGAGGTGATCCATTTTTTTCTATCCTAACTCATATAAATATGTAGATGAGATTGATTGAAACAGTAAAAGTAGAACTAGTGATCTGGGGTGAGACAGAAGAAGAATAACAGTCTGTTTGGTTACTGTCTCCAATATGCAGAGACGAAACGAGACGAAAATTTGGAGACGGAACAGAACAGAAATTGGAGACAGTGAGCTATTTGGTTGTGATGAACAGAACAGAAACAATTGTCTCCGTCTCAAGAACAGAAATGTGTTTGGTTGCAGGGGACAGAACATAAAAATAGTGC
>JAOTJB010000001.1:25695126-25705853 GCA_027123815.1 Erythroxylum minutifolium
AAAAAGAGAATATGACACGTATTAAAGTCTCAACCTTTACTTGTGCCACGTGGCATCAAATAGGTAACCCGACACTACTTCACTCACAGTACTCACCGTCACGCAAACCTACGTGGCATGGAGGCAAACTAACCGGATTTTGAGATGACCTCCATGTTTGAAACGTGTCCTCACGCAGTTGCAGACTCTCTGCCCGTCCCGCCATTCTCTCTTTCCCTCACGTCTTCTCTGATCTATCTCCCTCTCAAAAGGTCAAAAAGTCTCTTTCGTTGATGATTTCGCCTTTTCTAAACCGGCAATCCAATCATGACCCAACATTGGTTTTCTTTCAAGTTCGATTATTGCTTCTTTTTAGGGGGCAAGTTTTTAGCTTTCTTCTCATTTTTTTGATTTTTCTCTTCCTGGTAAAAATACGAAATGTTGTTTATTTTATAGCAAGGTTGATACTTTTTCAAGAAAGTTGAAATATTTCGATACAATCTTCTTTGGGGCAATTTGGATTTGGTTGAATAGAGATGTCTAGCAATTTTGACATTGTGAGGCAAACCCCACCTGGCATTTTGGTTATAAGAAGCTTAAGAGGCAGAGACTGGAGCCTGAATACGTATAGGTACATAGTTTTGTTGATTACTTTCGTAGCATATACTTGTTATCATGCATCTAGGAAACCGAGTAGTATAGTCAAGAGTGTGTTGGATCCTGAGGCAAAACATTTGCATGAGTATCCATGGCCAATTGGCAGCATCTTTGTTAAGGATGAATTCAGGGTTAGGAACAAGGATAGGTTGAAGTCTGAGGGTTGGTATCCGTTTAATGGAAAAGATGGGACTTCCAAGTTGGGTGAGATTGATGTGGCTTTTCTTGCATGTTACTCTATGGGTATGTATGTTGCTGGACATTTGGGTGACACATTGGACTTGAGGTTGTTTTTAGCGTTCGGGATGATTGGAAGTGGCATTTTTGTGGGTTTATTTGGGATGGGATATTTTTGGAACGTTCATGCTTTTTGGTATTTTTTGGTAATGCAAGTGGTTGCTGGGTTGTTTCAAGCCACAGGTTGGCCTTCTGTTGTGGCTGTGATTGGGAATTGGTTTGGGAAGAGAAAGAGGGGGTTAATAATGGGCATTTGGAATGCACATACTTCAGTTGGAAATATTAGTGGCTCCCTTCTTGCTGCTAGTGTTTTAGACTATGGTTGGGGATGGTCTTTTATAGTTCCAGGTGCCTTTATTGTAATGGGAGGAGTGTTGGTATTCTTGTTCTTGCCTGCTTATCCGGAGGACATTGGATTCCCTTGCCCAAATTACACTGGAGCTAGTGATTTAGAAGGCCATGCTCGGAAGGATAGCACTTTGGGCACTTTGGAAGATAAACAGAGTACTGTTGCTCCTTGTGGATCAGGGCTTAGGACAAGTGTTGGGCTTGCTGAAGCTTGCTTAATTCCAGGAGTGATACCTTTTGCACTTTGCCTATTCTTTTCCAAACTTGTAGCTTACACATTTCTGTATTGGCTGCCATTTTATCTGAGCCAGACAGGTAATTTCTTCCAGTTGACTCTGTTTGTGATTGCAATTTACATTTTTACTCCAAATGTATCATTTTGTTAAATGTTTTCTGATTTTAATTAATGTTTCTGCTATGCTATTTCTACAGATCTTTGCAACAAGGTGAGAAGAAATTGCTAAAGTTGTTCATTTATCACAATTAAGAGAAGTCTTTTCTAGTGTTGGTTACAATTGTTTAATATTACACTAGTAGCATCTTTGCATCAGTTATCCAAAAGATTTCGACGTTTGTTTTGAAGTTTGGAACATACAGTCTGGAATTTTTTGGCACTTGATGACAACGAGATGAAGTTATGCTTCTGATTAATGAGCTTTTGTCAGTCTCAATGTTATTGGTATTTTGCGTAAAATCTAATGAGAACTGCCCCTTCGAACTTATTTGTGGCTCAGTTTTCTTCTCAAGGTTTTGTTGGTCACTGTGTTTCTTGCATGCAAACATATTTCATGAATACATTCTTGGTCAATATAGCTTCTGATCTTTTACCTTAGTTGGAGGCCTATGATGAATTATATGAATGTTCTTCGAGTAGTCACAGATATTACCCATAAACACCTATAACTTGGAGGGATCGACACATAATAGACTAGCTTTGAATCAGCTTGTACAAAAAGTAGACTTCTTATGGATTAAAGGAGTTCATAATAGAACTGTGATTTTTCAAATGAATGCTATCTGGTGTGTGCCTATAACCAATAGTGGCGTACAGAAAAGCTGCTGCATTTTTTTCAATCGTGTTCTTTTATTCTTTGGGGGAGGATGGGTTAGTGGGAAGAACCAAGGTTAACGTAAATTGCCTACAAACTAGAGCAATATACCATGCTTTGTGCTGCTTCCTTTTGCATGAGTGCATTTCATAATGAGATGTAAAACTCTATGTTATTTGAGCACCAGCATCTAAAAGGCTATGCTGCTGGAATATAACTAGGCTGTTATTCTTTCCTGAAAATCTCAAACTGGAGTTTTACATGTGTCTGAGATGTTTCATCATAAATCCTGTTTTTCAGTACATTGAAAAGGGTGTTTCTTTACAGAAATTGGAGGAGAGTATATGTCTGTGAAATCTGCTGGAAATCTATCTACTCTGTTTGACGTTGGGGGTATTTTTGGTGGAATTATTGCTGGATACGTATCTGATAAAACTAGATCTCGGGCCACTACAGCAGCCAGTTTCATGTATGCTGCAATTCCTTCAATGCTTTTATATCGCACCTATGGGACTGTCTCAAAGAATGTGAACATCCTGCTGATGATGGTTGCGGGACTGTTTGTTAATGGACCCTATGCACTTATTACGACTGCCGTTTCTGCAGACCTTGGCACCCACAGTTCTCTTAGGGGGAATTCTCGAGCTCTTGCAACAGTGACTGCCATTATTGATGGCACTGGATCAATCGGTGCAGCCCTTGGTCCGCTTTTGACTGGATTCCTTTCAACAAAGGGCTGGGATTTTGTGTTTCTGATGTTGACGATATGTGCTCTTATTGCGGGACTTCTTTTATCACGCCTAGTCCAGGCTGAAATTGCTGAGAAGATCAGTAAAAGGAGGCCTTCATCAGGTGGACGGCACAACCATGAAGGTAATGACATGAACTCCCCTGAAATGCATCACTCTTAAAATACCAAAATCCAAACAAGTTTGAACATTTGGAAAATGTTTAATGAAGAAATTTGGTTAAAAGGATGAAATGCAGCGTCTTGCTCATAAAGTAAGGAAATCTGTCCACAGTTATGATGAATGTTTAGCTTGTGGCTTTTGCTATAGAAAATTTAATTTCTTGTGTTAATGGGAATGAATTCAGGAGAAGGAAGCTAATTTGGTTGCGAATTGAAAGCCACTATCTAGGCTTCCTCTTATAGTAGGTGTTTTTGGTTTTTACTTTGTTTCTCTGCCCTTGTTTTAGCGTTTTCGATGAAGCTCACACATATAATGCCAAAAGGACTTATCCTGCTGATTTCTTTTGAAAATTATGTCAAGTGTCTCAAGAAGGAGACAGTCTTCCTATACATGATATGTCCGGAAAAAGTTAAGTGAATCGTAGAACCTTATGCTGTTTCTGTTCCCTTGCTTCGAAAACAGCTCATTCCCTTATGCTATTCAAACCTTTTTCCAATCTCTTTTATCGTTGTTAATTGAAGATGTCACAACAATGTTAATCGATTCTGTTGCCACAGGATGTCTGGATTGAATAAGAAGTTTTCGTGAAGGCTTCTCCCTTTTATTTGTTTAGATAGTTATCTCGTTTTTGAACTACTAGTCTTTGAGTTGCACGTTCTCGAATCAGTCCAGTCAGGACTTTCTGTTTCTTTGTAGCTGAGTGATTAGCAGTTGGTTAGTTGCAACATTCTCATTGTATGATTATGATCCTCTCCCGTAGAATATGAACCATAATTTACCTCCTTTTAACAGTTTCTTTCTTCTTTTGGCAGCTACTGCATCTGAACCACTTCTAAGCAATGAACGGAGGAAATGAGATCATCAAGAATCAAGTCGAGTAAAGTAATTCGCACAAAGAATATGTGCCTGTAAATTTAGGCTTATATCAAGCATCTCTGATGAATGCATGATTAGAGTGCCAATTCTTTGTTTTTTAAAGGTCTGTCAAATACAAGGAACTGCTTTGGAGGAAGCAGGTTGAGGTGATCACTACTGTTAAGGAGGAGCTTCGTCTTCCTCGGACTCTCATCTGAAGCTGGGGTTTGGGGTTTAGTTATTGCTGTTTTAACTCTTTTGTCATTAGGAGTTGCGGGATAATGTAAAACCTTATTTGTAATTCAGTATAAACTTATTAAATTATTATTTCTTGTATTTCTTCCAGGGTAAGCCGTCTAATGGGATAAGGTGTGGCGGAGGGAGGCTTAGGCAGTAAAGGGAAGGAATTGGTGGTTTTGGTGGTGGCGGAAAGGCAATATTTCTAGACACTGTAGTGGTGTACTGGGTTGGCGAAACTGTTTAGGAGAAGAAAAGGATGGATAGTCTTAGAAGTTGGATTCGAGTAATTTTGCCAAACCAATGGCCTGGGTATTACTAATTGGCCTCAGAATAGCAAGCTCACGTTGAATCTCTCGGCAAAGGTCGGAAATAAAACATTGTAGAATGGCGTCTTGTGACAAATCAGAGAGATTGGGTTACACAGCTTCTCAAACTCAGCTTGGTAATTAGAACAACAACAACAACATCCAATGAATCTCAGTGAAACGCAAAGAGGGCTAGTAGGAATTCCTACTGAGATAATTCTCCTTTGCAAAAACCCCACCGAATAATAATCGTAGGAATTCCATTGCAACTCAACTTGAAACCTCTTTTCAAGTCACGCTGGCACTCTGTCTGTCTACAGCTATTTGGTTCCTCAACAATAATGCATAGCAGAAACAATTTACAGGATGTATAAAGAAAAGCAATACAACCATGTTAAATTGCAAATCAGCATATTCATCAAGGGACAATGGAATCACTGTCAATCAACTGATCTAATGAGTCCTTTATAGAGTTGAAGCTTCACAAATATGGACACTGAAAAAGAATAAATGGGTACCTAGGACAAAAAGATTAGGTTTACCTCCTCAACTATTCAACCTACGTTTGATCAAGGCAAGTTCAATGAATAACTCGAAATGAAATCTGTATCAAGTTTGTAACTTTTTGTCTCTACTTCAAAATGGTCTTTAAACTAAATGTCCAAAACCATTCCCAACTCAGATTTTGAATGTTCAAGAGTTACCTCCTCTCAGAAAACTGGCATTTATCTGCGCCTTCTTTGTTTTCTTCTGCACTCGAAACAAGAGTCACATGGAGATACATTTCTACTTGAGAAACTGCCTTGAAGCTTGCCGATGGGTACTTTGAGGTCTTCCACCAGTACTCTGCGTAGTTTATCATTCTCTTCCATAAGCTCTTCGATGATTTGCTGGTGTTTTAACACCTAAATTCCAGAGAAAGTTTTAAGGTTTGAACGCTGGAAACTTCTTGTATATAAGGGAAAAATGTGCTTCAATGGTGGTGGTGCTCTGACCACTTCACACAAGCTGCTAACGGGATTTACAGGAGAACTATAACATATAAACTTCATTATGCATCACATCTTAATAGTTAAACCTAATTACAAAATTGATGCAATGGAATCTCATTGACGGAGATGCTTTAAGTCTTTTTTTCACTAGACTAAACCAGATTTTTCCAAGGATTAGGCTTTCCTGGAAGAGACTTAATGTAGCTTCAAAATAATGAGATAAAATTTTAATTGACCAGCGACATTACCATATGAAGCATGTTGTTTTCAGTCCGGATGCGTCCCTGCAATTGCATGTTTCATATTTTAGAAAATTAGATGGGATAAATAGCATTGTAGACATACACAGTAGCATAAACTCAAATGAAAACCACCTCTACTAAAAGATGCCACTAACAAACTGAAAAGCAGTTCCTAACTGTTACGAGGCAACAACACCCAGGAGGAAATGTACACAGAAAGTTATCACGGGTTCTGAGGACCCTAAGAGAGTTTTCCTGGCATAATTTTCCACAAGAGAATCATGGACGGATGATTTTGAAAGAGATTCAGCAAAATAGCTTTGGAAAACATATTCAGTATAAACCAGACTAAAATAAGGAATTAAAGAAAAATAATGAGAAAATTCGTAGTATAAAGTTTTGAAGTAAGGTTTTCCAACAACGAATAAGGTGCAAACATGGATTCCTAAAACACTTTTCAAATTTCAGAATAGTTCTGCATGTTTCAATCAACATTTTAAGCTTACAGTGCAATATCCCTGCACAATAAGGTGATCATACGGTAGGGGATGAACGTGCAATGTTTGCACAGAGGTGTCAGCCTTGTGTACACTAGTTCTGGCTACAACAAAATATTGCATATATGCAGTTCAAATACACCACATGGGAGTGCATTGCAGCCATGTATTTACAAAGATTCAATCATTTTTCATCTTCATGTGTCCATAAGGCATACGTACAAAGTGTATATGCTACATACTTTCTACCTTTAAGTGCAAATTAACAAGCTGCAATTCATGAAGGAAGATACGGCTAGTAGTATACATCAGGCATACCATTTCATTTAGATTACTGGCCTCATCCCTGAGGATTGGGCTCTGGAGAAAGTTGCTAATAACCTTTTCTGTCCTACTACTGAAGGATAACTCCAATGGATTGGTTTCTGACATAAGATTTTGATGACTTGAATGAGCACCTATGCTTCCATAACCATGCAGGCCATTAGATTTTTTATCAGGAAATTTTGTTGCCAGCTGTGAGATATTTCCTGGTGGCTTTTGAATTGACAATTCGTTCAATGTGCCCGTGTCACTTTGGGAAGATACTAGAAGGGACCCTTGATCAACTGGTATGTTGGAAGCTATTCCAAATCTCTTCATCACATTCATTATCACTTGCTAGAAAAATGTTCTGAGTGTCAGATACATGCACAACAGACTGCAATAAGCAGTAATTAGAAAAGTAAGATACAAGATAATTATGCACGTACAGCAGAAGCAGCCTGAATCTTCTTCAACACTCCAGGTTTCACAGCAAGGCCTACAAGAGAAATGATAAGGCTTAGCTATGTTGGGCAGATATTTGGATAGGTACAAGGATACATTTATAACGACATCTGCAGAGTACACCAATGATCCTATATCAAGACCAGCACATAAAACCAACAGCAGGGATGTGTTGAAGTAAGATTCCATACAGTTCCTTCAAAGTTTCGACTTAACATTTAATCTTGTATATAAGAGGATAAAGGTCTCTGTCCCATTCTATAAGCAACAAAAACCTAGAAAATGATTGCTTTCTCAGTAACAATCCTCCTGAAATGTAAAGCCTTTGGAAACTATTGTCATGATAAACTGACCCACAAAACCTCATTTGGAGACTATTCATAATTCACAGTAGAAAGATGAGACAAATTGCTGTAGACTATCATTTCATTGCATTACTAAACACCCCATCAAGCACATAATGCATTGTTTTACCAAACGCCTTATCTTAATTTCACAAAGAGACAGACAAAGAATGAAGAAAGCTCTAGGTTAAGGCTATGATTGTCCTGTAGCAAATCCAATACTATGAATTTCAATTTTAGGAGCCCCTGCACCTAAAGCCTGTCAAAATCCTTCACGAGTTCGGGGTTTTCATATCTTTGTACCAAGTTGGACATTGATAACATTCATGCTCCAGATTGAGGGGAACTCTTGAGACTATGTATATTATAGAGGATCCTTTGGAACTCTCTATTGTTGTACCCTCTTTTACTTATGTTTATAATTTACTCGTGGTGAATGGATAATTAGGCTACTCACTCATGCTTACACAAACAATACTAGTTCATCTAGCATGAAGAAAAACTGACCCAACAACCTCATTTGAAGATGATAACTGCTTCACTGGAGAAAGATAAGAAAAATCGCCACAGAATAAATTGTAATTTCAGAAAGTGACAGACGAAGAATGATTAGAACTCTTTTTAAATGCTATGACTATCCTGTAACAAATCCAGTTCTATGAATTTCAATTTCACCAGCCAAGTACAAGAAAGTGATTGATGAAATAACACTAACCAATGAGTTCTATAAAAGATAGGAATATCTATAACGTAAAGATTATTGGTTCATTACCTTATCAAATGCCCCCATTAAGCACATAAGAACATCCAACCAACAGGCCTCTAGCAAAGTACATAAGAAATTAAGCATGACATACCAACTCCAAGCCCATGGCCAAAACCAACTCCACATCCAATGCCAGCCTGAATATTGTTTGCTCCCAGTTTCCTCAACTAAAACCATGAAAAAAAATGCCGAGGCTAATATTGGCTAAACTTGTCAAATAAACCCAGCAGGAAAGGATGGTATCATTCAGGTGTAAGTACAAAAATTTAACTTACAGCACTATTCACATGCCAGCTAACACCAGAAAAAGCATCGGTTGCACCTCTAGTTGCACTCATAACTTGGTTTACCATTGGCAGTGCATCTAGAATATAGTTTAAATCAAAACAGCTGTAAGTATGTAAATTTAAGAATGGCTGATCACCAGCTTCTTTGAAAAGAACATGTCTTACCAAAGAAGTCCAATTAGCATGGTTGTTATAATTTCATCGAAGTTGGTAATCCAAATTCTCATAAGTTACCACATAGAGTTAAATGTAAGTCTTTACGTGTTTCAAGTTCTGAACGATGAACATTAAAAGAAGATTGTGTCGAGTTGAGTAACATGCGTCCACCATTAAGGGGTGTGACCAAAACTAATATTGTGGATTGTACAGATGTAGAAATGCAGTGATTTAAGATGACAGTAGCAAACAAAACTTGGAGACATGAGCACAGATAAACTCCTTTTATACTTCACACTTTTGTCTAGTGTAATTTAGACGATGATGAGAAAAGAGATGCTTCTGATGCATTAAAACAAATTCAAAGAGCATGTCAGTCTGGTAATCTTAACACAGTTCAACAAATGCAAATTAGAAAAAATTAAGAGTAACCCAATTCCCCAAGCAAATAACTCTTTTTAAAATTTCTTGGTAACACACCAAAGCAAGCAACGAATTTTATCAATAAGAAACGATTTGGCCAACAAAAACAAATTATTATTGGAACCCAAACGCAAAATTCATCAGCTTTCCTAAACTACATAGGATTAAATACAAAAAGAGAATAAAGAAAGCAAAAGGAGAGCCGGAGAGGGTTTACTTAGATTTAAGGGACGACCAACGCCTATGCCAACTCCACAACCAATGCCAAATCCTGTAAAGACTTGAGCCACTTTGAAACTAAAAGGGTTTTCTATTCCGAATCCTGCTTCTAACCCTTTCCTTTCATCTCTCACAATCACACCGCTACTCTTACTGTTAGTGTTGCTGTCACTGCCCTCCATATTTAACAAGGTGTGGTTCCTTACTCTTTGCCTCTATGTTTGAGCTAAGGAATTCCCATCTCTTTAGTAACAGCTTAGCACAGTATTACTCGGTGAAGAGGAAGCTCCAGTGCCAACTTCCGGTTTCTTACTGTGCCCGCCCATTGACAGGAGTTTATCAGTTGGACTTGGACCAGAGTAGAATGAATGGACCAGTCCAAAAGGTTTTTACAATGTTCTAAGAAAGATAATCTTATACAGGTAAATTTTCGGTCTGAATTTTAACTTTTTAATTTGATTTAATTTAATAATTTTTATTATTAAAAATTGATTAATTTTTATAAATTTATAAATTTTTATAAGCTAAAATAAACAATTATTTAATTTAATATTTTTTTAATTATATTTAAAATTTTTATAGATAAAAATAATATTCTTCAATTATTTTTTAAATTTCTTAGTTTTATTTAATCTTTAATTAATTTTACGATAGTCTAATATTGGTTAAACTTTTTAAGTCTTAATTCTCTTATTTTATCAATTTAGTTTCCGATCCAGCTTTAAAAACACTTATCTTTCTCATTCATAATTTTCTCGGTTTATCGCAAAATCACCTTTGTCAAACCAAGATTAAGATTATTATATGTCGGTTAAAAAGATGCAAACATAATTTTACTTGTTTAAAAAAATTTTAGGTTTAAAATTTTTAAATTTTAGTATTAAAATACTATAAAACAGCCTTTAATAAATTTTTATAAATATATTCTAATATATTTATTATTAAAATAATATGAAAATAATTATACTGACTTTTTCATATATTTAGCAGTCAGTCATATTTCATCAACAATGATAAAATTTTGTTTCAATTTAAAATTAATTAATTTAATTGAAATGCACCTGAGATACATGAGTTGAGGCTTGAAATATTCTCATGTATGATATAAATATTTGATTAGAGATATAATTAAAAAAGGTCTAAAATTCAACTTAATAAATAATTTTTAACTTTTCAAATACGTTCAAGATTTGACAAATTTAAGTTTCAGTTTAATCTTTTTTTAATTTTTTAAAATTTAAAATTAGTTTTTATATGATCTGAGTTATTGCCATTCTATCAATTATATAACAATTTGTATTAAAATAAGACTCATCTACTTAGGTTGCATATTTAAAAGTTGGTCCTTCAGTCTTATAAAATAGCTCTTATACGCAACTTTTTAGCTATATAATAATTGTAAGTAAATTTAAATTGATAAATATAGAGCTACCAGCTTTTAATCTTAGAAAA
>JAOTJB010000001.1:25745510-25761264 GCA_027123815.1 Erythroxylum minutifolium
AAATTAAGATTTTTATAAGTTTAGTAATAATTAATTTTAATTAATCAAATATATAATATATTTAATTGTTAATAAATTAAATAATATATGTTTTTATTTCATGTTTTAATTCTACTTTGTTGTTTCCTTGTAAAAAACTCTTGTTGTAAATTATAATAATTTGAGAGTTAAGGATATTTATTATTCTTTTTATTGGACATTTTGATGTAATTATTGTTTATTATATAATGAAAATTAAAATTATAATATTTTAAATAATTTATATTGTTCTTAATTTTATATTTGTATGATAATGATTGTCTTTTTTTTCATATAAGTTGTGGTTATTATTTATATGTGAAATATCTGAAAATTATTGTTATTTCATATTATTTGTGATTATTATTTATTATTTTGATTTTTTGAGACAGGTTAAAAATATACAGTACAACTATACAATATGAGAACGGACATTTTTGCAATTTTTAAAACAATTCAGGGACTATTTCATAAATTAAAAAAACCTGAAACTGTATCTAATATTGACCGGTACCGATATAGTACTGTATCAGAACTCAATCTGGTATCAATTCTGATACGATATTCGTAACATTGATATTAAATATGGGTTAGAATTAATAAGAATTAAAAAAGCATGCGAAATTAGAAAGTATTCCCACATATATGAGTTCATGACAATGATCTTTTAAGTTTGAAATTGTTTTTTCCTTAAAGATGTTTCATGTGTTGTTTAATTTTCTTATTTAAGTTGTAACTAACTTACCTATAAGATTATTTGACGTGTTCAAGTTCTAAGAAGCTTGAAATTCCTCTAATGCAAGAGACTTCTTCTTTAGTTTCTAATTCCCGCGTTGCGAAGAATTTATGCCTTTGGACAAACGCTATCTATGCAACATTAACAATAGACATTTTCTCGCATTTTTAAGAATTCAACACTCAATGGTTGTAAAGTTTCTCTCATTATTATGGTACGAGGTTGATCACGTCGACTTATTCTTTAAATCTAATTATGTAGTGATATGTAGTGATCATGTTTCATTCATTAAGGAGTGAATGATGAAGCATTTAAGAAGCACAACCATGCCAAGAAAGTGAGCTTTTAAACTTTAAGGGTCTGTTTAGTTGGAGGGTTAGTAATAGAATGAAATGGAACATAACATACTTCCATCATTTAGTTGAGAGTTTCATACTAAAATGAAACAAAATGAGATAGAAACGAAATGAGATAGGAAGAATCCAAAAATTGAAGGAGAATTTGTCTAAATGTGTTGATATGAAAGATTTAGGACATGCAAAACAGATTTTAGGCATGGAGATAACTCAGGATAAAAAGAGTAGAAAAATATGGTTGCCACTAGAAAGATGTATTGAACGAGTGCTAGGAAGGTTTAATATGAAGCATGTCGAGCTAGTTAGCAAGAACTGTTATCTCATTTCAAATTGAGTAAGCATGTATGTCCCTCGACAGAAAAGAAAAAAGATGACATGTCTTATATTCCACATTCATATGCAGCAGTGTCTTTGGTATATGCAATAATATATACAACATCAAATATTGCATAGGTTGTCGAGTTAGTAAGTAACTTCTTGTCAAATCTAGGAAAGGTTCACTAGAAAGTTGTAAAATATATTTCAAGATATTTGAGGGATACTTCAAAGTGGAGTTTGTGTTTTGGAGATAGTAAACCAACCTTAAAAGGTTATACAGATGTTGATATGACCGAATATTTTGATGGAAGAAATTCTACTTTAGGTTTTCAATTAAAATTTGCAAGGATAGTTATCTCAGTGTAATCTGAACTCTAAAAGGGTGTGATTTTGGCTACGATTGAAGTAGAATATGTAGTGTGTAGTGGAAGCTTGTAAGAAAATATTTTGGCCGAAAAGATTCCTTCAAGAGTTAGATGCAAAGTAAGAAGATTATGTAGTATTTTGTGATAGTCAAAGTACTACTGACTTAAGCACAAATAATAGTATCATTCCTGCAGAAAGCACATAGATGTCAAATATTATTGGTTAAGGTCCGTGATTGAGGAGAAACAATTGATGTTGAAGAAGATTCATACGGAAATTAATGATGCTAATATATTAACTAAAGCAGTTCTTGAAAGTAAGCCTAAGCTTTATAGTAAGCATACAATGATGTTTTTCAAGTAGCCGTTGAAGCTTAATGTGTCTTCCCTATATTTAGGCTGGAGGAGAGATTATTGGGTGTCCAACCCTATTTTTGAGACTTTTAGTGCTTGTTGGAACTTTTATAGTTTGAGGGGATAACCAGTGAGTGAAGACAAGACAGATGACGAGTGAATCATATTTTTCAGGATAGACAGGCTCATATAAAGTGATACATGCCTATGTCCTCTGCTTACGCGACCATATGAATCAACCGTTTAAGTCTTTAGAACCTTATGAAGAAGGACATAAAGCGTGAAGATATACACAGTTATGTACATGCCCGTGTTCATGACTTACATGACCGTGTGTGACGACCGTGTAGTTCTCTATAACTGTGTACATCTATGCATGAAGCTGTGTTGAAGAGACACAGCCAATTATATGGCCATGTATACGATCGTCCACTATACAAAAAAAAAACCTATTTTGTTATACAAAAGAGAAGATACGTAGGTTTTGTACATATGAGTGACCAAAACACCAAACAGTGAGGAACAAATCAGATATAACAAGTAGTATAGAACTCTCATTCTTTTTTTATTATTTTAGGTATTTGTTTGCGTGTTTTTTAATTGACATATTAACTTTGGTTTTAATCTTAAAACTTGACGTAATAGCTTGTAGTTATGAGATGAGATATTAAACTTTGTAAATTTTTTTTTATTTATAGTGATTTTGTTTGTCGCTTTGACTCGTAATGTTTCTCTCTACATTGGAGGGTCTACGTAAATCTTAGTATTTGTTTTGTTGTTAAGTTCCTTATTCTTATATTGATTTGCTGGTTAAAGTTAAAAAGTATTTTGTTGCTGATATTTTAGAGAGTTGTGTTATTGTCTCTCCATATAATATCCAGTTTAAATATAATAATTACAATGAACTCATTTATATTATTATTTTATTTTCTAAATAAAATCAATTTTCTGTTTATCTTAATATTTTTTAAACCTTTATCATTTATTAGAAAGTAAGTAAAAAATATTCTATCATCTCCATAATCTTTGGTGAAACTTGTAAATTTGGAAATAAAAAATATCATAATAATGTGAAATATATAATAGAATGATATATCATTTATGTTCTAAACATCATGACTTAAGTAATGAAAAACTTAATGACAATTATGGAATAATTTGAGGTTTTATATTGATTAAATTAATATAAAAATTTCCAAGCACAAAGTCATTAATTTAAATTTTCCATTAAAATAAGGGAGCTAAAGGGAAACTTTACTAATATACCCCAAAAAAAACTCTAAGAACAGGAGACTTTAAGACAATATTGATGAAAAAGTTATTTACTAAAAATGTAATGGTAAATTGGTAATATTAAAATTTGAAAGGAAAGTTTATTTTTATCCCGGGTTAGATTAAGCCGCAAATAAAACTAAATTTTTTTAAAATCAAAATATTTTATATTTTAAAAAATTAAAATTTCAATTATCGGAGTTAAAAATTTAAAATTTTTTTACGTCCTACTTTCACGTTTTTTGCTTGTAAAAAAATGAAATGGCATATAAATTTGAAATAAATCTAAATCTGGTATTTAATTCTTAGACTCACTCAATTCGAACACCCCAAAATCAACGATTAAACTTTAAGTTAATTGGATATTGCATTTTATAAGAAACTTGATCCATCTATGAGTCAAAATTTTGAATAATTCCAACTTCTTGTCAATTCTATCTGCGGTCTGTTATGGTCACATGTGATGTCAAAATTAATTAGATAGTCCTTTTAATTTAAGTTGAATAACAGTAATACATGAAAGTTACTTTTATCGTTTTTGATCATTTGTATTGATATGAACAGAATCGACAGATTCGAGGTTTATTAGTCATGATGGACTAGGCAAGCAGCAAGAATTTGCCAGTCCCTGTCTTTCAAGGTTCAGACTCAAGGCCTTTGCCTTACTAGTATACAATTGCTTCACATTGGACCTCTGTTCATTCACCAACTTTACTAAACTCCTCTTGGCATTTGCTCTGAATGGACAATTGGACGCCATGTACCCATCGACCAAGTGCAGATACGCCTCCAAGTCATGGCAGCACGCCACGTCAGCATTTGGCTTCAGGTACGGCGACATCTTCGAGTCCACACGTAGCTCCGTCCCCACATGAGTGTACGCCAATGGCGTGATCTTATCATCAAAACCTTCCACCATAGGTAACCCTGGAACTCTAGTGATGACGTCTTGATTATTCACTATACGTAAAACCTTAACATTATTATTATCGTTGATTTGGTCCGCGAAACCTCTGTTTCCGACTCTTGGTCCTCCGAAAGAGAAGACTGCAATGGGTGGCATGGAAGGTGAACATGTACTTAGTTCATCGCCAACCAGTATTGCCAAGGCGGCTCCGAGGCTGTGGCCTGTTACGGTAATGCTTAGTGGCTCACCTTTGTAGAGTTCGACCAGCCTTTTTACCTCCTCTACGACGGACTCGGCTAGGCTGGGGACATGAGCTCCTCCGGTTTTGTAAAGGCTCAAGAACCCACATTCGACCTTGGATTGACCATGGTCTGGTTCAGTTTCTTTGTCACAACAATCTTGGGGGTATTCCACCAACTGGGCTCTCATGTTCTCTGCCCATTCCAGGCACGTTGATGTCCCACGCAGAGCAATCACTATATCTCTCCGACCCATCCGTTGGATCTCACGCCGGTCGTCGCAAACCGCCACATAACCCATCCAACTCGACCTTTGGGTCATCCAACTCAGATCCGGAGCGAAATCATCAACCCACTTGGGAAGTCCGACGGAGGACGTGGCGTAAAGGCTTTTAGTCACTTTATAACTTCTGTCCGGCAAGGCCACCGGGTGCGGCAAGGGAGGTTCGTCGGCTGACAAGGCAGGGTTGGAGTGGAAAGAATGGTAAGCTGCTTGAACAAACTCTCCGTACCTCACTACCTCTCGCCGGAGATTCTCATCGAGAGGGTCAAGAAGCCCCAACCAGTCATTACAACCGTGGTACTCTCTCCACCGGGAACCAAGATTGTTCCTCGGTGAATACTCCTGCGTCTTGGACAACAGTCGTTGAAGCCTGTTCATATGCCTTGGTGACATATCTTCGGCTGCTTTCCTCTCCGGCCAAACTCTGGGGACATTGAGTCCTTCAAGTAGAGCTCTACCTCTATTGACCCACGACCCGTTACCGGAAACTTTAGGAATTGGTCCAACTGGTAGAGAGTCAGCTTGGTTAGGCTCTAGAGATTTTTTCGGAAGTAGCTTCTCAAGATTAGCAAGATGTTGCTTATTCAATTCATACGAAACAGGTTTCACGGATTGTGAAGTTAGTAAAGACGACGAAGAACATCTAATCAGAGGACTCGATTGTTTACACTTGAAACTGTTACGTCCCGCCTGAAAAAGGTTTAGGTTTTGTGCGGGAAGTGCCGAGCTGATCTGCAACATCTGGATTGAGAGAAAGGAAAGAGTCAACGGTGTACAAGAACGCAGAAGACAACTTCTAGTTTCTAAAACAAGTACGATAAATCCAGCATCCTCGGAGTATATATAGAGGGGGTAGTTCACAAATGCCCTTATCTTTACATTTAATTACGAGTGGAGCACTTCTTATGTGTTATTACGCGGAGGGTATGGATGTAAATAGGGAATTAAGCTAAACTGACCATTTCTTAATCATAAGTGAATCTCTCGCCGTGTTCCTATGTCGTTGTTTAGGATAGTCAAATTACGACCTCGATTGTTGACTTTCAATCACGTTGGCTCTGTTCTTTTGTTCTTAGATCTATTTCCCCTTTATTTTTAACTTCTCTTTACTTTTACATCTCTTCCCAATAAAACAATCTCATGGGATTTAGCATAAAATCAATCTGCCACCAAAGGGGTTGGGGGTTGGTCTAAGTAGTAAGTGATTCAGTCTTCAGTTTCGTTTAAGTAAGGTCTTAAGTTTGAGTCTTGTGATCGTAGTTATCCCTTTTGAAGACTCACTCATCATAACTAGGTGCGCGACGCAGGTTGAATCGGGACGTTATCGAAGCAAAGCCTCGGTAAACTGGGCGGGCCACCCACAAAAATCAATCTACCATCATTTTAATTAACAGAATGCCTAGTGAAATTATGCAAGATAATTTCGTTCTAATCTTGATTAAATCTAATTTTTAACTATCAAATTATAACTATTTGACCTGAATTCAATCAAGTATCCAGCCGAACTTGGATAATAAACAAAGCATGTTAGACTGAAACCTCCATCTCTAATACTTTGATCAAGTGGGGGCTTGATCACTTCTAACTGTGTCGGAAAGCGTTCAGACAGAAAAAAGTTGGTTGAATTTCATTGAATACGATGGTTAATTGGACTTCAATATGTACGTAGTTGTATAAATTTCTGGTCTTCTTGTAGACTTGTATTGGCTGACGAGATAACATTGGAGAAGCTTTGAACTCAAACGTATAATTATTTTGAACTTGAATTATACTAAAAGACACGAGTAAAATTGTAAACAGTTAATTTGTTGACTTTATATAGTAAGTACTAAAATCTTAAACACATAAATGGCTTTTTGAAGTTGCAAATTTGATGCATTGCAACAAGGATCGACAATGGGCAAGGGCAAGAGCAACACCTGCTCCGAGCTTACTCGCTCCTATTTTGCTTTATTTTATTTTTTTATGAGAGTCCATTCTTGATACTCAAGAAAATCAAAAGAGACAAAATATGATTTTTTTTACTTTATCCGGAGCTTATAAAACATTAGAAACGAGGCTTATTACAATGGGAAGATTACGATTTATGCTCTTTTCTTTCAAACAAAAAGGGATTTTTAATTTTTTTATTATTTCATTTGAATATAATTTACCTTTAATTGTATAAGAATCAATGTTTTAAAAACTGAATGAGAAGTTAAACCGGTAAGATAAGAGTAAAATTAAATAATTTAAAATAAGATTGAAAAAGATTGTTTTTTTCCGTCGAAGAATTTTAAGTTTAATTAAAGAAATATTATTAAATAAAAATTAATTGATTTATTTTACTTTATAAAATTTATTAATTTATGAACATTGACTAATTAATTAATAAACTGATTAATTTTTAACAACAAAAATTATGAAAATAAATCCAATAAGAAAGTTAAAAATCAAATGTAAAATTTAAAAAGTTAAAAATTTTACGATTGAACTGGCCAAATCAATTGAAATTTGTAATCATCAGTAAGAAATTTGCCAAAAGGATCAATAAACAAAAGCATTAAATTTTAAATTAGTTGATGGTTTCTCTCTTTTCAATATTTTTAAAAATAAAGTTTTATTTTCTCGGTAGCATTGTTATATTATATTCCAAAATTAGAAGTAATTGAATTTTAAATGACACCCAGAATTTGAAACCGTGGGGGTCAAAATCAAATACTGTGATTATATCCTTATTCACAGATGGAATTTAGACTTTTCAATCAAGGTGACTGATTGACGGGAAGTGATGAAACTGAGTCGCCAGCAATTCTATCCTTTTATGAAAGTTGAAACAGTTTATCTGAATAAAATTAAACAAATATTTATATTATATATTATTACTCAAAGTTGAATCTTCTGAATTGTTCCACAATACTTTAATTGTATCTCTTTTGGGTAACTTTTCTTCGTCAATCGTCGACCGAGCTATCAGCCATGGATGAACACGTACGGCAGGTAAGATTTGTACAATATGACATTTTGGATCATCTGACTTGAAAAATAATATGCATCTGTTCTGCATTTCAACGTCTTCCCTCACCAATACGTATTGGCTTATGTTGAAACGTTTTTGGTTTTGTGTTTTTTTTTTAAAACTCTTTGAAATATAGAAAAAGGAAAATACGAAAATGTCAAGGCTAAAAGACATCAAAAAGCTTTTTGGAAAGGACATAAAATAAAAAATGTAATATTGAGATGATTATGTTTTTCTAACTTAAACAAAAGATGGTCTTAGCTTGAGACAGCGGCATCCTTCAGGGATTTGGCATTGTACTTTGTTGATGTTTTGCTTTGAATAAGACCAATTGCATTCGCCCTTTATGATTCAATACTTCAAAGCATGCAATTATGTAGTTGACAAGTTCATCAATGTTTCCTTATCTTTCTCCCAAAACATTTGGACCCATCACCGTTCTCGTCAAATCACCTGTTTCCTATGATGTTTTTATTCAAAACATACCTTAGTTTGATGAAGTTATTGTCAGAATTTATTATCCCCAACTGTCATTACCAATTGAGGTCAAAGACCGGCCCCCCTTCCTTTTTTTTTAATAGTTAGCCAACGAGATTTTTTACGAGGGTCTCAATTATGGGAAGTGTTATTAGCCAACAAGATTTTTTAAGTCATCTACACTCAAATTAATCTCTATTCACATCGGGTCAGTTCGTAAGAGGTAAAGCGTTAGCTAAACATATTTTTCCATTCTCAAGACTCGAACTTGAGACATCTTATTAAGAGACGAGAGTATTGAACCACTCACACAAACCATGTAATACACATATAGTTAAATGTAATTTAAGTAGTTAGATAACAAATTAACAATTTAAAATTTATTTATTATATTATTTATTTTTCTAAAATTACTAAAATAAAAGTCAGTTCTTAAACTACGATTTCAAATTAAAACCTTCAAATTGATAGAACAAACTCTAACAATTCAACCATTCTTTCAAGTAAAATATTCAAATTTAAGAAAATGGTATACTTTAGCATCCATTCTCGCTTTCGTCATGCAATCCAGCTTATTTTGACAAGAGCATAACCAGTTAAGTCTGACAGTATAACGAGAAAAGTGAGAGGCGGTTGGAATGTTGAATATGGTAAAAGGCCGGAGCTTACAAAAACTGATCAAGAATTTAGGTATGACTTTTCGATGGAACAGTAAGAGGACAAGCTCAAGTCAGATATTATAAAAACAACATATCAATTTCTTGATGGTCAAGAATTTTTGCACGCCAAGTTAATATTCAGAATTCCTTAATTTGTCTTCATAAAGCCATTTACGTAAATATGGTCTTTGCACCTTTTCTTATCAGATTTTGCTACTCTGTTACGAGGGTTTGGTCAAGTACTGAGGAAAGCTCTCAGAAGCTCGACATTTTCAACTATGGTCTCAAGGTCGCGCTGTACTTTCTTCTCCAAACTAACAAAGACAACGTTCAAAAGCTCTTCTGCCTAACATAGAAGAAACTTGAACCTCATCCAGTTTATAGAACTTAAGGACAGACGTAACAGTAATAAGGATTTTAACACGAGACTGTTCCACGTAAAACAAAGTTTTCATGCAACAAAGTTTTGTTCTATTGTTTTAGTTTTTTAATTCTCAGATACAAAATGTTGACCACTCTTAATTATTACAAATGATAATACGTCACATTAGAATTGGAAATTGTGTTGAATTGAATTCATAAGTTCAAACTCAATTCAATTTTTATCACATAAAAAAAAAGAAATAAGCATAAAGTCAATCAAATTTTAAATAAAAATTAGGTTTGAGACAATTTCAAACAAACTAAGTTAGATTCGGGTTGTGTTTGGAGATATGCGACGTTGTGAGAATAAGTACTTATCTATCGCAGTTTCTAAACGCAGTTATATGTTTGGATCTATGAGCGAACAATAGGAGGTTAGAGAAAGTACGATGACACCGTAGAAATCGATAAGTAGAAAGAGAGTTGCGATAGGAAAATACTTGTGGTAGAAATTCTACTTTCTATTAATAACCTTATGATAATTTTTATTTTCCATTATACCTTCAACTAATAGAAAGCAAATCCAACGTATCGTCTACTTCATTCTCTCTGGTTCTCCGTGTTCCTCATCCTCTTTTTATATTTTTATATATTACTAATCTTATTTTATTTATATTTTCTTATTTTAATTTAATATTTTATTATTTATAATTTTATATTTATATGACTAATAATATATTTTTAATTATTTATACAACAATTAATAGTTTATTAAATCAATAAGTTTTTTAGTTATTTTATCTCTTTTCAGCAACCAAGGACGAAGCTAGAACCAACAGTCAACATGGGCCAAATATAAACAGCCACAACTTATATAGCAACATTTACGAACATTGCACTTTGAAGTCTATAGGGTATATTAAGCGACCATTTCACCACAGTAGCTTAAGTTGTTGTGTAAGGTCAACTTAATTAGTTTTATATATTCTCTAACACACCCCCTCAAGTAAAAGCCCTTTGGGCTTGAAACTTGCACAGGTCTAGTTTACCTTGTGCTTAATTTTATAAGTAGGTGGTACGATTCGAACTTATGACCACTTGGTCATAGAGGCACTGATACCATGTTAAGCGACCATTTCACCACAATAGCTTAAGTTGTTGTGTGAGGTCAACTTAATTGGTTTTATATATTCTCTAACAGGGTAATAAGAATTTTTATTTTTTTTGCAGTGGGCACTGGCCTACCCTGGCCCTTCTATGCATCCGTCATTGTCAGCAACCATAACTTCACTTGCCAAATACCTATTTTTACATTTCAGCAGTTACCAAAATAGTAATCTCAAACACATAAACAGGTTGATTTCAGCAGATTATCAACCGTCACCGCTCCTTAAAATCAAGCCATATTTTCTCTACTGAAGATAGGACGTCAAGGGTTGGAGTCCGCAGGAGGAGTGTGACCGTCAGATCCTATTAATGGATCATCAGAAGATTGTCGTAACCCAGTCTCCACCCTATTAATAACCTCAAATCATTCTCTCCACCCTATTAATAACCTCAAATCATTCTCACAACCCCCTACATTGATGGTCATTGATGAGGCACCGTCGACACACATCATAGCTATTTGCAACAACTGTAGCATCTCTTCCTCAATGTTATGGTACCTCATCAACTTCGCGTCGGAAACCTCCGCCATCCTTTCCTCGTGAACCACCGACTGGACCCAACTAGGCAGGTCAATGCCTTCTTCGCTGAGTGAAGCCTGGTTGGGCGCTTTGCCAGTCAAGATTTTCAAGAGCAATACCCCGAAACTGTAGGCGTCGGATTTGAATGTGGCCTTGCGGAATTCAAAAACATCCTGTGCTCGGTATCCAGCAACACGATCGGTAGGCATGAAGATTCCAAAGAGAGGATTGAGACCGAAATCGGACAAGGTGCGGAGAAGGACATTGGATGATTTAATGTTGCCATGGACCACTTTTCCTACAACGTGCAGGTGGGCGAGCCCTCTTGCGCACTTATTGCTATTCTCATACGTTAACCCAATCCAGTGGTGTCCGACATGATCCTCTACTGCTGCATATATAAAAAATAATAATTTTTGAGACCTAAACTAGGAAGACAACGTAAACATGAATGCCCACTAACGAATTAAACGTTTAAGTTATTTCATCACAATTGTAATCATATGTGAAAGTCAAAACTCTTCAAGCAGTCGCAGTGTTATATAGCTTATTATGAATACATTGAATCGAATAGGAGAAGAGTTTCTAGTTGGGCAAAACAAAATGATATCTTTTCCCACCGTCTCCAGACATAAAAGATAGATGTCCGACCAATCCACCAAAGAAGTTGTTGGTTGAGCAAAATCAAAACGGACAAACAATAAAGGCCAACCAAGTTTATTAGCCTAGAATCTGAACTTCCAGCAAAGCTTACAATTAATTTACAATTTCCCCTTAAAACGAATTGCATGCAATTAGGTACAATTTGAATCGAAATTCTAATTCAAAATTAGTTATGAAACCTTACCATGAAGAAGAGCAGACAAGCTAGCAGCAGCCATAAAATCGTAGATGAGCAGTTTCTCATCCTTAGAGTAGTAAAAAGCTCTCGAAGGCACCACATTTTCATGTTTAATTTTCCCTATAACCTCCATTTGCATCTCGAAACCTTGCCTAGAAACCACAACATCCTTGAGCCTCTTAACAACCACGGTGGTCCTTTCCTCTAGTACCGCCTTGTACGACGTCCCTACGCTACCTTTAATTTCCCCAAAACCTCCGCTGAAGCCCTAAGCAGATCTTCCAAACCAAAGCTATAACCCCTCCTTCTAAAAACACCAGCACTACAAGAAAACAACACAATTTGTGACGTTTAAAAATGCCAAAAAATGTCGCAGAATACAATTTGTGACGTTTTAAAAAATGTCATGAAATGTGGTGCAGACAAAAAGTTTTTACAACGTTTCTCATAAAACGTCACGGAAAATACTCACATTCTACGACGTTTTAAAAAACTTCACTAAAAGATTGATCTTTCCGCGATATTTTTGGAACCGTCGCGGAAGACATTCCGTGACATTTTTAAGACGTCGTGGAAGACATTCTGTGACGTTTATACAAAAAAGTCACAGATAATTGTATTAATTTTTAATTATTTTTTTCATTTTTTGAAAAATATTTTAATTTAATAAATTTTCTCACAATGTGGAATTCTTTTATATATTTTATTTCAAATTTGAAGGAAAGATTCAATAGTTTACAGAAAAAGAAATGCATACATACATATCTTGACAACATGATATTACATGTTGCATTGTAATCATTTTACAGTCCACTGCCCAAAAAAACTAAAAATCAAGACCAACAATATACAAATTTGATCCCAAACTCCACATCCCAGCAACCAATAGATAGTTCAAATGCCATATACATGCAATGAAAGGAAAGATAATATACACAACACTTTCATATTTAACTACTTAGTGACTATTGCTATGGTGGCCAGGCAATTTTTCCTTGCTTTTTTCAATCACACCCTTCTTCTCGTGTTCATGGGGTGGTTGTTCTCCACCGGAGGGAACATATTTTGTGGTGGCGGTGGTGGTCGTGATGGGGGTGCTTGAAACATGGTGGCCATGGTCGTGCTCTTCCTTTTGACCTTCTTTGTGTTTTCCACCACCAAGTGTTAGCTTCTCCTTTAGTTTCTGCCCATGTCCCTTCTTCTTCTTTGTCTTCTTCGTCTCACTTTGCTCATCATCAGACTACAAAACAACCATCCGTTCATGAATTTCGAAAACCTATACTAAAGATGCTTATTCAATGCGTATTGTAATTGTTTTACCGTGATAGAGCTAGAACTAGTTGAGTGAATCTCTCTGGAGCTGGCCTCTTCACAAATAGAGCAGGTTGCAGATTGCACGAGATGATGCCAGTTGAAATTTCACTTGCAATATGTTTCTGATACAAGAGTATTGGCCCCTCTATGTCAATAAGTAGTGATATCTATAAGGTAAATAAAACGTCAAAATCTCATTTTTCAACTTAGAGATGATGAAAAAGAACAAAATTATGCTCTTTATAAACATTTTATAATCCTCTTTAATGAAGTCGTGAATGCAAAGAAATGATGCACAATGACCAAAAGACAAAGTGTTGTAGTATAATTCATTGCATACATTGAAACAGTATATGCACTTACATGCATACAACTTAGGTTCTCCAACAAAATTTTCAACATTATCAATAGAGATGGAAGCACATTAAACAAACAATAAATTAACATGATTGAACTGTAGATTATTTTGTCTGAATAAACAACAAGAATGAACATGTGATTAAACAGGGAAGTAAATTATAAATTACTACCTTTCAATGAATGGTAAACTTCCTTTTCCATTTACCATAGAATACATAAGCAATGCTCAATTTGATATGATATTTAAACATTTCCCACAATAGAGAAACAATCTCTGTTTCATAACATATTTCCAGTACCAAACTGGAGTTATTTCAAGCAGTTCAAACAAGATACTTGGAAATAGCCATTGTTAGAATGAAGCCACTCCAAGTTACAAGTTCCATTAACACTCCAAGGCTAGAAGAAATGCAGGTTAAAGATAATCATAAAGAGAAACAAATCAAGCAGGCCAAATTACTTGTTATTGCGGAGTGCCGCGCACGATCTTCAACTTCTATAGTCACCTGAACAAGCCCTCCGTCCAACTGTGATATGCAGGGTGGCACAGGAGCATTCTTTCGCATTATTTGCAAACTTATCCAAGTGAATACTCGTGAAATGATCTCAAAAGGCGAGCAATTTATATATCATTGAGTTGAGTAGTAGTTGTACCTGAGGGTTAGTTTCAATAGCAACAGTACTAAGAGCGCCATCAATAATGTAAAGAAAAGAAGCAAAATCTAAGTCTTCTTTGGCACGGTAGCAAACAAATAAACCTTAGCCCATACATTTCATGTGAAATTATTTCTCTAATTTTTCTTCACCCCTGAACCAAAATTATCTAAATAAGAATAAAAATGAAAACAAACAATGTAATAACGTAACAAACAGAGATCAGAAGAAGAAGAAGAAAAAACTGCTTTAGAAGAGTTTTGCCACCCTCATGAATGATGAGTCTAGCAAGATGCTTCTTCTTATCCAAAATGTAAGCTCCGTCAGTCTTCCTTTTGGGCATTTTCTGAAATTGGGTATCTTGATCATAAAACAAACAAACCATGAGTTTAGTTCTTCTCAAGATTAAATGAAAAGGAAAATAAGAAAAGGAAGAAACAGACCGATAATGAGAACATGCAAGCTACAGTGTTTGCAGTACTAGACGAAGCGATTGGAGTCTGGGCTGTCTAGAGTAGCGTCCTCACTTGAGTATGTGTGTGTTGATCTCTTGGGCATTTCTCTTTTTTCGCTAATACAAAATGCCCACTACTCTCCAACAAAACAATCAAGCTTTGGAGTAAGATTAAGAGCAAATTTGATGCCGTTTCAATCCTCTCTTTCTCTCTTAAGCTACGGATGAGAAGACGGCATATACCGGGGTGTTCATCGTACTCAAGTTAACTAAATCCATCAAAACCCTAATGCCAGAGAACTTCACGAACTCTGCTTCGCTCTCTTTGTATCCCACGATTTACGTGATAACTATCGTTGCATCCTCTATAATCCCTACTCGTCTGTCCTTTAATACGATTGAGAACAGCGCTGTAACTGCTCCGAGATTGATCAGCGTCAATTCAACGAATACAGCATAATTCCAGAAATCACTTTTAACGCGTCTTTGATAAACCTAGGCGGCGATTAGGTTTTTGATGATGTCTATAAGGGAATACATGTTTAATTAAACAAAAGGCAAATGTCTTTTGCGACGTTTTCTTCAATAAAACATCGCAATTTTGCGACGTTTTATTGAAAAAACGCCACAAAAAGTTTCACAAATCCGCGACATTTACATAAAATGTCACAAAAAATTTAGACTTTTTGGGACATTTTTAAAATGTCGCAAAAAGCCTTCACAATCTGCGATGTTTATAAAAAAACGTTGTGAATTCTGTGTATTTCTTGTAGCGATCACTTTCATTATTTTTACATTTTTTCTTTAATTTGTTTTTGTTTGTTTTGTTTTGTTTTATTTTCTTATTTGAAAATCAACCAAAAGCCCCCATAACCTAAACACTAGTTATTTTCATTTCAAAAGCTAACTGAACACTCTTTATGGGATCGACCTAGACTTGCCACTACTTGAGTAGTGTTACAATGTGCTACGTCAGTAGTATCAAATAATTGGTGGTTAAATAGTGGTTCTTCTATTTATATGGTAGTATACTAAGGTAATATGGAATAAAATGAGGCCAAGTGAATGTGTTTATGGGAAATAAAACTAGAACATAAG
>JAOTJB010000001.1:25899601-25913392 GCA_027123815.1 Erythroxylum minutifolium
ATAAAATTTATTTAGATATTTAAATAAATATTAATAAATATAATTTAAATTTAAAATATCTTTCAAAATATATAAATTTTGTTATTTTAATAAAATATAATAATTTTTACTTATAGTTTGTCAATAGATATTATATAAAGAGTAAAAAAATTTATAACTAGTTAAATCATATGAGAGCTCCACATTATTTACCTAATAAACACAATAATTTAGCATAACACGATTTTGATCTTAATGATTTGATGAGCAAATTTTGGTTGCCGACCGATGGCAGACAAGAACTGAAATCTGAAACTAGCCAGAGAGAAGAAGAAGAAAGAAAGAAAGCATTAAAAGCAAAGGGCAAGAGGCCCCCAAAGGGCATGTGCTAATTGAGCAGTTTCCCATAATCTCCATTGTGAATGTTCTCTTCAGTTGCTGACTTCAAGACGCTAGCGCCTGACATTGTTGATTACTTATCTCAGTTTGGACACAATAAATGTCTGTTTATTTTAATTGGGTCATACTCCCCTTGCTTGCTTCTGTTTTGCGGCTTTGCCCAATCACCAACTACCACTTATTTTAAGTTGTGACTGTTTCTTCTACAATTCAACCACCTGATTCCCCCACTTCTTATCTCAAAAGTTCCAGGGGCCAACCAGCGGCTGCTAAAGTTTCCATTTTGTGCTGCAAAATCACCAGAAAGCTCAGTATTTTCATCCAAGTCATGGCCTTTCACCTTCCTTCTATTGGTTTTGCCTTCATTTATTTTGCCCTCTTGATTCTTCCTGTTATTCAATCCATACCCTTCATTGTTCTCCATGGTAATTGTCTACGCTGTTACTTATTTTCTGGGTTTCTTTTTTGTTTTCTGATCGTCTGTTGCTTTCTCTTTCTGGGTTTGTTTAGTGGATGATTTTGGAGTCTGATAACGTTTCTATTGGGTTGCTAATTATTCGATGTAACTGGTTCTTGTGATGATTACTCCATGACGAACTATAGATGAACTTTTGCATTTCACACAGAAACTTTCAAGATTGTTTCGTCATAAACTTCCCTCAATATGATGTGTTCTTTCGTTAATTAAATGTGATTCTTTTTCTGGGTGGCACACTGAAGATACCGTGATTAGAAAATGCTCTTGCCTTTAGCATTTACTTGATATGCGAACGGCAGTGTTCTGAAACTCATATTTGTTTCATTTCTATCATTCCAGTTTTTCCATTGAACAATGAATTAATTATGCTAGACCAATTTTTCCATTCATTGTTCTAAAGTAGGACCCGTCTGCATCATGTCTTGGTTTATGGAACATTATTGAGTGGAGGTTAACATGGTGAATTTTGTAATAATAGATCTGTTCTAGAGTATTTAATTCCTAGTTTTATATTATTTTATTTCTAAATTCTTCTTTTATTGACAGGCATAGGAGATCAATGCAAGAACCGTGGAGTAAAGCAATTTACTGAGCAACTCATTGAGTATTCTGGCTCACCAGGATATTGCTTGTATGTCCATATAGCATATAGTAGTTAATAGTCTTATGAAGCTTACTAATATATGTTTGAATGTGAATAATAGCTTGCTAAATAATGTCAGAGATTCTAAGTACACTAGTTTTGCTCCTGAGACTCTACCTGCGAGCACAAAGTTTAGTTCCTCTACAAGCTACGCCATAACTTTTTCTTAAACATTAGTATGCAATAACCCCTCCAGCAGTAACTTAAAATTAATGTTGTCTCTTCTTGTTCCATTATCTAAAGACAGCTAACAATGTGGAACTACCACTTTATTGCGATTACTATAATTTGCTCAGAAATGTTTGTAATATTCTCAACAATTTTGCAGAGAAATTGGGGACGGGGCATGGGATTCCTGGTTTATGCCACTTGAGGAACAGGTGAAAGCATATATAACGACATTTGTTATGATGTAGAAACACTTATATTTCTCACTTATGATCTGAACTCCTGATCTTGTTTCCACAGACAAAGGCTGTCTGCAACAAGGTGGGGATGCTCGCTGGGTGATAATAATTCAATTTTGTAGTGTTTTCTTTAGCATGTTACTAATTAATCTATTCACAATTACATGTACAGGTGAAAGAGATGGAAGATTTAAATAAGGGTTATAATATAGTAGGTCTGTCCCAGGTAATAACTGATCTTTGAGTCTTTTGGGATTATTTTACCCGTATGTGTTGTAGAACCTAATTCTATCCAGCTGCTCTACCCTTCTTCCTACATGACTTCATCAATGTTTTTATGAACAAAAAAATAACTAGATGTATAGAAGTTGCCTGAGAATTTGTGATTAGAACATGCTCATGTTTCATTTGCGGCTGCATGTGGATTTAGAGCTCAAGTTAGTACCCTACCTCTTATCCTGAAGCACCTCATACTTAAAAGTAGGCGGCTGATAATAATAATAGCTTCATCTTGCTATTCTTATTCTCTTAACTTTCATTTACTATCAAATTCACAAGTTTTAACTTCACAAGTTTGCCAACTTGCCCAACGTGGTGAATACATTTCAGGTGGTTCTGACTATTTGCTTAATGGGTACAAAATTTGACCACCCACTGTTGTAAGAGTTTTGTACTATTATCTTTAGTTAGAACATTAACCATATCAGTCTGTATAGTGGTTGATTACAAGGAATTACTATTCTTTAATTTTTCCTCGATGAAAGATTACCGCAGATTACCAATCAGTCTATTATTTTCAAGTCTTGACTCTTTTTGCGCTTACCCCATTTCACTACAGGGGAACTTAATTGGGCGGGGAGTACTGGAATTTTGTGATGGTGGACCTCCTGTAAGAACTAAGAATCCTTTACACTACTCTGTTTGATATGAAATGCAAATTCATGTGTTGGTGATGTTTTGGGATGCCTTAAGCAGGAATGAGGCCAGATATCGAATAAATTATTCAATGGAGGTTATTCGATATTCGATCTCATTCCTGTTAAATGCCAGCAACAATTAATGTCTCACCAAGCAAGTATTTCATCTAGTTCGTTGTTGTTTACCATGTATTGTTCTAAACCTGACAAGTCACTCAGAAAATAGATTGTTTGCTTGTGAGCATTAAAGTAATTCCTTTTTCGGTTTTGAACAGATTAAGAATTTTATTTCTCTAGCAGGACCTCATGCCGGCACTGCTTCTGTTCCCCTTTGTGGTGTAAGTACTATCTGACTTGACTTTAAATCATTATTTATCACAAAGATTTCTTTTATAGTCCACATAAATATAAAATTTCTAGAACAACAGAGACCCTGGTTTCAGCTACTGCTTGGTGATGGCACATTCTCTATTGATGTGAACAGCAGAGAATAGCTCTTGTTCTGTGATATCTTTGCCTATTGGGAGACAGTTCAAAGTTTCTTGATGAGTCCCAATTTTCAAGTTCTGAAGTAATGTAATAGTTTCTGAAATCACAATGTTTTAATAAACCAAACTGCTCTGAAACCATTGAGTCAGCGGTGCAGTTGGTTTCTTGTCTGATTCATTTCTTTTGTCTCGAAGTTTGATCTGGTTACGAGATTTTCATTTATTCTGACATAGCTCTCATTACAACGACTTTGTTGTTAGTCCACTGATGGAAATTATTATATTATGACTAGAGATCATGGCCATTTTTGCTTGTATAAATGTTATATCTCAAGTCAGATAGATTTTTTTTTTAATTAGCAGAGAATTTTTTAGGATATTCTTTTTGATCTTGCTGGTTTGCTCAAAGAAATTTTCTTTTGCAGTCTGGTATTTTTTGCATAATTGCAAACAACCTGATTAAGTCAGAGATATACAGTGCCTATGTCCAGGTATGCATGGCCTCCTTACATTTCTTCTGACCATAGCAAGCATATAGTTTAGTTGCATTTGACTTGTGGAAATTGCAGGATCACTTGGCTCCCAGTGGCTATCTTAAATTTCCAAATGTAAGTTGATCACCCTTATAAAAGCAAGGTGCAAAAAAATGTTATGTTTTCTTGTTTAGCATATTCAAATTGTAGCATTCAATATCCAGCTAATAATTCTAAAATTCGAAGTTCAGTGAACTATTGAGGAAAAGACCTTGCTTTGCATCTAACTTCCTATGGAAATATTGGTTCAATTTTCCTTCTCTATATATCCTTAGAAAGACACTGTACCTATAGCACTCGCCATCTTCATTCAGAAATATTTCCTGATTTCCAGGACATCCCTGACTACCTGAAGAAGTGCAGGTTTCTTCCCAAGCTTAATAATGAACTTGCTGATCAGAAAAACTCGACGTACAAGGAAAGATTCATCAGCTTGCAGAATCTGGTTCTTATTATGGTGAGCAAACTAGCTTCTTCATGTTTTCCATGATCTTTTTGACACTGTTTAATAATTTTGAGCCTGAATTAACAAGTATCCTCATGTCCGTCTTTATAAACTTCAACAGTTTGAGAATGACAATGTTTTGATACCTAAGGAGACAGCTTGGTTCGGCTACTATCCAAATGGTGCTTTCAAGCCAGTCTTACCAGCTCAACAGGTTGGTTGAAGCAGATTGTTAAACGATGTAATCTTCATAAAGAGCTCTTTTAATGCTTCCTTTGTTAAGAAGTGAACCAAAATCAGTTAGTATTCCATTTGACCAGTCTTCTAACTATTCAAATACAAATGGAAGACAAAATAGACTTTCACGTGAAGTACGATTTGACATCACCGATTCTTTCTGCTCAGTTTTTTTGGCTTTCCTAAACCCCCTGGAATGAAGTACTTGTTGCACCATGTCAAAGAGTTTGAATTATTTTGTATTAAAGGCTAACTTTGTTTTTGTTTTGTTTATAATAAATGCTTTTGTTGAAGCAGGAGTTTAATCAGTATTATCACGTTGTTTTCAGACAAAGCTTTACCTTGAGGACTGGATTGGTCTCAAAACTTTAAATGAGGGTGGAAGAGTTCATTTCCTTAACGTGTCAGGAGGACATCTTGGAATCTCAACAAGCGACATGAAAAAGCATGTTGTTCCTTACTTGATGGATCAAACATCATTATTATCAACTCAAAGGGAGGACAGAGGCAATGTTAGAATGCCCCGTAAGGTGAAACCAAACAGCCAGAGTATGCAGATAGTGACGGACATTGATGATGAAGAACCAACGGAGTCGATGCTTGGCGGATTATCATCGTACGAGTGGCCAGCATCAGTTAAAAGTTTTTTCAGAGAACTCATTGGACTGTCCGAGGAAAACGATTCAGTCTAACGCATAATTTGGTTACATATACCCGCTTTGCATGATTCATTACTGTTCAATTTATGACGGGCTTTACCTTAAAATGCATGTCACTAGTTGTGGAGTGGTTGTTAAGAACAGGAAAATGAAGGCTATATTTGTAACAAAACCCTTTTGGATGGTTTCCTAACAGATGGGAGCTAATCCCTTGGCAACATGAATGCACCGTACACGTTCATTTACGTGTTAAAGTCTTCTTCTCTTGCTTTGGTTTTCCTAGTTTTGTTTCTTTTGAAACTGACCAACGCTTAACAGTTAACAGCATTCCACTGTCTCGGATTAAAAAATAGTTTCCCAAATCCAGTGTCCTCACCCTTGTATGTAGTATAAAGTAACGAACTTCACGGAGATGATTATTATTAGATTAAGCTCTTTTCATTGATTCAAGACGCAGACAAACTCGATTTACAAGAGGTGAAAAAGACCCAAGTTTTGAGTCCTCCCCCCCAAAACATTATTCACGCCCTTATATACGAGAAAGGGAACATGGTAAGAAAAGTAAACGAAAGCGCTTCGCAGCCTTCTTGCAAACAAGTGATTCTCCTCAATAGACATGGATGTCCACACTGATACCTCCCAAGTGATCAGCTTCTACGGAACAGCTGCTTTTCCTGTTTAGTTGCTTGCTGCAATTCTTTTGATGTGTCTGGCAGCGCAGCCAGAGACAAGAGATTCGAGTCATAGCTGCTTGACCAGCAACTCGAACACGGTAGAGAACACTAAAATCAGCCCATAGCTCACTTCTCACAGAATCTGATTGAATGCTAGTATCATATCCATCAAGATCTGCTTTTGTTACAACAACTACAGAGCCATCATCAAAGGCCAGAAGATCCTGCAAAGGTGGTGGCCTCAAAGTTCTCATAACTAAATCAGTTTTCTTGATGCAGATGTCAACAGTTTTGACTTTAAGCTGATAGTATTCCTGAACAGCCTGTAATTCCAAACAAAGAGTGATAAGTCAAAATAATTAAGCAGCCACGTCAGAAATTTATCAAAAGTCAGCTTACTACTTGAAAAATGTAAATGTTCGTTTACTTTTATACGATGGCCCTATGAGAATAGAAATAACATCTAAAATGACATAAAGAAAAGCTTTTGCTGGACATTTTGCCCCAAGTCACGGCAAATGCGTCATAGAGACGTCTTGCCATACGTCATAGAGACGTCTTGCCAAAAGACTACCTTCCACTGAGCAGATGCTAGAAGCACCCTAGGACGGATTGACCTCACATAATCATATGCAGCACCAGGTGTCATCCGATTATGATGAACCTACATCCAGAAAGGAAAAATTTTCTGCAATGTAAGACAAACATTACAATGAACATAAAATGCTAGAATGATTAGAGGTCCATTCAGGACAGACCAAATAACAGAGAACTATGGTTGTGCTGCGTCCCCGACCAGCTTTACAATGAACATAGGTACTTTGTCCATGCAATACATTCTCTTCAAAAGATGAGTGAAAAGAAACATCAGAACCAAAGAAGAATCCATTCTAATCTAATGCAAAATATTGGATGCTTTTTTACAAATCATTCAAAAGCTTACCATGAATAAAGTCTACAGCTTGGATTATATCACTCAAGGAGGGAGCAAAGCAGTAGTCTCGGGTAGGAATCACCAAGTGATCAATGCCATGAGCCTGCAATCATTGAAAAATAAAATTGGAATGTTAAAAAAACATTAAATCAATAGTATGATGCAACGAATTCGAGCTGACAGATCTACAGATGGATGATCTCAGAACATATATAATCAATAACTCAATAAGAAATGCCATTCACTGGCGCATGCAGAACCAAAAATCAAATAGAGATAGATATCAAGTTTGATATCTGACACAAATTGCATCGGTGGCTGGAAAAAATCATGACTATAGACAATCTCATGACACTGGTCCTTTGCACAAACGATAACTGCGTAAACAATTATAAGGCACTCACCTGATAGAGAGACGTTGAAACCAAGGTCTCATAAGGCTCATTAAGTGTGATCACCCCCCGAACACCGAGCTCCTTCAAGCGCGGGACATCACTAGGAAATGGCACAGCACCTAATAATATTAGCTGCAAAAGTATGAATTTCGATAAGCTTTAACCCGTTATACATAAAAATATGCACCAAAAAGCTGCCATATATTCGCAAATACATTGGGAGCTCAAAAAATTGAATTGGAAGCCCAAACGAAAACAAATGGTACCTCATGAACCCGATCCCACCAGCGAAACTCAGTCTGACACTTGTTCCTAACAACATTATAGATCAAAGTGGGGTAAAACAAAGCCCGAGCCCCGGCTCCAATCAAAACCCTTTTCGCATCCCACGAGACAACGCCATCTTCGCAATTATGCCCAACAATTACGCGTGAGGATTTCTCCTCCTCGCCTCTCTCCACCTCACTCCCTTTTAATTCCTCAATAATCATATTTCACCCAATATCCGAAACCGAGCAAGCAGTAATTTCCAATCAAATAGTCTGTACAACAAACAAACAACTTCGACGCGATACACAAATCTTCGATCAATCCACCATAGACCTAAATAGAACCGTGATCGCTCCTCCGAATCGGTAGACAAAGCCGTAAACTTTTACAGAAAGACGTAACGGAGATGCAAGAAATCGATTTGGCAGGTATCAGATTGTGATTCCCAACAGAAATCACCATCATACGAGGGAGAGAAAAACAAAGCCGCCGAATCGATCACTAAGGAATGAGAGGATATTATAGTCAGATTTAAAAAAAAAAGAGAGTAAATGGGTGTGAATTATGGGAAACCCTAGCCCCAGAAGTGCTGAAATCGGAGATAGATCGGAGAAATTTTGTTGAATACTTGAATTGCCTATTTCTTCACGGTTAGAGAAAGATGGAGAATGGGAGATGTGGAAATGAAGATAGCAGATAGGGTGACGGAGTTGCTATTGAAGGGAAGGTGGTGAATGCGCGACACGTGGAGATGGATGATGTCGGTTAGATATCATCTGTAGTAGTTGGGAGTGGGTGGGCCAACGTTCTCCAGATCGCCGACATTTTAACTATCACCGTTGGATTATCCTCTTGTGTTTTTCACCTTTTTCTTTTGTTTTGTGCCTCCCTTTTATTTTTTTTAATTTCTTTCACCATCGTTGTAAAAAAATACTGATGAAATTGCTAATTGAATTCAAGGTAATTAAGGAAAAAAAATCATTTTATTAGATTTATAATTTTATTATAAAGCTTTTAAGTAATAATAATTTAATTTTTTTATATAAAAGTTATTTTTACATCCAAATATCAAAAAAATGTTTCCAAACTAAAATTTTAACATAAAATGTCATAAATATATATTTTATTTGATACTAAGGAGGTGTTTGATAAACAGCTTATCAGCTATTTTTTAACTTATTGACTAAAAGTTAGCTTTTTGCTCGTTTCAAAAATTATTGATGTGTTTAGTGAATAACTTATTGATTAGCTTATTTAACCCCAATAAGTTGATTTTTAAGAGGAACTTTTGGAATTAGTTGTCCTATACTTTACTCTCTACTTTTGCTCTATATGTTTTCAAAGTTGTCTTTTTTAATCGTACAATAATGTCGTGAAGTTTGGAAGAATATAATAAAGAAATTAATTAAACTTTTTAACCTTTATTTAATTTTATAATATTAGTTTACATTTAAAAATACTATAATATTAAAATTTTAAATATAAAGAGTCATATCAAATAAATTTTTAGTATATAACTGCTATATATCGTATTTATGTCATACTATAAATTATAGATATTTTTAATCTATTACATAATAAAATTCATACATATTATATGAAAAATACTAATATGATGTAGCTCGCTGTATTATTCATGTTAATAGAGAATTTAACGTTGGATTATTATTATTATTATTATTATTATTATTATTATTATTATTATTATTATTATTATTATGTTTTTATTAAAATTATAAACTTAATTTTTGTAAAATTAAATATATAAATCTAAATTCTTATAAGAATATTCAGTCAAATACTAAGAAATATAATATTCATGCTCTTATTTTTTAAAAAAGTATGCCCTCATAAGTTATTTTACACATCAACAGTTAATACTAAATAGTTAATTTTACCAAATATTTTTAATAAACAATTTATATTATCCGCTGGTCAAATCAGCTGTTATAATTAACTATCAGCTAATCGCTAATTGAATCAGCTAACAGCTAATGCAATACGCTGTTCGCTAAACAACGTTAAACTCTTTTTTAAAATTAACTACTACAACGACAACACAATGAAAATCATGCTAAATACAAACTTTGGAGTGGTCCAATGTACGCAGACTTATCATAACCGGTGGATGTTATTTCCGATTTTTTTAAATTAACTGTAATTCATAATTAAAAAAATATCATAGAAGACTCTCATCCCATATTAAGGAACCATTAAGCCAAAAGCTTAATCTTAACAACACGAAACACTAACATTATCTTCTTAAGTAACTTGTTATGTATAAAAAGTAAGCTTGCATAGGTAGATGCCTCTATCATTGTCGTTGCCGTCCAACCATGAAAAGCAAAAGAACAAGTTGAGTCTAAATTTATAGTTTAATTGGTAAAGTTTGCTTCTCATATTTGTACTAATTTAAAATTCAAATTACTGGTTTTATTAACTTAAAAATAATAAATGGAAAATAAAGATACGTCAAATTTATAAATAAAACAAAATATAATTCAAATTATTAATAAATATCACAACTTCAAATCAAGAGCAGTAATGCAGAGATGAAGAATCAGTGTGCATTACTGCATTATTGCCGTCCAATTCAAGGTAGCCAAGGACAGTGTGTGAGGAAGAATAAGAAAATGGGGCGGCCACAAGGTGCGTCTTTAGTGCATGATTCTAAGTTACAATGATGTGGAATGTATCATTTTTCTAGTGAAACAAACAACAAATTGCTTGTCATGTATTGTAAAAACATCAATCACTATACACGATGCAGTTTCTATAATGGAAAAAAGTATTTTATGATGATATCATATAACCCATTCAAGTCCCAACAATAATAGAACAGCTGCCCAAAGCAAAATGATAAACACACGTTCATTTTCTAATTCAAGAGTGATTGAAATTTGGATTGAAGGCATTTCACGGCAGCTAAGCGGGAGAATCGACAGAACGTAACCATTATAAATTCTTCAGCTTACGAAAAACCTGGCTCATACGTAAGTCACAGTGAAGTCGTAACTTAAGATTTAAGATTTTAGATAAGATATCACATCCAGCACTAAACCCATACAATGCCTATAAGTTGTCTTTAGTCAAGATGCAGAATTTCCTGACGCAGGTTTAAGTTTGTCAGGTTTCGAGTTTCTTGATGCAGGTTTAAACAGTGAGCAAAATCATTCTTCATCAACAGTCAAGTTCATCTTCCCTGCATAATTGGGCTTCAGGGAATCATCTGCTTCAGTAAAGATAAGCTCAAATCTATTGGCTAATACAGAGAACTTTTCTTCTTGTTTTTTTTTTCATCAGAGCACATATGGCCTTTATTGCAGAGGAAATTCTGTGCTTTCTGCCAGGCTACAATTACAAGCTATCAACTTTCTGAAACTCTTTCGCCACCGTTTCATGAACTCTGGAGTTATAATAATTTCTGAGCAATCCACACTTCCGCAAGTCTGCCAAAAAAAGGAATGTCCAGCAGCGGTTCGTGCGTTCTTACAGGGGATAATGTTCAGAAGTCTCAGCAGTTTCCTGTACAAGATGCTCTTCAGATAGTCACAAATAGGCTATATTATTCGACACAGATTAAAATAATAAAGTTACGTGTTTGGAAAAGACCGTTTCATCCTAATCCAATTATAAAGTCAATAGATTGGATTTCTACGTCATCAGTCATTAAAAAATTAAATCATTCAATTTTTAAATTTTTAGTTTAATTTAATTTAATAATTATTTCTTGTTAAAATTGATTAATTAATTGGTTTTTTAAATTAATAGATTTTTATAGGCAAAAATAAATCAATTAATTTATATTTAATAATTTTTAAAAATTAAATTTAGATAAAACAATCTCTTTCAATCATATTTTAATTATATAATTTTATTTAATTTTTAACTAATATTATGACTATTTAATATCGGTTAAATTTCTTAGACTTTAAATATGTTATTTTATAAATTTAACTCTGATTTTTAAAATATTAAATTAAATTATAAATTAGATTTTTACAACATCAATCATTAAAAAATCTAATCATTTAATCAATCAATTTATTCATAAAAATTTTAATTATATAATTTTTAATTAAATTTAATAATTATTGTTATTAAATTTAATTAATTAATTAATAGGTCATTTTTTAAAATTAATAAATTTTTATAAAAATAAATAAATAAATTTTTATTTAAATTTTTTTTAAAATTGAACTCAGGTAAAATAATCTCTTTCAATCATATTTTAAAATTTATAATTTTATTTAATTTTTAACTAATTTTATAACTATCTAATATTAATTAAACCTTTTAAACTCTAAAATAATTCCAATCCGTGTGATATTAAATTTCTAACAATTATAACTTTGTTAATAAGGATCGGCTGACGTAATAAATATTGTCACAGTACCGACCGAATTGAAATTAAAAATGAATAAAATGTAAGGATTAAAATGAAAAATTAATAAATAAAAGTGCTTTGCCTAAAAAATCATAAGGCCAAACCTTATTTTTTATTTTATTTGCGGTCCCTCTTATCTTTATTAGCCGCCATCATCTGTCATTGTCACCAATCGCTGTCTCCCTATCTCATTCTACCGTAGTTAAAAGGCATGGATTACTTAAAAAGACCAAATGCTATATAAAAAAGAGAAGAAGCAAAGCTTGGTTTGTGAATATGAGAAATCACGGGGTATATTGAAAACTTGGTCTTGGTTTTGTTTTCCCAGAGTTTGAATAGGTCTGATAACTGCATATTCGTGGACCTCTACAGAATATGAACCTTAAAAATTGTATTGGAGTGGTAAACCGTAAATGGCCTACTGTTCAAAA
Organism: Erythroxylum minutifolium; assembly: GCA_027123815.1. Classification (NCBI taxonomy): domain Eukaryota; kingdom Viridiplantae; phylum Streptophyta; class Magnoliopsida; order Malpighiales; family Erythroxylaceae; genus Erythroxylum; species Erythroxylum minutifolium. The sequence continues at coordinate 25,911,878 of JAOTJB010000001.1, forward strand.
TTTGGATTTTAATTTAGGTCTATTTAGTTGGCAGGAAAGTAAAATGAATTTAAAATCTGATGATTTGGAAAATAATCTAAGGAAAGTAAAGATATTCATATGTTTAGGTGCTTATAAAAATTCTAATAGAAAAGTTGGGTGAATCCTTATTATAGTGTTTGGTATTTACAGTATTTCATAGAATTTAATTTTAACTTATGTTTCCAATTATATCTCAAAAAAACGAATACAAATTGAAATCGTTAAATAATGTTAATTTGTAATAAAAGTTATATTATTAAATGTTAAATTTTTTATTTATGATATTCTAATCATATAATACTGTTATATCATAAATATAGTATTGAAAAATATTAAAAAACCTCAACCGAGTATAAAGATAAATTTTAAAATTCAAATAAAATATCAAAATTTTTTCTAACGTTGAAAATAAAAATACAAATGGTGTATTATTATTAAATTTATTATTCTTATTAATTTTATTATTCTTAATATTATTAATTTTCTATTTAATATTAATTTTATTATTACTAAATTTATTATTTTATCAATAAATTTTTTTTATATTATTAATTGATTGATTTTTTACTTATTATTATTCTTAGTATTATTAATTGTATTAATTACATTTATTATTATTATTATTATTATTATTATTATTATTAAATTCCTTATTATTATAAAAGAGTTGTCGTAGAATTGAGAGAGAAGGAATGATTGAATTGACTAATGTATTTTTTAGATTAAATTCTCGAAGAAAGTAATCTAAATATTAAGGGAGTATTGAGATTTAAAATTTAAGTAAAGTGATACTACTTTTCTTAGATTGGGAAAGTTTTTACTTTCCTAATAACTAAAAAAATGAACCAAACATGACAATATAAATTAAAAAAAAACGATTACTTTCCTAAACAAGAATTCATGTCAATCAAACAAGGTCATAGAGCTATGTTTAATACTTCTAAATAACCCAAAAAAAAATACTAAAGATCAAGTTGAAGTCCTATTCTAATTTTAAAAATTTTATATAAATGGTGTCATTTTAAATTTTTAAAAATTTTAAAAATAAATTTAATCAAACTCGATTAAGTTTGAACTCGTGTCTAGAGTTTTGACTTTGACCGAATTTTGAATCAGACTAAACTTGAAAACATAATTTATGACTGAACTCATTTTTACACGGGTCTTACTTGATTCGACTTAACAAGTTGAGCCCTAAAAAATAATTATTATATAATAAAATGATTATTTTAATAAGAAATTAAATTTTAATTATATAAAATTATGAGATAATTTTTTATAAATTCATATACAATATTCAACCTAATTAAAGTCAATGGACTTATTAAGTAGGGGAGGAAGTCACCATAAAAAATTACTTTAACTTGAGTTTTATCTAAAATTAATAAATAAAATTTGTATTAGATTTGAATTTTAAAATTATTTTTAAAGTTTTGAAATAAATATCGACTAAGATTTAATGAGTCGATTCAATTTAAAATTATCTAAAATTAT
>JAOTJB010000001.1:25928529-25942402 GCA_027123815.1 Erythroxylum minutifolium
TTCGAAGACCTCTTTGTCAAGGATTGTTCCTTAGAAGGGAAGGTGATGAAGGTTTCTTTGCAAACTTTGAATATGTATGATTGCCAAAATTCTGTTTCATATGTGGCTTGATTGGCCATGGTGAAAATTTCTGTCCAAAGTTATTAGAGGCTGATGGGAAACTAGTAGAATGCCGCTATAGGCCTGAGTTAAGGGCAGATCCGCGCTGGAAAATGCAGTCGATAGGAGCTCGTTAGTTAAGGGAGGAGCCACCATCTACGGATGAAATTACGGCAGCCGTTGGTAACGCCAACAGTTATGGAAAGGAGAATATCTCACCTAAGAATCCTGTTACCGCTAGTCATCCAAATTCAAATGCGGATAATATGGAAACTGGTGCTAATAATATGGGATTGCCAATTCAACAAGTCAACAGATCTCTTTAAAATGGTGGGCCTGGTGGTGGTAAAGCCCACATAGTTACAATAACAGATCCAAACAGGAGGCGGGTGGGCCAGAAAGGAGATTGTAGTTAAGACATGGAGCATGACTAGCTCTCAAAAAATAGGGATGAGGCAGGTCCAAGGACTCAAACCCTCCATTAGAAATGAGTTGTATTAGTTGGAACTGCCGTGGTATCGGCAATCCACGAGTAGTTCATGCTTTGCAAGAGGTCGTAAGAAATAAATGGCCTTGTTTAATTTTCCTTATTAAAACTCGCTGTTCGCTTTCTCGTATTAATGAAATAAAGGATATTCTGGGTTATGATGCTTGTGTTAATGTTGATTCGATGGGCCTTAATGGGGGCCTTGTAATGTTGTGGAAAGTTGTTATTTTTGTCTCTCTTCTCTCCTCTTCTTCTTCTCATATTGATTTGGCGGTGGATATTTTTGGACTTAGGTCGTAGAGGTTAACGGGTTTTTACAGGAACCCAAATCGTAATAATAGACATGAGCCTTGGCAACTTTTAAGGAGGATGGCTTTTGACAGTAACCTCCCTTGGGCTTGTTTAGGGGACTTCAATGATATTTTAGCCCAAAGTGAAAAGAAAGGAGGTAGATCTTAACCTTCTCATCTTATCAATGGTTTTCGAGATGCTATAGTAGATGCAGGCTTAAGGGAATTTAATATGAGTGGGTACCAGCTTGCTTGGGATAATGGTAGGACTGGGTCAGAGTGGATTGAGGCCAAGTTGGACCGAATTCTAGTATCAAGTTCATGGAGGTAGCAATTCAGCCTTTCAAAAGCTTCTACACTTATGTCTCTTCCTCAGATCATTTTCCTATCTATCTTGGGGTTAGGGTTTTTGTTCTTAGGCAACACGCCCATCTATTTCGTTTTGAAAATTCTTGGGCTAAGGAAACCGAGTGTCGACGTCTATTGGAAGAAAGCTGAAATGGTGTAAATCAAGATATTATTCTTGAGAAGCTTCAGCAATGCAGTGCGAATTTGGAGACATGGGGGCATGATTTTTAGAAGGCATATAAGGGTGAGATTGATCAGTGTAAGCTTAAGATTCGATTATGTAGAGGAAAGCATGATGCTAGCAGCAGAAGCAGCTTCTTGTTGGCAAATACTAGGCTATTCAAGTTACTAGATCTCAAGGAAAAATACTGGAAACAAAGAGCTAAGGCTTTTTGGCTTAAAGAAGGCAATCAGAACACCAAGTATTTTCATGCTGTTGCTACCTCTTAGCAGAGGAAGAATAAAATTGAAGCTTTACAGGATGATCAAGGCAATTGGTGTGACTGGAATTCAGATTTTCCTGATCTAATTTCCTCCTAGTTTACTAATCTTTTTAGGTTAAATAATAATGAGCTTAAAAATGTTGTGAATTTTGTGTCATCTATGGTTACTAATGACCATAACAACTTTCTTCTTAAACCCTATTCGAGTGATGAAGTTCGCAAAGCTACTTTTAGTATGAAAGCAGAGAAATCCCCAGGTCTTGATGGTTTCAATCCAGGTTTTTACCAGGAATTTTGGAATCTAATTGGTCCTACTATATCAAATTTTTGTATCTCACAGCTTGCTAATGGTTGCTTCCCAGTCTGCTTAAATGAAACTGTGATAGTCTTGATTCCCAAGAAGGCAGTCCCTTCTAGAATGTCTGAATTTCGACCCATTGCTCTTTCCAAAGTATGGTATAAGATAATGTCAAAGATGATTGCAAATAGACTTAAAACAATCTTACCGGGTCTTATATCAGTCAACCAGAGTGCTTTTGTGCCAGGTCGAAATATTCAAGATAATAGCATTATGGAATTTGAGATTATGCACTTCTTTAGTGGCAAGAAAAGGGGTAAATTGGGGCATGTTGTGTTGAAGATTGATATAAGTAAAGCTTATGATCGATTGGAGTAGACTTTTCTTCGGGCAACTTTGTTGAAGATGGGGTTTGCAACTACATGGGTTGATTTGGTCTTGTTTTGTGTTTCATCAGTTTCCTACACGGTGTTGGATTAAGGAAATTGCATTGGTCCTATTGATCCAGGAAAAGGGTTACGGCAAGGTGACCCAATATCACCATACTTGTTTATTTTGTGCACGGATGGTCTTTCTAGGATGATTGAGGCAAAAGTGACTTCTGGCTTACTTCATAGGTGTAAAGTTGTTACTGCTGCTCCATCCATTTCACATTTATTTTTCGCAAATGATAGCATTTTTTTCTTTAATGCTAAAGTTGAAGAGTCCAAATGACTAAGAAAAGTCCTGGATGAGTATGCGGAAGCCTCGGGCCAGTTAATTAATTTCTCAAAGTCTCTACTCTGTTTTAGTGCTAATTGTACGAGAGCTGACAGACAGGAGATCTGTTCGATTCTTCAAGTTAAGGAACATCCTGACCTTGGAAGTTATCTTGTTCTTCCAATGGTGGTGGGTCATAATAAGAGGCAGGTGTTGAAATTTGTGAAGTATAAGCTTTGGACGCACCTAAATTCGTGGAACAAAAGAACACTTACAAGAGCTGGTCGGGAAATTCTACTCAAGACTGTATTTCAGGCCTTGCCGAATTATGTTATGAGCATGTTTCTTCTTCCTAAAATTACTTGTACTGATCTACAACAATTCATGGCAAAATTCTGGTGGAGGAAGGGCAAAGAACATCAAAGAGGCCTTCATTGGGTGTGTTGGGAGCGTTTATCTCTCCCGAGGAAATTTGGGGGTCTCTCCTTCAAAACGATTCATCAATTTAACCTTACAATGGTGGGAAAGATTAGGTGGCGGTTGATTACTTGCCCCAAGTCTTTGTTGGCAAAATTTCTTAAAGCGAGGTACTTCCTAAATAGTGATTTTATAAATGCACAACCAGGGGTCTAATCCCATCTATGTATGGCATGGAATTCTAGAGACTATCCCTTTGCTGCAATCAGGGATCTATTGGCGTATCAGCAGTGGAGAAGACATTTCTATAAGGTTGGATTGGTGGATTCCTTCGATGGTTGGTTCTAGGATCTCTTTTGATTTTGAGGTTAGTAATGGGTGCTTTATGGTTTCTGACCTCATTGAGAATAATGCTTGGAATGTTCCATTGATTTCCTAGATTTTTAATGATGTTGATGTGGAAGCGATCTTGGCCACTCCTTTAGCGTCTACCCGAGTGAGTGATAAATTATGTTGGAAATTTGAACGTAAAGGCTCATATTCTATTAAAAGTGCCTATAAGGCTCTCACTTGGCAAGAACAGACCTCTTTAATTTTGACTCTTTGCTGGAATAAGTTGTGGAAGATCAAAGTACGACTGTTTCTGTAGAATTTCGTGTGGAGAGCAGGTCTAAATATATTACCTGTCAAAGAAAGGCTGGTTACCCGTCAAGGTGAATCTAAAAGTGCCCTTCACGTTCTGTTGAAATGTCCTTTTACAAGTACTGTTTCGCAGTTGAGCCCTTTAGGTTGGTTCAATCCACCTGTTACAAATCTTTTCAACTGGTTTTCTGCATTTTTTAACCTATTTAATGAACTTGATACAACTTTGGGATTTTATGTGTGTTGGAGCATCTGGCATTTCAGGAACCAACGTGTTTGGAACCAAAAGGTGCTGTCTCCTTCATGGTGTCTGTCGAAGGCATTGAGGGATCTTGAGGAATGGAGGGCGGTGTTATCAAGTTCTAATAAACCTGCTACTGTTTCTGCAGAAGCTACTGCTACGAATCAACAATGGCAACCACCTTCTGTAGGGTAGATGAAATTGAATGTGGATGCAGCCACGACGTTGTCTGGTAATTTCTTTGGTATTGGTATGGTGATTCGTAGGTCATATAAATCTTTTATGGCAGCAAAAAACCTGGTCAAAGTGGGAGCATTATCAGCAAGACATGCAGAAATTATTGGTGTAAAAGAGGCTCTAAGTTGGATACTTGCAAATAACTGGATGCAAGTAATTCTAAAATGTGATTCGCAGGAAGTAGTCAATGCTGCCAACTCTACTTCTTCGGAATTTTCTGCTTTTGGGCTTTTGGTTTCAGATTAAAAATCCCTTTTGTCTGAGCTTAGTTCAGTTAAGTTTTTTTTTGTTAATTGATCTATGAAAGACGTTGCGTATAAGCTTGCTCACACAATGTGTTCTTTGGTGGATCGTGGGTAGTGGTTTGATGTGCCCCCATCTTTTTTGTTGAATCTATTATCCTCTTCTTATGATTAATGAAGTTTCAATCTATATGTCAAAAAAAAACTTTTTAACATATATTTTTAGATTTTTGAAGTGCTTGATATAATTTTAAATCATAAGTGCACGATGTAGCTGTAGCTAACATTGGTAAGTACAGGTTGATCCCACGAGAACTATAAGTAGTAATAATGGCATCTTTTCTATTATTGAACTGTGAAATAAGAGGATGATTTAATTTTAAACTAAACTAAAATATAATTCAACATAACAATTAATCAAAACAAACATAACACAAAGAATAACCCGATATCAAATAGCTAGTGCCTAGGTAACGAATCCCCTTAATATTTCTTAAGCATTAAAGTTTTATCATGCAATTTAATTATTGATCATTAGATTGTAGAAATTTATATCTTATGTTAGTATCTTTCTCAATACTATTAACAACTAATACTTGGTTGATTAACTAAAACCTCTTTCTAGTTAAAACCTCTAAGATCGTATTACTCAGTTCGTGAATTTCTCTATTTGGTTTAACTCTAATTCAAAAGATTTATGCCAAACTATCTCTAGGTTCGCTTGCATCTCCTTCCAACTATGGTAGAACTATTGATAAAAGAGGATATCTCAATCTCAATCATATGAAATCAAACATTGAACTAATATCCTGGACATATTAATTCAAAAATAGAAACACATGATTGGATCTCAATGAATCAATCAATTAGATTGCATTAAATAAAGGATCAAATAATAACATCCATCCCAATTTATGGTTTATCCTACCTAGGCACTAAATAATTTAGTTTTTAAGCATAAAAAAATGAAACAAACAATAAAAGTTCAGAATAATAATAAAAAGAAAAGAATCTAAAAATATGTATATCCCCCTTTTTGTCTAATGAAATCCTCTTAAATACTTGATGAAAGGTTGTTGTCTATCAGATCTCTTGAAGTAATCTTCATATTTTCATCATTTTAGGTTCAGAATTGTGTCTCCAACTCTAACTTTGGTTGTAGCTTCCAACTCTGATCACATTTTTTTCTCGTTTCGTCTTTGTAATTACCTTTTGTATTAAACTAGATTTTCTAGATTATACATGGTCGTGTGAGTGACTATGCATCTCGAAAACACTTTAATATAATGACTTTACACATTCTTGTTAATTTACACGTGGTCGTGTATGTTACTTACATAATCTTATATCTACACAAGGGAAAAAAAGCGTCTTTGAAGCTTTACATGTTTATAGTCCTTTATGTACTCTCTTTACACAGTCGTGTGTATTACTCATATGAGAGTGTACATCTTCACACGGGCATGTGTCTCCAAAATAGTTCCAATTCTTCTTTTTTATGTCATGATTTTCTCCAAACTCTCCTTTTTTTAATCCATGAAAGCAATTGAGACTTGAAAACACACTTAAAATAAAACAAGTACCAAAAACAACGTAAAACTCTCAAATAATAAGTAAAACATACTCAATATGGGCATAAAGCATAGTTCATTAACCATTTATCAAACATCCCCACATTTAAGCTTTGTTTATCCTCAAGCAAATCATAATCAAAATTATCAATCTTAAAAGCATCTATCCCTTATTAACCTCAACCTATCCATTGACATTATAAATCATCATATTATATTAATCGAATTAACATACAAGTAGATTTAAGTTATCCTAAAACCAACCTTTATAAGTCAATATCAATAGTAATCATATTGATAATCTTTTTGAAATCAAAAGCACAACTTTCACACCCTCACAAGGGATTTACTTAATGCACTCAAAGTGTTTAGGGTAAAAAATATAACAAACTCTCAAACCATTGCATAGAAGGATTCTTAACCATAAGCTTACAATAATATCACATCTCCACCAATTATAAGTAAATTAGAAACAAACATCAAAAGGTCTTTTAAATAGGATGTATTGAGTATTAGATAAAAGTATGGTAGGGATAGTTAAAAAAGGTAATAACATTGAAGGAAATTCATATAGATAAGATTGAATAGGACTTGGTTTTTTATTCTCCAAACAATAAATTCATTGGTACAACACTAATTCTTCTAACTCTCCAATAAAAACCATAACTTTTATCTCTTTTTTTAATGTGCTTGTAACAAATAATTTTCAACTTTTGAACTTCTTAAAGAAATTTTGGAGAGAATATAAAATTATAAAAATGAAGCATTTGAGAAGAAACAAATTTCACAAGCATTATATGCTAACAGTCATAGAAATATCGGACCTTATCTTTAACGTTATCAATATAACTCAAGTTCCAAGAAATCAAGTAAATGCAAATTCCTTCAGGGTAAAATAATTAAAGGTATTCAAGAAAAATAGGGTAAAGGCCATCAATATGGTTATAATTAATCAAGAAAGAAGATAAGTCTTAAAAGTGGTTACTTCTGAAGGAAACAAATAGGTTGGATAATAATCAAAGAAAATAGGCTAAAACAAAGGGTTGAACCTAAATGCCTTTATCATTTTGATGCCTCTAGTTTAAAAAATCTGGTGTTAATATGAATAATAAAAGCAAGTTATAGAACCATCCAACTATGCTGATAACACACACCAAAGAATAAAGGAGCATAAAATGACGATGTATTTGCTCTTAGGCTCAAAAACTCGTAAATAGGCTTCACGTATGTAAACATTAGGCAATTTTCATTCAAATTAACTATCTTAATGATTACAAAAAATATGGCTTATAAAAGCAAGTCTATTCTAACTTTCATCCTTTTGAATACTAATTTAGTTCAATAATCAGTAATAACCTACGTATTTTATACAGATTTTAACTAAATTGGGATGTCAATTAATGAGTATGAATAATAAATATTTTTATAAGATTAAGAAATTTGAAAATCTTTTCAAAATTTTCGTTAACCCCTTCCTCACACTTAAAATTGTACTTTATCCTCAATCTATACAATAAAGCTCAAAAAAATAAAATAACGAAGTAAACACAAAACGTGAAAAAGGTATATTTTGATACTTCCCTAAATAATAAAAATTACACATATTAAATTCATTGAAGAGTCTATCTGATGTTACGTACAGTCATCCTTGCAAAATAGAAGTAAAAGGGGATAAAAGATAAAAATAAAAAATCTAATTTTGCAATACTAATCTTTAAACAAAACAAAATAATAATAAAAACAAATAAAATATACAAATAATAAAAGAAGCAAAGGAAAAACCCTAATAGAATGTCCAAATTGTCTCTTTAACTGTCATTCTATCAATGAATTTAATATGTTGGTGGTTGGAGGATCTTTGAGTCTCTGAACATCTTACAGCTATGGAGCTGAAGATGATGCATTTATCATTAGGCCTCCTATCTATCTATCCTTTATGATAACTCCAACTGGTTTACCTGGATAGTGTGCTCAGCTTCTAAGAGATGCCCTAAGTACTTCTCTAGTCATGAAATGTTCAGCTGGTCCCTGTGTCTAGGAGGTGTCGATATCTTGGATGATCCTATACTAGCTGAAAAATCTAAATTATCCTGATGCTTCACTCCTCCCATGTGTGACAATGATGAGTCCTATCTCAATGGATGCTCTGCTATATTGGAGCTATTCCCTTATACTATTGAAGCTGCCTGCTTGTCCAAAAACCCAACAGTTAGTAGATATCGCCTGTTGATCCCTATCTCCTATGCATCATATATATATTGCACATAACATCTAAATTAAAGGCAATTATAGCATCAAAGACTCCTATCCTCTTTACCAATTATGTCTTATAAGGACTGATGCAATTCGTTCCTATCTTCTTCTTCTTGCTCTGACATCAAAATAATTAGGCTAAGGTGTGTCCTAGGTGTATCGACATCCTCTGGCTTATTTTCCACAGATATAACAGATCTAAGTTCCTGATGACTCTAAAGTTATCAACCCACCCACTCAATGTATGACTCAAAAGCCCGTGGATGTACCTAAGTGAGGGATGTCATAAGATGAACGCCTTAGATTTGCTCAAGTCAAAGATATCCTCCTCATTAATGATGCGCCAAAAGTGACGGGCGTACATCCTATATAGAAAACCATATAAAGGCTTTTATACTCTTATGTATCCACGAAGTCCTAATCGTGGAGGCCTATTATCACGAAGAAGTCCTTATATCTTATACTTATCATGACTCTGAGCATCCTAAATTGTATCGTGCTTGGCTAATCCCAATTGAAGCGACCCTTTTCTATAAAAAATATGGATCACACTTTGAGGGTAAACTCCCAGCATATGGGCTCCACGATGAAGAAAAATCAAGTTCACACTCCTATACTAGTTAACTCTAAAACCTACTAAGTTAAGCCAATCTACTCCAGCACCTTCCAATTGATGCATCTTTCGATCTCAATCTCTTGTCCTTTAGCCTTTAGAACTGCTCTTCGTGGGCCTTGGCATTGAAAAACAACATATCAAGTCCCTCTAGTGGATATGTTGCAATCTGTCGCATTGGTGGTGAGCAAGCTCCACTTAGATCTCTAGATAATCCCTATCCTCTCTGGGTACCTCCTTTGCTCTTTGGTATTGCGCGACTTCTGTTCTTCTTGTCATTGTACCTAAAATGAAATAAAATGTGATAAAATAACATATATTAATACAAACAAGTTGGTTTTCCCTACACTTAAATCGTATGTTCACTACGTATATAATTGCGAAAAACAAACAATTCAAATTCAAATTAAACTAAAATAATATAATTATCAAAAATAATTAGAAAATTAAACTAATAAAAAAATTTTAAAAATGGAATTAACAAATAAAAGTAATCTAATTATGTAATTACTAAAGCAATTCCTAAAAGTCAAAATTTAGTTACACAATTTAACAATAATTAAACCTATACTAAACAAAATTAAACCTAATTCATGCAAAATATTAAATTGAAATGAAATTAAACTAGGGAATACTATCTAATTATTAGGAAACCAACAAATTAAGCCTAATCTAACAAAATCTCTTAATTTTCTAACTTGGTGAGCAAAATTTGCATACCCAAAGCAAAATTTATCCAATTCATCAAATTAGTTCAATAAATCATATGGAAAATAATGAAATTAAACTTGTAATTAACAATCAAGAAAAAATAAGGTGAAATAACCCTAAGATACAACAATTGCGTAACCCTAGCGAATTGCGGATGGAAAACCCTAAAATTTGTAAAAATATCCAAATTTTTAAGTGAAATGTGTTATCCGTTGGTTTCCTTTTGATAGGTCATGTCTGTTTATTTTGAAACCTCATATCCTTCCACTGCGAACTGTCATGTCCTGTTGTTTTGATGGAAGATAAGAAGGAATATAAATTATGTGCCAGGAGGTATTGAGTCCTCAAGCTTGACATTTTTCTCGTACACCATCTTGTTGAATTTGTTAAAAGCTTAGAAGAGCCCTCTCATATTTGTCCAAAATCTTTCAACATCAATGGCAGGAGGTATGTAATAACATTCCTTATTTTCATTTTTCTATAATAGATATGTATATAGATTATTATCATGTCTGACAGTTGGTATCATAGCAAAATTTACCAATGCCTTGATGTAGTTGATTTTCTGTAATTATATACATGACTTGGTGTGTTTTCTATTGCACATATTGATAATATTATCGTCATACTTCTATGATTGTGCTTTGATTTCTTTGAAGACATGATAGTTGATTAACAACAGTTTGTCTCCATTTAAACTTGATTTTTTGTTATCGAGTTTTTGATTGGAGGTTTTCTTTCTGTTTGTTTGTGTGTGTACGAGAAGAACAGTAATTGCACCATTTGTACTGATAGAAAGAGTTTAAAATTTAAATGCAAGATGGTCGGTTAATATTACATGGTTTATCGGAAAAGCTCTTTTTTAAATAAAGATAAGGCTACAAGCGTTATGGGGCCTTCTTAAATTCTTTAACTTGCGGTACTTCATCTTGGTGGAGATGGCGATGATGAAGTTTCAGTAGTATTTCCTACCATCATTCTTTGTTGTTTTGGTTCACAAACACCATCATTTGCTTTAAAGAAGAAACATGAAGTCTAGATAATTAACTCCTTTTATGGGGCCCACGATTACAAATGATAACTGGTGTTTGCTTTAATTGTTTCATGCCCTTCCCTGCAAACTTTAACAATTCAACCTTTATTGCATGGGACCTAATCTTTGGAAAGTTTATAAAAAGTTTTGCAAAAACTTATCTCATGGACAAGCTTTATTTAAGCGTAACCTTTTTACTTAACATCCTTTTATGGAGCCGCAGGTTTGACTTTGTCTATTGCTGCTATTGTTGCATGAATACAGAACCTTGTTGAATTGAGTAAAGGCCCTTGTTTCCTTTATCTGCGTACTTCTCGCATATGTATCGGCATATTGCCCTTATTCTAGTTTATCAATTACGTTATGTGTTAGTAAGTAACATCATTTATCCACAAACATATGCTTCACTGACGACCCAGATGATTTTTGCATTTCACCAGTGAAAGGGTATGCTGTATTTACAATATAGTCTATATTTATTTTTTATTTATATATGGAACCCATATAAATTTCAGCTTAAAAAACAAAAAAAACCAATTTTATTAAATTACAGGATTTAAATCATTGTTTGATTTTAAATTGATGTATATATTTATTTATGCAAATATATGATATTGATTCATTATTAACAAAATGTAAAGGTTTATGTAGAACCTTTATTATTCATAATTTTGCATAAAATGAGGTCTCAGGTGATCAATATAATTTTAATTAGTTAAAGATTAGCCACGACATCTTTGATTAATTAAAAATATATATTATGGATCACATTTAGTAAAATGACACAAATTATAATTAATCATATTTAAATATAACAAATTTTATCCCACATAAATATTTATTATATTTGCACGATTAATTAGGATGGAATAGCAAATTGTTTTTGTCTTAATTTACCCACAGGTATTAAGAAAAAGAATATAATTTGATAGTTTCATCATAAAGAGTATGTATGAATCTTTTAATTCACATATGAAAAATGATTGCATGTTTTAACGTTGGTAAAAAATGATATTTGTTTCCTTGCTTCAACAAATTTAGTGACATAAGAATGTAATTTAAATTTTGTGCAGTTATTCAACTTGTGAATTTTTTTGATATTCAATATGATATTCCAAAATTGAATGGTGATAACTATAAAATATGGAAAGCAAGGATTCTCCTCCATTTAGGGTGTATGGACATTGATTATGCTATCCAAAAAGATGAACCACCTATACCTACTGAAACTAGCACTCAAGTTAAAATTGCTCTTTATAAACATTGGGAGCGATCTAATCGCCTCAGCATGATGTACATAAAAACCAAAATTCATCCTAGTATTTGTGGTTCTATTAGAGAGTGTGATCATGTTAGGGATCTATTGAAGGCTATTGAAGAACAATTTTAGTATTCAAATAAGGCCCTAGCTAGCACCTTAATGACTAAGTTATCATCAGTAAAGCTCATAAGTGTTAGAGGTGTGCGTGAGCACATTATGCGAATGAGGAACATTGCTGGTCAACTGAGGTCTCTTGAGGTTGAAATGTCCAAGTCTTTCCTTATGCATTACATACTTAATTCTCTTCCACCTCAATATTGACCCTTTAAAATCTCTTACGACACATATTAGGATAAATGGTCCATCAATAAACTTTCTGACCATGTGTGTTCAAGAGGAAGGGAGGTTAGTGATGAAATTGGGTGAAAGTGCATATATGGCCATAGAAGGAAGGAATAGAGGGCAAGCCAAACAAGAAAGAAAGGGTAAAATACCGGTCTATACTAAGATCAAATAGGATTTCAATCCCAAGTGCCACTTCTGTAAAAAGAAAGGGCACATAAAGAAGGATTGTACCAAATTTAAGGCTTGGCTTATAAAGAAAGCTATTTCAATCTCACTTGGTTGTTAAGAATCTAATACAGTTGATGTTTGTCATAACACTTGGTGGATTGATTCTAGTTCTACAATCTATATTTTCAACAACTTATAGGATTTTCTAAACCACAGGAAGCCAGTGGGTAGTGAACAATGCATCTATTCAGGCAAAAGAATGCATTCACATGTGGAAGCTATTGGGATATGTAAATTAGTTTCAAATTCTAGTTTTATTTTGAATTTGGAAAGAACATTTTATATTCCAAATTTCTCAAGAAATTTGATTTCACTTTCAAGACTTGTACCTATGGGATATTCCTTTAACTTTTTAAACACATCATTTGGTTTTTATCATGAATCTAATCTTGTTGGGAATGGTACAATGATTGATGATCTTTTTTGAATTAATTTGCAAGAAAATGTTTTTCACAATACAACTCATGTCTATAGTAATGATGTTATTAAAATATGTGTTATGAATAAACAATCCTCTATATTGTGGCACCAAAGATTGGGACATATTTCCTTTGAAAGAATTAAAAAACTTATGAATGATGGAGTACTTAATACTCTAGATTTTACTGATTTTGATGTTTGTGTGGACTGTATAAAGGGAAAGTAGACCAACATGAAAAAGAAAGATGCTGAGAGGAGTTCAGACATATTAAAGATCATACATACAAATGTTTATAATCCAGAAATGGACTTGTATGGTCATAAATACATTTTATAGATGACACTACAAGAATAATACAGAATCTGCGACGTTTTAAAAACGTCGCAGATTGCCAAAAAATGTCGCAGAATCAAATTTGTGACGTTTTAAAAAATGTCACTAAAAACGTCGCAGATTGTGGTGTAGGCAATAGGTTTCTGCGACTTTTTACATAAAACGTTGTGGAATATGTATACATTCTGTGACGTTTACAGAAACGTCACTAAAGGTGTTTACATTCAGCAACATTAGGAGAAAACGTCGTGATATCATCAAGATTCTGTGACGTTTTAAGAAACGTCGCGGAATATAAAGATTCCGCGACGTTTTCATAAATGTCGCAGAAAAGTAGATTCTACGACATTTTCTGTAACATCGAGGAAAGCCTCATTCCGCGACGTTTTAAACAACGTTGCGGAATCTTTAAGATTCGGCGTCATTGATGAAAAAGTCGCAGAATGCTACATTTTACGACGATATAAAATGTTGCTAATTGTTTATTTATACAACGTTTAGAAAAAAAGTCGCTGAATGTTTGACATTCCGCGACATTTTAAATCGTCGCGGAATGTTTAATAAAACATCGTAGATTGCCTTTTATTTCTTGCATTTAATTTTTTACCCCAAAATAAATATAATTTAAAAATTTTTCAAATTAAATATTAATTTTAAATCT
>JAOTJB010000001.1:25961699-25971718 GCA_027123815.1 Erythroxylum minutifolium
TTATTGTTTATAGTATTGTAGTACATAGTTAGAGTATTAGTGATGGTGAGTTTTTTATTTAAATTGAATAAATTCTTTTCTTTATTTTTATCATTGCGTATCTTCTTAACACATTCATATTGACAACAATGCATCAAAGAAATATAATCCGATCTAGAATAACTATATCTTATCAGTGGATCTATTTATCTTGGTTTCAGTTCCATGGATTTGGTTTTTTTTCTTCAGTCAAATCTTTGGTTTATTAGATTTGATATGGTACAAAAATCTTCTTTTGATTCTGATTGTACCTATATAACCTAAGTTTTTTATTTGTTATTTGGGTTGCTAACTCAATGGTAGAGTACTTGACTTTTAAGTGCGACTAACATCTTTTACGTATTTTTATGAAGAAAGGGATTTGTCCATACCATACGTATAGTTTGTACGACCACGGCTGATCCTAAAAGTAATGAATGGAAAAAACAGTATGTCATATCAATCGAGATTTCTGAGAATATTTCATTCTTAGTGGATCGGCCCCTAACCTTCGTTGAATTCTTGGTGCGTAACATTAAAAAATAAATTTAAGCTTGGGTCAAGTGAAATAAATGGATAAAGACCTACAGCTCCAATTATAGGGAAATAAACAAGCTACAAGCTTATGTTCTTAATTTGAATTGAAGTGATTTTCCAATGTAATTAGGTGTTAAAAATATATTAGTGCGTGATGCAAAAAATCTTTTTCCATGAGCAAATTCTCTATTTTTTAATGAATCCTAACTATTAGTTATTCTCCACTATTCGAATTGTGCGGGGGAGATGAATGTGTAGAAGAAAGAGTATAGTGATAAAGAGATTTTTTCTAAAATCAAAAGAGTGATTGACTTGAAAAAAGTAAAGGATTTTGAATTATCTTATTATCCCTAATAATAGAATGAACAAAAACAATTCAAAGGGATAGAGAATCTGTAGATGAGTTTATTCGCTTCTGAGGTATCTATTCGTTTTATATTATATTGCTTTGTTTGTATTTTATCGCACTGTGTATCATTTAATTATGGATTATTTAACTATGTATCATTTTTTACTATTTTTTAATATTAATAACTCCAACAAGATAACTCCAATATGTCCCGTTCTTTGCTTCAATCTAATCTAACTTAAAATGAAAATGGAGAAATATCAAATAGAACTAGATATATCTCGAAAAAATGACATCTTATACCCACTTATCTTTTGGGAGTATATTTATAGACTTATTCATGATCACGGTTTTAATAGATCCACTTTGTTGGAAAATGGAGATTATAGTAAACAATCTAGTTTACTAATTGTAAAACGTTTAATTGCTTGACTATATCAACAGAATCATTTTCTTTTTTTTTGGAAAGAATTCCAACTAAAATCAATTTCTTAGGTACAATAAGAATTTGTATTCTCAAATGATATCAAAAGGGTTTCTTGCCATTGCGGAAATTCCATTTTCCCTCCAATTAGTATCTTCTTTAACTAGGTCATAAAGAGTAAAATCTCATAAAAATTAAATTCCATTTTCCCTCTTCTTTGCATTTATGACGACTCTTTATTTATCTGAATTGGAATTGGAATAGTCTTATGATTCCAAAAAAGTAGAAATCCATTTTTCAAAAAAATATGCCAAGATTCTTCTTCTTCCTATATAATTCTCATGTATATGAATACGAATTAATATTCTTTTTTCTCCGTAACCAAGTTTTTTATTTACAATCAATATTTTCTCAGTTCCTTCTTGGGCAAATAGATTTTTATGGAAAGATAGAAAAGTTTATAGAAGTCTTTGCTAATGATTTTCTGACTAACCTATGTTTGGTCAAAGATCTTTACATGCATTATATTAGATATCAAGAAAAATTCATTCTGGTTTAAAAGGATATGCTTCTTCTGATTAAAAAATGGAACTATTATTTTGTCCATTTATGTCAATATCATTTTTATATGTGGTTTCAGCCGGAAAAGATTGATATAAACTCATTATCCAAACACTCTCTAGATTTTTTGAGCTATTTTTCAAGTGTATGACAAAATCCTTCAGACGTACGTAGTCAGATGATAGAAAAATCATTTATAATAGATAATACTATGAAGAAACTCGATTCAACAGTTCCAATTATTCCTTTAATTGGAACATTGGAAAAAAATGAGATTTTGTAACAAAAAGGACATCCCATTAGTCACTCGTCCCGGGCTGATTCATCGAATTATGATATTATCACCTGATTTATGTATATATGCACAGATCTTTTTCATTATTAAGTGGATCCTAAAAAAGAAAGAGTTTGTCTTGAATAAAATATATACTTCGACTTTCTTGTGTTAAAACTTTGGTTTGTAAACATAAAAATACTTTATGTTTTTTTAAAAAGATTAGGTTTGGAATTCTTGGAAGAATTTTTAACGAAAGAATAATGGGTTCTTTCTTTGATTTTAGCAAGAGCCTCTTCTATTTCATGAAAGGTATATAGAGAGCAGGTTTAGTATTTGGATATTCTTTGTATCAACAATCTGGTCAATCGTGAAAAATTCGCTATGAAAAATGTAAATTAAATCCAAATTCTCCCTAAATAAAGAAAAGAGAACAAAAAATTATTTGATTTCTATTATGAAATGTTCATGCAGTATGCGAATAATGAATTGAGCAACTGATTATTCAACTTTCTTAGAGATTCTATATAGAAGGGGTGAGTAAAATGTATACATAGGGAAAGTTGTGTGCAACGAAACATGCAAGCATGACTTGGTGAGGGATTTTTTACCTATTTTA
This sequence comes from Erythroxylum minutifolium, assembly GCA_027123815.1. Lineage (NCBI taxonomy): Eukaryota > Viridiplantae > Streptophyta > Magnoliopsida > Malpighiales > Erythroxylaceae > Erythroxylum > Erythroxylum minutifolium. The sequence continues at coordinate 25,964,482 of JAOTJB010000001.1, forward strand.
AATCCATTTTCTACTCCATCTGGCTAGTTCCGAGTTCGAGTCCTAGGTAACCCATTATAACTATCTATTGAAATCGTATGAAATCCTATATGATATGTCTAGAAATATGAATTCTTTTTTTAACTCATTTCGACTTCATTTTTTTCTATTCCAAATTTTATTATGAATCTAAATAGATAAGATCATAAAGATATGCCCTAGGCTGTTGTTTGACATAGGTATATAAGTCATGTTATACTGTTGGATAACAAGTCCTCAATTCTGTATTTCTATTTATAGATAATTTGTGTACTTGGGAGTCCCTGATGATTAAATAAACCAAGATTTTAACATGACTGCAATTTTAGAGAGATGCGAAAGCGAAAGTGAAAGCGAAAGCCTATAGGGTCGCTTCTGTAATTGGATAACCAGTACTGAAAATCGTCTTTACATTGGATGGTTTAGTGTTTTGATGATCCCTACTTTATTGACCACAACTTCTATATTTATTATAGCTTTCATTGCTGCACCTCCAGTAGATATTGATGGTATTCGTGAACCTGTTTCTGGATCTTTACTTTATAGAAACAATATTATTTCTGGTGTCATCATTCCTACTTCTACGACTATAGGTTTACACTTTTATCGAATATGGGAAGTTGCAATTGTTGATGAATGGTTATACAATGGCGGTCCTTATGAGCTAATTGTTTTACACTTCTTACTTGGTGTAGCTTGTTACATGGGTCTTGAGTGGGAACTAAGCTTCTGTCTAGGTATGCACCCTTAGATTACTATTGCATATTTAGCTCCTGTTGTAGCTGCTACTACTGTTTTCTTGATCTATCTGATTAGTCAAGGAAGCTTTTCTAGTGGAATGCCTCTAGAAATCTTTAGTACTTTCAACTTTATGATTGTATTCCAGGCTGAGCACAACATCCTTATGCACCCATTTCACATGTTGGGCATAGCTGGTGTATTTGACGGCTCCCCATTTAGTGCTATGCATGGTTCTTTGGTAACCTCTAGTTTAATCAGGGAAACCACAGAAAATGAATCTGCTAATAAAGGTTATATATTTGGTCAAGAAGAAGAAACTTATAATATCATAGCCACTCATGGTTATTTTAACTGATTGATCTTCCAATATGCTAGTTTCAACAACTCTCATTCTTTACATTTCTTCCTAGCTGCTTGGCCTGCTTTTCGTATTTGGTTCACTGCTTTAGGTATTAGCACTATGGCTTTCAACTAAATGGTTTCATTTTTAACCAATATGTAGTTGATAGTCAAGGTCGTGTAATTAATACCTGGGCTGATATTATTAACCGTGCTAACCTTACTATGGAAGTTATGCATGAACGTAATGTCCATAATTTCCCTCTAGACCTAGCGGCAGTTGAAGCTCCATCTACAAATGGATAATACTTCCGCCTTAGTATATAAGTTTTTGAAAAAACAATAGCCAATTTATTGTTTTAACAAGAGATTTGGTATTGCTCCTTTCCTTTAGTAATAATTTTTAACTTTACATAGTATCTAAATTATCCCAAAGATAAAATGGACGCAGGGGAAGGCTCTCAACATGTGGCGACGGCTGAAGGCGACTCTTCTGACAAACTAGTGGTTGATGGAGACGACAGTGCACTACACTCGAATAGGGAGGGGAATGCGATTTCTCTTCCCTTGGCTACTAATACGACACATGATGTTGGATGCTCGTATAAGGACTGTTTTATTAAACGGTTTGATGAGGATCTTGTTTTGGATGATCAAGATGTTGAGGTTGATAACGAGAACGGTGACATCAATATCTCGCTATCTTCTTTGTTGATGGAGCGACTGAATCACCCCTAAGAGTTCTCGGTGGTAGTGAAGGTATTGAGATGGAAGGTAACACATGGCTTGATGTGTAGTAGGTTAAAATCTATGTGGCAATTCTCTACAGCCCCTAAGATTATTTACCTTGATAATGATTTTTTTTGGATGAAACTCGATAATGAGGATGATGTTAAGAAGGTTTTTCTCGGTGGCCCGTATGTTATCCTTGGTCATTACCTAGTTGTTAAACCCTGGAGTCCTTCGTTCAATCCTTCGAGTGTCGTACGCCCACAGTTACTGCTTGGGTGCATTTCCCAGACCTTCAGCTTCAGATGTATCGTGAAAAGCTTCTACTTTCCTTTGCTAATACAATCGGTAGAGCAATTAAGGTTAATGGTACCACTGTTGATTTGGAAAGGGGCCACTTTACAAGAGTGGCTGTGGAGTTGAATTTGATGAAACCTTTAGTGCCTGACTTTAACTTGAATGGGCAGCGGCAGCGGATTGTTTACGAAAAATTACCCCAAATTTGTTTTGGATATGGGCGTGTTGGTCACAATAAACTTGTATGTCCTCACGTTTAGGTTACGCAGCCTTCTGTTGATGTCGAGTTACAGCAGGTGCATGGTGATTGGGCAAACGTGGAGCAACGATTTGGCCCTTGGATGTAGGTCACTTGTCATCATGCTCGTCCGAGATCATGTGATGTCTCGATGGAGAGGGGTAGGTCCAGAACTCGTGATAGGGATCCTAGATGCCAACCTTCTTTGAACCGTCGACCTGAGAAAGGCAAATTCATGGCCGCTATTGATGGCTCACATTTCTCAATTATGGGGGATACTTCAGTGGTGCAACTACTGACGTGGGTCAGTCGAGCAGTGGTTCGTGAAACTGCTAGGGTTTTGGGTAAAAATATTGCTCCTATAGATGCATCCCATCTGGTGCATCACCAGTTGCCTTTTGGTGAGAAAGGGTCGGCTTGTGGCATTGACGGTGGCTGTGAGGTACTGATTGGTGCTAGGGTGGAGGTCGCGAACAGTGCTCATTTGAGCGCCATTGTGGAGATCCCAGAGTCCCCGGCTCGGGTAGATTTGGCGGTGGATGCCAGTTAAATGTGGGGCTGAATACCACTACAACAGGGGTAGTTGATGGTAGTCGGGCATCCCCTGTGGTTGCCTCAGACACACTTAGTGATACGGGTGAGGGCAGTTCTACGGGAGCAGTGGCTCGGTGGAGGTAATGCAGAATAAGCAATGTGAGTTGTCTATGAATGCTGCAGTGGTATCGGGTAGTTTGGATACGGGTGTTGCTACCAGATCAGGGAAGAAGCGTTTCATTCAAGAGAAACATCCGGTAGTTGGTAAGTGGAGTTCAAGGAACTCTAAAAATGGTGAGGCTGGGGGTTCTGCTCAACTAGATTGATTCTGTTATTCTCATTATGTCAGTCATCATTTGGAATTATCGAGGGGCTGCAAACCCTCAGTTTTACATAGTGTTTAAGAAGCTTTCTAGGGTGCATAATCCTGATGTGTTTGTTGTTATTGAACCACATATTAGTGGTGAGCGAGCTGCTAAGGTTATCCAAAAGATTGGCTGGCCGAACCACTTCTGTCAAGAGGCACAGGGTTTTGCAAGTGGAATTTGGATTTTTCGGAAGTCGAGTATTAAGGTCACAGTGTTACAGTATTCATGTAACTTTGTACATATACTTCTGGAGTTTGATAATATTTCTTTATTTTGTTTGGAAGTTTATGCCAGTCCAGTGTATGTAGGTAGGGTGGACTTGTGGCAGGACTTATGTGCTCTCAAGAGAGCAATTTCGGGTCCTTGGGTGGTTGTGGGAGATCTTAACTATTGCATGGACCGCTCGAAGAGAGTAGGGGATACGAGTACGATTGCTTAGAGGGATGAACTCCTCTCATTCTCGAATGATTGTGGGTTAACTAATCTTGGTTTTATGGGTCCCAAGTTTACTTGGTTCAGAGGTGCACTTCGAGTTTGGTCGGATCGGGCGTTGGTCAATGATCTATGGCTTCGAAGTTTCCCGGACTCAGTCCTGAAGCATCTATCTCGGGTCAAGTCAGACCACTGACCTATTATGCTGACCATGATGGCTTCACGGGGCTCTTTGTCTCGTCCCTTTAGGTTTTAGGCTGCGTGGCTCAGTCATCCGGGGTTTGTTCCTTTAGTGAAAAAATAGTGGATGCCTGGGCTTACTTGGTCTATGGCTTATCAGACTTTCATTCGGGAAGTTAAAGTTTTGAATCGACAAGTATTTAGGGATATCTTGAAACGCAAGCAACTTCTGTATGATTGCATCAAGGGGATTAAATCTAGTCTTGACTTAGGCTGGTCGGAGGAGCTGATGATGATTCATGATAAAACACGAGAGGAGTATGAGCTAGTACTGTTTCAAAAGGAATTACTGTGGAGACAGAAATTTGGTATGAACTAGACTAATTTTGGAGACAAGAATACTCACTTTTTTCATATGTCTGCGTTTGCTCGTCAGAGAAGTAATTTAATTACTACACTAAAAGATGGTGATGGTACCTGGCAGGAGGATTCGGTTCGATTGAAGGATATGGCAGTACACTTCTTCCAGAATTTATACGCCAACGAGTCAACTGATAGGGGTATGTTGGTTTCAGTTAGCTCGTATCCACGACTACAACTGCAGGGTATTTTTGCTAATTTATGTGGTGTGACTCAGGGGGAGATCTATGATGTGGTGCAAAGTATGGGTCATTTTAAGGCACCCGGTCTGAACGAGTTACAGCCTATTTTTATCAGTGTCAGTGGTCGAGCATAGAATCGTCTGTGCATAGGGTGGTCTGTGACTTTTTTGGGGATGGTCGGCTACCTCCAAGGTTGAATGATACGCTTATTGTCTTGATTCCAAAGGTTCCTTCGCCATTAGGGTTGGACCAATTCTAGCCTATCAGCTTGTGTAATGTCTTGTATATGATTATCACTAAGCTTATTATTCAGCTATGAAACCACACATTAAGGATTTAATTTCTAGTTGTCAAACTAGTTTTGTACCTGGACGGTAGATTGTCGATAATATAGTGATTATGTAGGAGATTATACATGAGATGCAGTGGCGGACAGGGAAGAAGGGTTGGATGGCGATTAAGCTTGATTTGGAGAAAGCTTATGACAGGCTGAATTAGGATTTCATCATAGAATCTCTTACATTTGCGAGGTTTGAGCGGCAATTAGTGGAGCGCATTCGGCTGTGCACTTCATCGGTTGCCATGTAGGTTTTGTTTAATGGCTCAGCTATGTCTTCCTTTATACCTTCAACGGTGGTTCATCAGGGTGATTCTTTGTCACCTTATTTGTTTATGTTGTGTATGGAACGCCTTACTCATGTCATTACGGACTCAGTGCAGGAGGGTAAGCGGAAGCCAGTGCGAATGGGGAGGCATAGTAAACCTATCTCGCATTTATTTTTTACTGATGATTTGTTTCTTTTTACTGAGGCTTCTATAGAGCAAGCTAGGATTATCATGGACTGTTTAGTGGTTACTATCCAACTTGGAACGGGAATGGTGGAGTTCGGGTACACATGATTGGGCCGTTTTGTTTGGGGTTATATTTTGGCTGCTTTGGCATTGGAGGAACAATTTTGTCTTTGCGGAAGGGATTGATATTCCACTTGATGTCCAGCCTTATGTTTGGCGATATTGGAAACAGTTTTTATTTGCTTTTGCAATCAAACAGGGAACGGGTGCTATTGTTGGTAGATAGGAGAGTCGCTGGGTTAGATGGATCCCCCCTTTACCTAGCTGGCACAAACTGAACTGTGATGGAGCTAGGCATGCTACAAGCGCACACGCGGGATCTGGCGGCCTTTTATGTGATTTGTAAGGTAGGTGGATTATGGGATTCTCGCAGTGTCTAGGCCGAGTATCGGTCTTAGAGGCAGAATTACAAGCTATTTGTACTGGGTTAGAACTAGCTGGATGGCACCAGGTATCTCATCTTCATATCGAGATTGATTCGTATAAAGCTTGGCTCCTTTTATCCGCTCGACCTTAGACTTTGGAAGTGGGAGTAGTGCGGCGCTGTTTTGATCTTTGTGGCTTGTTTGTGGATGTGCGCTTTGATTATGTCTTTCGTGAGGCTAATTGCTGTGCGGACTATCTAACTAAGTATGGTCTTTTTTGTAAGGAACCTTTGATTATGTTTTCATCTCCTTTAGAGGGTATGTCGCATTTGTAGGATTTTGATCGTTGCTTACTTGATGTAACCTAACATTTTGATTAAATGCACTATTTTCTATCAAAAAAAATTTTAACTTTGCATAATTTTTTATTTACTTCAACATACGAAATAGAAATCTTTCCTTTTTTGTGTTTTCTTTTTGTGTCTCTTTCTTATCTTATTCTTATAAGAATAAAGAAATAAGAAAGAAAATTTTGAATGAGAAATGCCAGACTTCCTTTGTAATTTCTAAATTTTTAATTTGTAATTAAAGTATTAGGGGCGGATATAGCTAAGTGGATCAAGGCAGTGGACTGTGAATCCACGATGCATGGGCTCAATTCCCGTCGTTCGTCCATAAGAAAAAAAAATCAACCACGTTACTAGGATTTCTTTCTCCACCTCTATGTTAAGCTTATTTATTTTTCTTAATAAATGATTTGCTACAAAATTATTTTTTTTAGTGAACGTGTCACAGTCAATTTCTCCTTTTTTTTCAAAAGACGAAGAAACAAATTCTATTTTCTCTCCTATTTACTACAACGATGAAGAATCAAATTATCACTATATTTATTCCTTTTTCTATTTCTTCTTCCAAGTGTAGGATAACCCTAAGGGGTTGTGGGCTTTCTACCAATTAGGGCCCTCCCTTCACCACACCCATGGAGATTGTTGTTGCATATTTAGCTCCTATTGTAGCCACTACTACTGTTTTCTTGATCTACCAATTGGTCAAGGAAGCTTTTCTAATGGAATGCCTCCAGGAATCCGTGGTACTTTCAACTTTATGATTATATTGCAGGCTGAACACAACATCCTTATGCAACCATTTCACATGTTGGGCATAGCTGGTGTATTTAGTGACTACCTATTTAGTGCTATGCATGGTTCCTTGGTAACCTCTATTTTAATCGAGGAAACCATAGAAAATGAATATGCTAATGAAGTTGTTGATGGTGAAACCTATCTACTTGTTTTACACTAAAAAATTGCAAGTGAATGAGTCGTGACTTGTAGTAAAAAGAGCGGATATCGATCCCAACGCCTAGACACCACTTAATTTAGACACAACTTTGTTTAAGAAACTAAATTATGAAATACAAATAATCTAGAAAAATAAATTAAAATTAAAAGATTAATTAAAAAATGGACAATACCAAAATTGCAGAAAATCTGATTTCGAGAATCTAAATACTAGAGATTTCTTTTTTTCCTATTTTGTCTC
>JAOTJB010000001.1:25983002-26004098 GCA_027123815.1 Erythroxylum minutifolium
ATCATTGTCATGTGTTTATGCAAAGGATAATTTCCATTGCATTTCGAGGGTTGCTACCGAATAAGGTTTGGGAAGTACTAACAGAATTAAGTTTGTTTTTCAAAGGCTTAACATCATCTGAAATTAAGTTGGATGAAATGGAAAAACTAGAAAGGGAAATTCCAGTAATTTTGTGCAAGTTAAAAGGGATATTTCCTATAAGCTTCGTTGACTGAATGGAGCATCTACCTGTCCATTTAGTACACGAGGCTAAACTAGCAAGTCCAATTTAATATTGTTGGATATATCCATTTGAGAGGTACGTAATTCAATAAAAATGATTGTAATTGAAGTCATATCATGTTTTAATAACTAAATCGGTATAACCCTATTCACTCATATAGATATTTGCATCACTTAAAGAAAAATATGGAAAATAAAGATAAAGTTGAAGGTTCAATATGTAATGCTTATTTAGTAGAGGAAGATAGTACATTTGTTCACATTATTTCGAGCCATATGTTCACACAAAAGAAAGAAAAGTTCTTCATAATGACAATGGGGGAGGAACTAGTGATGCTGATAATAACTTATCCATTTCACATATCCTGGATGAACATATGGATGTTCTACGAGAAGAACGTTAACAAAGGAAGAAATTAAGGTTGCCCATGGTCATATTTTATTAAACTATCAAGAGGTTCAACCTTTTGTGTAATAAGTTGAAAATGATTATTCGGGTTCTTAATTTTTGTGTTATTCATAACTGAAATTCATAATAATGCTTTTAGATTATACGAGGAATTATTATGCGAGCTCATGCCTGTCAAAACACGGGATGATGTCAATAAAGAAGTTATAAAACACTTTCTTTAATGGTTTGAGCAATATGCAAGTTTTTTTACAAATATTAAAATGATTGAATTATAAGATTTAAGAGTTCAAACCACATCATACTATTTAATATAGTATTTTCTTTTCTGTAGGCCTTAGAAAATCCAATAGAGAACACGTTCATATGCATCTAACGAAGGGATCTTTGCAAACTGTTAAATCATATCTAGTGTATTTCTTTAATGGATACAAATATCATACAGAATAACATGGTTATAGTATGGCAAGAATAAATAGCGGAGTTTGCATACAGGGAGAACTGATGGATTACTATGGCAAAATTATTGAGATACTTGAAATTGAATACCCTGCTTTGTAAATAAAAATAAGTGTGATATTTAAGTGTAATTGGTTTGATCTAACTCCAAATGTTAGTACAAAAGTGCATAGCCTATATAATCTTGTTGAAATTAACAAGCGAAGAAGATTTCGACAAGTTGAACCTTTTTTGTTAGCAATGCAAGTGATCCAGGTGTATTATGTCCCTTTTCCCAACGTACGACCATATAATTCTGATTGGTTGGCCATTTGCAAAGTTAAACGTAGAGGTATTTTTGAATCACATGGAAAAGGAGAATAGAGAATTGAAAGTGAAGCATTTCAAGAAGATGCTTATGAGATAAATACATCAATGATATGAGGATAATGAACCTTTGAACGATCCATGTAGTGCATATGTTAAAATTTTATCTAGAGAGGATGAGGAGGGCTAGATATCTGAAGAAGAGCCTGATTTTGAGCCAAATTCTTTAGAAAAAAAGATGATTTAGATTTATAATTAAGTGATGATAGTTGTTAATTTATGTTTGTAATTGAATATTATATTAAACTAATCAACTATTTCCTTTTCAATATAATGTACTAAATATTGAATTCAAATTGTAATATTTCTAGAAAATTCAATCAAATATTAATTTCAGGTTCAAATATGCCACTAAAGAGAAGACAGGATATAATGTGACCAAGATTCAGACCACGATTTAGAGGTACTTACTGTACAGGTGAAGCATCTCATGATGTAGCAGCTGAAACTGAATCACCCCCTCCCCCTCTAATTACTATACTTACAGATAAGGCATCACCTTCTGTACCTGCAGCGACACCATCTACCACCCTTACATCATTTACTACCCTTATGCTGACAGAGATATCAGGGGTAAACAATGATGATGAAGGAGGCAGCCATCACCCTAGAGCTTAGTGACCTGATGGAAGAACTTACGTTACAATTGTCAATAATGTGTAAGTGAAACTACATGAAAAACTGTATGTTTATAATTAAGTTATGGGTTTTAATTTTCAAAATGGTATAAAATTATTTACTTTTATATTAGGTTCATTCTATCTGGACCTTGCTTAAGAAACATGACATCAAAATTCACAGAGAAGATTGATATTGAGGGTTATGTATGGAACAATATCTCTCAAGCCACAAAGGAATTTTACTATCAGGAGTTTGAGGTACAACAAAAAAATACTATTTTCTTTTTTAATTAACAGTTTTATACACTAATTAGATAAATATTATTACATCATAAGTATTAATCGAATGTTTTTCTTTTGTTTTAGAAAGAATTTTTTTGGGATTCTCAATTTGATGCGAACATTTATAGAGTATAGGAAAGACGAGCATGTACATGTTATCAAGACTTTATTGCTACAATATACAGGGCCGATGTAGGACCACCTTACATTTCTAAACTAATATGGAGTCAATGTATGCAGTGTTGGATATCACCTGAGGCAGTGTCTAATTCAGAACGTAATTTGACCAATAGACGTGGAACACCTGGGGGAGATAGTCTTCTCGTACATATGGGAGGATCTATTGCCCACCAAGAGCATATAGAGAGACCTATAAGTATCTACACTTTACATTTATATTCTCATTTCTTTACTTTGTTGTATTTCAATTGAATTTGATGTGTGAATTTTTGAATCAAAATATGTGCTTCTTGTTAAGAATGATAATGTTATAAATGTCTGGTGCCATATATGGCTGTGTTGTTGAGTTATTTTCTTTATTCAACAGGGGGTAGATATCACAAAAATAGAGAAAACTCTACCAAAATTTTTATAAATTCCCATTCATTTATAACATTTTATTCTTATGCTAGAAAATTCTATAGGCATGAGGTCTACACCGCATCAGCTCTTTTTGCACACTCACACTAAGAAACATAACGATGTGACATTTGTCAACAGCCATTGTAGAGAACTAAATGTATGTCAAATTTATGGTTTAATATTAATGCTTAGTAATTATCACTTACTAATATAAACATTGCCTTCTGATAAGACCAAATACAAGAAAGCATTAAATGACAGTCTCAACAATCTGAAGATGTTGATAAGACTGAAACCTATCTTCATGCAGTGGGTGGTAGGGATCATCAGGGAAGGATATTCGACTTAGATTCATTTGGGAATACATGTTATTCGCAATCCTCCACATCTAGTACAACAACATCTAGTAGGCGATCCTTGGCCAACGAAGTCTAAGAGCTTCAGAGCACAGTGCAGACATTGGCAACTCAGCTGCAACAGTTGATGGATTAGTTGCAACAGTCGATGCAGTATATAACTCAGCTCCATAATGAGGTGAATGAGTTGAAGGGTAGGAGTAGCACCTCATCGCACCAATAAGAGCATCTGCCATCTACAAATCAATAGTGTACTTTTAGTCATTTCATTTGAATTACGAAAACTTATTATGTACAATTTAATGATTTTATTATCAATTAAGATATTTTCAACTTTATATCATCAATCAATTTTTGTTTAAACAAACTAAATGTATATTATTATATTAATAACTGTTTAAATTATGCATCAATTATAACATCATGAAATAAAATTTATTAACAGTATTGACAGTATATTTTTTTAAAAAAATTCAACTTCATTTATCACAGACATTCGTGGTCCTGCTGGTAAAATCAGTACTGTTACTGACGGTAGAGATTGACCGTCAGTGATCACAAACGGAATAACCACTTTTGTCTATAAACTCATCGACAAAACAAACACAACCGTCGGTAACGTTTGAATGAGCTTACTAACGAACCACCATAAACTGATGGTAATCATAGACAGAATAACCACTTCCGTTCGTAAATTCACCAACGGAAAAAAATAACCATCGGTAATGTTTAAAAAATCTTACCAAAAGATAATTGTAAACTGTTGGTAATTTTACCGACGGAAGCATATTTTTCGTTGGTAAATGTACCGATGTTTAACCACATTAGAATTCATTGGTACATTTACCAACGGGACCTTAGTTTTCCGTCAGTAAATTTATCGATGGTAAATGTGTTATCTGTTGATACATTTACTGACGAAACATGACCTTCTATCGGTAATTATTAGTTACCACCATTTTTATGACGCTTTTATCTGTCGGTAATTTCTACCACTAATCTTACTTACTGACGGAATGTTAATGTTCTCTGTCAGTAATCTCCATCGCAAAACGACATTTTTCTTGTAGTGACCAAAAGTGCCCAATGACCTTACCAATGGGCTATTTTTCCCATCGAACATATGCCAACAAACTATTTTCTCACCTAAAGTGCCCAATGACTATGCCAATGTGCTTTTTAACCATAGAACCTCTGCAAACGAATTGTTTTCTCGATAAAGTTTCCTAGAGAGCTTGCCAGGGCACTATTTTTCCCACTGAACATGGGTCAATGGGCTATATTCTTGTCAAAACTGCCTAAGGATTATGCCAATTAGTTTTTTTCCTCAATGAAGTACCCAGTGAACGTGTCAATGGCTATCTTTCCCACTGAACGTGTGCTAACTAGCTATTTTCACCAATAAAGGTGTGCAACCATCATGCCAATAGGCTATTTTTCCCATCAAACGTGTGCCAATAGATTGTTTTGTCACGGAATTTTTTGTCACTGAAGGCACCTAACCACCTTGCCAATGTGCTTTTTTACCATCAGACATGTGCCAATAGACTGTTTTCTCATTAAATGTGCCCAACCACTATGCCAAGGTACTATTTTTGTCACTAAAGGTGTGCCAACAGGCTATTTTCTAACCGAAGGTACCTAATGATTATGCTAACAGATTGTTTTCTTATTCGAAGGGGCCTAATGATGTCATCAAGCTATTTTTCCACCGTCGGTACATAACAACCATTACAATGGGCTATTTTTTGAATGAAGGTGTGCTAAAGGGTTGTTTCCTCACTAAAAGTGCCCAACGATTGTCAATTAATATATTTTCCTCACCAAAACTGCCGAGCCACCAAGCCAATGGGCTATTTTTTCCCTCGAAGGTGTGCCAACGGGCTATTTTCCTTATCGAAGGTGTCTAATGACTTACACACTTAGCTATTTTTCCTACCAAACTTATGCCATCAAACTGTTTTCTAACCAAACGTAGCCAGTCACAATAGCAATATGCTTTTTTGTCATCGAACGTGTGCCAACGGACTTTTTCTTACTGAAGGTGCCTACCGACCATGCCAAGTTGCTATTTTTCCCACATAAAGTATGTCAATGGGCAATTTTCTTGCCAAAGACATGCAATGACAGTGCCAATTCTTTATTTTTTCATTGATGTTGCCCAATAACTGTGTCAATGGGCTATTTTTCCCACGGAATGTGTGACAACGGGCTGTTTTATCCACTGAAGATGCCCAGTAACTATGCCAATAGGCTATTTTTCCATCGAATGTGTACCAACGAACTATTTTCTCACCAAAGGTGCCTACTAACCATTCCAACTGGCTGTTTCTCTTACCAAATCGGCTCCAATGATGTTTTTTCTCGGTGAAGGTATCCATTGATTGTGTCGATAGGCTGTTCTACCCACCCAAGGTTTCAACCAACTATGCCATCGTGCTATTTTTCCCACCAACCAACAAGCTATTTTCTCCACTGAATGTATGCCAACTAGTTGATTTTTCCACCGGAGGTGCCAAGCAACCATGCCAATGGGCCATTTTTCCCATTGAAAATCTTCCAACGAGTTATTTTCTCAACAAAGGTGCAGAAAGATTGTGCCAATGAGTTGTTTTCTTTAATAAACATGCTGAGCGACCATACCAATGGGTTATTTTTTGAACAACGATGTGCCAATGAGCTGTTTTCTCTACTGAAGTTGCCCAACAACCATATCAATGGGCTAAATTTTCCTCTAAACGTATGCCAATGGACTATTTTCTCACTGGATGTGCCAAAGCATTTTTTACCATTGACCCTGTGCCAGTCAACTCTGTTCTCACTAAAGGTGCCCAACGATTATGCCAAGGGGCTATTTTTCTCACTGAAGGTATGCCCAACGATTTGTTTTCTCATCGAAGGTGCCCAGTTGGTTGTTTTCTTCAATTAAGATTCCCAGCGACCTTGGCAATGAGCTATTTTTCCCACAAAAGTTGTGCCAACAAACTTTGTTCTCACCTAAGGCACCCAGCAACTATGCCGAAATTATTTTTTACCATCAAACCTGTGCCAAAGGACTTTTTCTCACTAAAGGTGCCTAGCAACCATGCCAAGGGGCTATTTTTCCCATTAAAGGTATGCCAATGGGTTGTTTACTCACCAAAGGTACCCAACGAGTTTGCCAATTGGTTGTTTTCTTCACCAAAGTTGCCCAGCGATAGTGCTAATGGGTTATATTTCCCATCAAATATATGCCAACAGGCTATTTTCTCAATGAAGGTGCCCAACTGGCTATTTTCTACACCAAAGGTGCACAGTGACTATGCTAATGGGCTATTTTTCCCACCTAACATGTGCCAATGGGCATTTTTCACAACTATATGTGCCTAGCCATTATAATGATGACCTATTCTTCACAGTAAACATATGCCAAGGGGTTATTTTCTCCATCGAAGATGCCTAGCGATCATGCCAATGAGGTCTTTTTCCCACCTAATGTGCCCCAATGGACTGTTCTCATATTGAAGGTGCCAAGAAACCATGCCAATGTGTGTTTTCTCCACTGAATGTATGTCATCAAGTTGTTTTTTCCAACATAGGTGCCCAGTAATCGTTCTAATGAGCAGTTTTTCTTAATGAAGGTATGCCAAAGGACTATTTTCTCACCAAAGATACCCAGTGATTTTACCAATGGGCTATTTTCCTCACCAAAGGTACAGAGCTATCATACTAATGGCCTTCTATCGAACGCATACCAATAGGTTGTTTTTTCTACTGAAGGTGCCCAGTGACCATCTTAAGGGGCCATTTTTCCCACCGAACATCTTTTAATAGACTGCTTTCTCACCGAAGGTACCCAATGACCGTGCCAATGTACTTTTTTACCATCGAAGATATGCCAACTAACTTTTTCTTTCTAAAAGTGCCCGGCGATCATGTTAAGGGGCTATTGTTTGCACTAAAGTTGTGCTAACGGGCTGTTTTCTCATCAAAGGTGCCTAACAATTGTGCCAACTGGTTGTTTTCTTCACCGAAGGTACCTAATGAATGTGCCAATACACTATTTTTCCCACTAAAGTTGTTCCAACGGGCTATTTTCTTACCAAATAAGCCAAATGATTATGCCAATGGGTTGTTTTCTCACCAATGGTGCCTAATGATTATGTCAACTGGCTGTCAAATGATTATGCCAACAAGCTATTTTTTCATCAAAAATGCCCAATGATTGTGCCAACTAGCTATCCTCCTAACTGTAGGTGCCCAGTTACCGTGCCAATGGACTATTTTTCCTACTGAAGTTGTGCCAACGAGCTATTTTCTCACCAAAAGTGCCCAATGATTATACCAATGGGTTGTTTTCTTTACCAAACGTACCGAGCGACCGTGCCAATGGGCTATTTTTACCACTGTACATGTGGAAAAGGGTTATTTTCTTTACCAAATGCACCTGACAATCGTGCCAATGGGCTATTTTTCCCCTGAATGTATGCAAATGAATTGTTTTCTTACCAAATGTGCCCAACAATCATGCCAAATGCTTTTTTACCATTGAAACATGAGTGAACAGACTTTTTTCTCACTGATGGTGCCTAATGACCATATCAAGGAGCTATTTTTTCTACTGAAGTTGTGCCAATGGGCTATTTTCTTAGTGAAGGTACCCAAATGGTTGTTTTCAACACCTAAGGTCACCAATGACCATGCCAATGTGCTTTTTATCATCAAACATGTTCCAAAGGACTGTTTTCTTATTGAAGGTGCCCAACAACCATACCAAGGGGCTATTTTTGTCACTGAAGGTGTGCCAATGGACTTTTTTATACTGAAGGTGCCAAACAATTAGGCCAATTGGTTATTTTCTTCACTGAAGTTGCCCAACAACCATGTCAATGAGTTATTTTTCCACTAAACATATGCCAATGGGCTCTTTAATCCACCAAAGGTGCCCCGCAACTATACCATTAGGCTATTTTTCCTACCAAGCATCTACCAACAGAATTTTTTCTCACTGAAGCTCCCCACTAATCATTCCAGCTAGCTGTTTTTCCCACCTAACGAGCCAAGCGACCATGCCTATAGGTTATTTTTCCCACTGAACATGAGCCAAATGGTTGTTTTCTCTATCGAAAGAGCCCAACGACCATGTTAATGGACTATTTTCACATTCAATGTACCGAGAGGTTGTTTTCTCAATGAAGGTGTCCAGTGACCATGCTAACGTACATTTTTTATGATTGAACGTGTGCCAACGGACTTTTTCTCACTTTAGGTACCTAGTGACCATACCAAAGGCCTATTTTTCCCATTGAAGGTGTGCCAATGGGGCTTTGTCTCACTGAAGATGCCCAACAATTTTTCCAATGGGCCTTTTTTCCACTGACTGTGTGCCAATAGGTTGTTTTCTCCACCAAAGGTGCCCAACGACCATGCTAGTAGGCTATTTTTCCTATCGAATGTGTACCAGTAGACTGTTTTCTCACTAAAAGTGCCCAATGACCATACCAATGTGATTTTTTACCATCAAATGTATGCCAACGACCATGGAAAGGGGTTGTTTCCCCACTAAAGGTGTGTTAACGAGATTTTTTAATCATCAAAGGTGGCAAACGATTATGCCAATTGGCTATTTTCTTCATCGAAGTTGCCTAACGACTGTGCCAATGGGCTATTTTTCCCACTGAACATGTGTCAACGTGTTATTTTATCCACCAAAGGACACCGATGACCTTGTTAATAGGCTATTTTCCAACCGATTATCTGCCAACAGAGTGTTTTCTCACCAAAAGTTCCCAGTGATGATGCCAACATGGTTTTCTACCATCGAACATGTGCCAACAAAGTTTTTCTCATTGAAGGTACCCAAGAACCATGCCAAAAGGTTATTTTCCACACCGAACGTGTGCTAACAGACTGTTTTGTCTAACGAAAGTGCCTAACAACTATGGCAATGGGCTATTTTTCCCACTGAATGTGTGCCAACGGACTTTTTTCTCCCCAAAGGTGCCCATTGAGCATTCCAAATGGCTTTTTTTTCCCACCAATGGGGTGCCCATCAATTGTGTTAATAGGATATTTTACCCGCCCAAGGTGCCAAGTGACCATATTGTCGTGCTATTTTTCCCACAAAAAGTGTGACAATGGCCTTCTTTTTCACTAAATGTATGCCAACTGGTTGTTTTTTCCAACGTAGGTGCCAAGCGATTGTACCAATGGACTATTTTTCCCATTGAAGTTATACCAACAAGCTATTTTCTATACAAAGGTGCCTAATGATTATGTCAATAGGCTATTTTCTTTACCAAATGTGCCAAGTGACTATGCCAATGAGCTATACCTTGCACCGAACTTATGCTAACCAGCTATTTTCTCTATTGAAGGTGCCCAACAACCATGCTAGTAGGCTATGTTTCCCACCAAAATGTGCCAAATAACTATTTTCTCACTGAATTTGCCTAGCAACCATGCCAAAGTGCTTTTTTACCATCAAACGTGTGCCAAAAAATTGTTTTCTCATTGAAGATGCCCAATAATCATGCCAAAGGGTTGTTTTTCCCGCAAAAGTTGTGCCAATGGGCTGTTTCCTCACCGAAGGTGCCCAATTAGTTGTTTTCTACACCGAAGGTGCCTAGTAACATTGCCATTGTGTTTTTTATCGTCAAACAATTTCCAATTGACTTTTTTCTCACTGAAGGTGCTTAGTGACCATGCCAAGGGGATGTTTTTCCCACTAAAGGTATGCTAATGGACTTTTTTATCACCAAATGTGCCGAATGAGTATGCCAATTGACTATTTTCTTCACCAAGATGCCTAGCGACCCTGCCAATGGGTTATTTTTCCCACCAAATGTATGCCCATGGACTATTTTGTCCATTAAAGGCACCTAAAGATTATGCAAATGAGCCATTTTTCCTACTACACATATGCCAACGAACACTTTTCTTGACAAAGGTACCCACTGACCATTCCAACTGACTATTTTTCCCACTAAAAGGGTGCTAATAATGTGTTTTCTTACTGAAGGTGCCCATTGATTGTGTCAATAGGTTGTTTTACGCACCCAAGATGCCAATGGCTAATTTTACCATCAAATGTGTGCCAATAGGCTATTTCCTCTATCAAAAGTGTCCAAAAACCATAGCAATGGGCTATTTCTCCCACTAAATGTTTGCCAATGGAATGCTTTTCACCGAACATGCCCATCAAGCATGGCAAAGTGTTGTTTTACCATCGAATGTGTGCCAACAAACTATTTTCTCACTGAAGGTTTGTAACGACTGTGCCAAAGAGTTATTTTTCCCACTGAATTTGTGCTAACAGGTTAATTTATCATCAAAGGTGCATAACTAATTGTTTTCTACACCGAAGTGCCCAGCAACCATTCTAATGGGCTATTTTCCCACCAAAAAAGTGTCAAAGGACTATTTTCTCACCCAAAGAGCCCAGTGACAATAGGAAAGTGCTTTTTTACCATCAAACCTCTACAAACGGACTATTTTGTTAATAATGGTGTCCAATAACCACATCAAAGGGATGTTTTTCCTAATGAAGGTGCGCAAATGGGTTATTTTCTCTATAAAGGTACCTAATAATTGTGCCAACTGGCTGTGTTTCCTTATTGAAGGTGCATAGAACATGTGCCAATGTGCTATTTTTCCACAAAATGTGTGCCAACGGGCTATTTTCACCACTGAAGGTGCCCGGCCACCAAGTCAATGAATTACTCTTCCCACTAAACGTATGCCAGCGGGATGCTCTCTCTACTGAAGATGTTTAGTGACCATGCCAATGGGGTATTTTCCCACTAAACGTGTGCCAATGTGCTTTTTCTTTGTTGAACATATATAGATGTGTTGTTTTCTCACCAAAGGTGCCCAACTAGTTGTTTTCTACACCATAGGTTCCCAGCAATTATGCCAATGAGTTATTTTTCCCATCAAATACATGCCAATGAACTATTTTCTCACCTAAAGTGCCCAGCTATTATGCCAAAGGGCTTTTTTACCACCAAACCTCTACAAATGAATTGTTTTCTTGATAAAGTTTCCCAACAACCTTGCTAAGGGACTATTTTTCCCACTGAAGGAGTGTCAACAGGTTGTTTTCTCTTCGAAGGTGCCAAACGATTACGCCAATTGGCTATTTTCTATAATGAAGTTACCCAGCGACTATGCTAATGGCTACATTTCCCACTGAATGTGTGCCAACTGGCTATTTTCATTACAGAAGGTGCCCAACCATCATATCAATGAGCTATTTTTCCCATCATATGTGTGCAATAGGTTGTTTTCTCACGGAAGGTGCCCAACCACGTTACCAACATGCTTTTTTACCATCAGACATGTGCCAACGGACTGTTTTCTCACTAAAGGTGTAAGGCCCCAAATTGTACCCTAGCTGGAATGTTTCATTGAACATGTATTGTGTATGTCTTAAATTATGGTTTAATGAATCATTTATAGAGAATGGGAATTTATTGTCTTTATTGGAGACTTACGGTAATAATGTTAGGCTCAAGTCTCGGAAAATATTTCATGGATATATTACGCAAGGTTTGGGTAAAGATTAAGTGAAAAGAAGGCTTGTAAGTACTTAAAAAACCCATGTTTAGATTGATTTTAGCAAGTTCAAATCGTGCACATGCACCCCTGTGTGACAATCAATCTTATAAGTGTCATATCTTTTGATTCCAGTGCCTAAAAATTTCAAATTTTATACCATTAGAAAGTTAAGCGAATAAGCTACAACTTTTCTGAAGACAACTTTGTCAAATTCAGCCTAAATCAATACAGTTTATTGATGGTTTATACGTGGACTAATTACTTAGTGACAAATGGCAGCATGTTTTGCGGATGTGTGGCAACTCTTAAATGGGACAAGTGTAGAACATGCAAGAAGACACATGTTGTTACAATTTTTTGATGCCTAACATTGGAGGAGATAAGTTTCTGCTCGAGTTTCTAGTTGGCTTATTCATCACCATTTTTGTTTTCTCACCATCGAACTCTCTCTCTCACTCACACCTCCTAGAAATTTTTGCATGCTTTTTGGATCATCATCTTCACTTAACGTCTTTACATGATATTGTATCAAGGAAGTCAGATTCTGCTATTCCCTGTGTTGCTGTCCTCTTGGTCGTGTTAATCTTGGAGTTATGATATTTTCTTGGAAGGATAAGGTGGCTTGCTCATTGAAGTAGGAATGGGAATACTAATATTGATTGCATGTTATGTTATGAATTATTTGACAGTTGATTGGATAGAATATGTATAGATTTGCTGATGAGTTAAGGTCTGGACATGAAATTGATGAGTACTTGAGACATGAATAATGTGGAATTGTGGTGAAAAGGATGAATGTTGGAGTAAGGGTGTTGAAGGTGTAAAATGTGAATGAATTGTACTAGTTTCATTGAACAAATTTCACTAAATAGTCGTCGGTATTTGGGCTATAACTTGACCTGTACATATCCAAATGGAGTGACTTTCATTATGGATTAAAATATACACATATTCCTAGAACTTTGATGAAGGAATGGAATTTTGGTTATGTCCTGAAGGATGATGAAATTTGGCCTAAAGTTAAATTTAGGATTCTATAATTGTTTGAGAATAGTCTGCAGTATTTTGGGTATAACTTGTAGAATACTAAAGCAAAATGAATGATTTTGATGTCATTAGAAACTTAATATATAGAGGAACTTTATTTTGGAACATATTTCCTAGAAACCTCTTTTTATATGTCTAAATAGCTATACAAATCTAACCTGAAACCTATCCTAATAAATTTGAACTAATTTTGGTTCTGTAATTGTTGCCATATATACGATTGGGACTTTAACGATGGTTTTATTAGACTTAAGTGAGATTAATAATGAACCTAGGTGATGTTAGATTAATGGAGCAAAAGGTGTTGAGTTTTGGTTTATAAATGTAGTTGATAATATAAAAGATATATGGTTTATTAATGATGAGCGTAATGTTGAATTACTTGGTGTGATGATGAATGAATGAGCTCTTAAGGCCTATGTGTTATGAATTAGATATGAATGATTGTCAATTGGGAATTTTTGCTATAATATTGTGACAATACTGGACCATTAGTTGTTCGAGGAGTTTTACAATTGGGATTGTATTGGAAGTGCTTGCTAATTGTGTGCATATGCATAATATTTGATGACTTAACATTTCTATTGATGCAAAATTGCACATGTTTGTATTTATGAGGCTTGCATAAAAATTCTAAAATCTGAAATATATTGTTTTAAAAGTTGTCAAGTTTTAGTCGTGGGTAAATAGGTATGCCTAGAAGGGTCTGCAGCTACTCTTGGGCACATTTAAGGTGTTGACACTTTGGTGTCTCCTGATTATGACACTTCGGTGTCTGAGACATAAGTCTCTCCTAATATTGATGCTTTGTTGTCTCCTGATAAAGACACTTCGGTGTTGAGAGATAAGTCTCTACTGTTCTGTGATATCACTAGGTATCTCCTGTTTTTGTCCCGTTACCTACTTCTATAAAAAGGATTAGTAAGTTAATTTGTTTTTTACTCTGTTACATATACAATTTGGTTATAATTAAAAGTGTTCTGAAATAATTAATTTTATTTTGACTTATTTAGATACAGTTTTGGCACAAACAAGCTAATTAAAAGTGTTCTGAAATAATTAATTTTATTTTGACTTATTTAGATACAGTTTTGGCACAAACAAGCTCTCTTATGATATCATGATATTTTTTTTTATAATTATAAGATTTGCTTAAAGCCAATATATCCTGTTTTGGCATATTCTGTTTTGAGATACTTATTGCTTGGAATGCACTTTTAAATGTGATCTACTTTGTATATGTCATTATCATATGAATGTTAAGAAGTTACCATTATGTATCTTTTTTAGTTTTCCTCACTAAGCTATATGCTTAGCACAGTGGATTTGCCATGTGTAGGTTTAGATAGAAGGGTATAAAGACTGGGACAAGGACAACTGCAGTGGCCAAAGAAGATTGAGTTTTGTTTTCACAAAATGTATATTTGAGTTTGTTTTTGAATTGTTTCTGATAATCAAAAAAGTTTAAAAGTGCTGAAATGTTTGTAATAGCTATAATACATGATAGATTGGGTTTTAAGACATGCTTGTGATAAGTTCAATGTATATAATGTATTTTGTTTGTAATCCAACTTGTAATGCAATACAATGTATGTTTGCTCAAATTAGTTTTTAAGGAAGATTTCAAATGCTTTGGTTCATTTGTACTGTTTTATGTGGCAACCTTATATTCTTCTAGGGGGTATGTAGGTGTTACATCGTTTGGTATCAGAGCATGGTTTAGAAGATTCTGGTTTAACCAGCACTTAACTACTACTTATACTTAAGTGTAAAAGTTGTGTTTTGGCCTAATGCAATTTTTCCCATGTTTTTGGTTTTAAAATTGAAGATGGAAAGATTTTATGAAGCTGTTGATGAGGTTGTGGAGAGTAATAATCCAGTACGAGCTCATCTATTAATATCGTGTCCTTTTGTGGTCAATCGAGGAGAAGCTAAGGTGCCACCTCCTCCTCTAGCTCAGGGAGAGGCTTTAGTTAAGTTGTCTCAGGATATGACGGGATTACTGCATCGTATGACTGCACTTAAGGCTTCAATTAATCAGTTGTGGAAGTATAGAGCCAAGGAATTTACTAGGACATCTTTGGAGGAATATGAAAATGCTAAATTTTGGATAGAGAAAGTGAAGAGGATATTAGATGAAATTAGTTGTCCATCAAATTAGATGGTGCACTGTGCTATCTCTCTTCTTCAGGGAGCAGCCTATGAGTGATGGAAGTTTGATTTGAGAAATCCTTAGCTACCGGTGCCTCTAACTTGGGATTTATTTACCCAAGAGTTTAACGCTAAGTATGTTACGGAGGCAAACAGAAAGGAGAAGGGCAAACAATTTCTAAATCTGAGGTAGAGGAACTTGTCGATTGCTAAGTACGACTGGGAATTCAATTGACTTAGTAAGTATGCCCCTAATCCAATACTTACTGAGGAGTTCTGATGTCATCAGTTCGAAGATGGTTTGAATGATTCCATCCAAGAGAATCTGGCAACATTTACCCTTTTGTAACAAGTAATTTCCATCAGTTGGTGCAAGTTGCTATGAAAATAGAAAAGCAAGAGATATTTAAGAGAGAAAGAAGTCAACGAAGGGGCTTTGCTAAAGGAGGTTAGTCCTTGGGCAAGTAAAGTCAGGAAGGTGCTTCCTCTGCACTAGAATTTACTTAGAGATCTGTAGCTCGGGGAAGGCGAAAAATTTTTCCCTCATCGACTGCTACTGGTAGTGGTTCCTCTGAGGGACGAAGTTCTGGTGCCCCAGAGTGTCCTCTTCGCTCTATACATCATTGGGGTATTTGTTGGAGGCTTATGGGTGCATGTTTCCAATGTGGCAGCACTAAGCATTTGATCGTTAATTACTCTTTAAGATAATCTCAGACATCGCAAGCTAGTAGGGAGGTCTCTCATACACCTGCTGGAAACAGAGGATGAGGTAAAGGTTATGTAGGATGTAGTCAAATCAGACCTAATCTGAGTACTCATTCAAAAATTATTGATCGACCTAATGTGCCTTATGCTCCAGCTGCAGCTTATGCTTTGAAAGCTCGCAAGGATCAGGACACACCTAAAGTCATTGTGGGTACTGTTTCTCTCTTTAACTTTAAAATGTATGCTTTGATTGATCCTGAATCTACTCATTCTTATATCTATGCTAGAGGAATTTCTGATAAAGTGATGCCTGCAGATCAGTTAGAGTATGATATTAATGTAACCAATCCTTCAGGTAGTAGTGTGATTGTTAATCAGGTCTATAGAAACTGTCCTGTTACGAAATGAGTATGTTGTAGATTTAATTGAATTGCCTTTTCATGAATTTGATTTGATTTTGGGTATAGATTGGTTGTCCAAGCATTAGGCAGTGGTTGATTGTAATGTTAAGGCAATTATGCTTAAGAAGCCTAATCAGCCTGAAATAGTATTGCATGGCATCTGTACTAGTTATTTGACTAATATGGTATCTGTTATGCAAGCCTGAAAGCTCCTAAGGAAGGGATGTGAAGCTTATTTATATTTTATGTTTGACTCTAAAAAGGAGGTTGGTAAATTGTAAGAGATTCCAGTAGAGAGTGAATTTCTAGATATGTTTCCTGAAGAGTTACCTGGACTCCCTCTTGCAAGGGAAGTACAGTTATCAATCGAAGTTATGCCTAGCACTGCTCCTACATCTAGAGCACCGTATAGAATATCTCCTACTAAATTGAAGGAGTTGAAAGTGCAATTACAAGAGCTACTGGATAATGGGTTCATTTAACCTAGTGTGTCACCGTGGGAAGCACCAATCTTATTTGTTAAGAAGAAGGATGGTACACTACAGATGTGCATCGATTACAGGCAATTGAATAGAGTCATAGTGAAGAGCAAGTATCTATTGCCAAGGATTGAAGATCTGTTTGATCAATTAAAAGATACGAGAGTGTTTTCAAAGATAGATCTACGATTGGGGTACTATTAGCTTTGGGTAAAGACTGTGGATGTACCAAAGACTGCATTCAGGACCCGTTATGGACATTATGAATTCTTAGTAATGCCATTCGGGTTAGCTAATGCTCCAGATGCATTCATGGATCTGATGAATAGAGTATTCAGGTCTTATTTAGACCAGTTTGTTGTGGTATTTATAGATGATATCTTAGTCTATTCTAAGAATGAACATGACCATACTAAGAATCTCCGAATTGTGTTATAGACCCCGCGGGAAAAACAGCTACATGCTAAGTTAAAGCAAGTGTGATTTTTGGCTTTAAGAGTATCTTTTCTAAGATATGTTGTCTCTTCTTAAGGGATTAGAGTTGATCCTAGTAAGATAGAAGCAATTATTAACTGGAAGCCACAACGAAATGTAACAGAAGTTAGAATTTTTCTAGGTTTGACTGGTTATTATTGTCAATTTATGAAGGATAACATCCCCTTTAACTGAACTATTATGGAAAGTAGTAAAGTATGAATGGTCTGAAAGATGTTAGAATAGTTTTGATCAACTAAAACGTATGCTTAATGAAGCTCCTATATTAGTTCAACCTATTTCTGGTAAGGAGTATGTTTTGTTGAGTGATGCATCTAGAAATAGTTTGGGTTGTGTTTTTATGTAGGATGGAAAGGTAGTTGCTTATGCCTCTAGGCAACTAAAATCACATGAACAGAATTACCCTACATGTGATCTAGAGCTTGTAGCAGGAGTGTTTGCCTTGAAAATTTCACGGCACTACTTGTATGGTGAAAGGTGTAGAATTTTCACAGATTATAAAAGTCTGAAGTTTTGCTTACCCAAAAAGAACTCAATATGAGACAACGACGTTGGTTGGAACTGTTTAAAGTCTACGATTGTATTGTGGATTACCATTTGGGCAAGGCTAATGTCGTGGCTGATGCCTTGAGTCAGAAGACCATTACAACATTATCAACAAAGCAGAGTGAATGGGAACTTGTATCGAATGGAGCTTTATAGCTATGTTGAAAGCAAGGCCTATTTTGTGATAAGAGATTTGTGATGCTCAGAGAGCTGATGATAAGTTATAACAACTTATCTTGGCTACTCAGGATGGTAAACAACCTGATTTTTCTATTAAAGGAGTTGGTGAATTGTATTATAAAGATCGATTATCTGTGTCAGCTAATGATGAACTGAAGAAAAAGCTATTGTTTAAGGCTCATAATACAAACTTTACTATGCTTCCTGGTGGAAACATGATGTATCAAGATCTGAAGCAGCATTAATGGTGGTTAGGTATGAAACATGATGTTGTGGATTATGTATCTAAATGTTTGACATGTCGGCAAGTTAAAGCTAAACAGTAAGTTCCATCTGGTTTGTTACATCTTATTTCTATTCCTCAATGGAAATGGGATAACATTACCATGGATTGTATAACGAGACTTCCTTTTACCCAAAGGAAGCATGATGTTATATGGGTGACTGTTGATAAGTTTACCATGTCTACTCATTTTCTGCCTGTTCATCCTAATTATTCATTGGATATGCTTGCAGACCTACATATGAATAAAATAATGAGGTTGCACGAGGTGCCACTATCTATTATTTCTAATCATGATCCTCGATTTACTTTGAGATTCTGGAAAAGTTTACAAAAGGCTTTGGGTACTCAAGTTAAGTTCAGTACTGCTTTCCATCCCCAGGTAGATGGACAATCTAAATGGATTATTCAGATATTGGAAGATACACTTCATAATTGTGTGTTAGAATTCTTAGGAAGTTAGGATAACTAACTTTCTCTGATGGAGTTTGCTTATAATAATAGTTATCAGACTAGCATTGACATGGTGCCTTATGAAGAGTTGTATAGTAGAAGGTGTAGAACTCCTATATGTGAGACTGAACTAAGTGAAAACAAGATGATCAAGCTTGATATTGTGAAGGATAAGAGATATTAAGTGTCAGGTAGGTGAGAAGGTATTTTTGAAAGTATCATCTTGGAAACACATACTTCGATTTGGGAATAAAGGAAAGCTCAGTCCACATTATATTGGTCCTTATAAGATTCTAAAGATAGTCGGACCAATAGCTTATCAATTAGCTCTTCTTGGAGAATTAGCCAAATTACATGATGTACTTCATGTTTCTATGTTGAGAAGATATCAGTCTTATAACATACATAAGATTCCTATACAAGAAATTCAAGTACAACTGGATTTGTCTTATGAAGAGGGCCTGTTTCTATATTAGCCAAATAAGTTAGACAACTTAGGAACAAGTAAATACCGTTGGTGAAAGTACTTTGGCAACATTATGGACTTGAGGAAGCAACATGAGAACCAGAAGAGACCATGAGGGCTCAGTATCCTCAACTATTTTGATCAGGGATGAATTTTGAAGAAGAAATTCTTTTAAGAGGGAGAAAATTGTAAGGCCCCAAATTGTACTCTAGTTGGAATGTTTCATTCAACATGTATTGCATATGTCTTAAATTATGGTTTAATGAATCATACTTAGAGAAATGGAATTTATTATCTTCATTAGAGACGTAAGGTATTAATGTTAGCCCTAGGTCTTGGAGTATATTTCATGGATATATTACACTAGTTTTGGGTAAAGATTAAGTGAAAAGAAAACTTGTAAGTACTTAAAAAACCTATGTTTATATTGATTTTAGCAAGTTCAAATCGTGCACATGCACCCCTGTGTGACACTCAAACTTGTAAGTGTCATATCTTTTGATTCTGATGTCAAAAAATTTCAAACTTTATACCATTAGAAAGCTAAATGGATAAGCTACAACTTTTAGGCAAAAATTGTTCAAATTCAGCTTAATCAATACAATTTATTGATGGTTTATACGTGGACTAATTGCTTAGTGACAAATGGCAACATGTTGTGTGGATATGTGGCAGCTCTGAAATGGGACAAGTGTAGAATATGCAAGAAGACACATGTTGTTACAATTTGTTGACACATAGCATTGGCGGAGATGAATTCTGCTCGAGTTTCTGGTTGACTTATTCCTCACCATTTTTGTTCTCTCACCATCGAACTCTCTCTCTCACTCATACCTCCTGGAAACTTTTGCATACTTTCTGGATCCTCATCTTCACTTGACGTCTTTACATGCTACTGTATCAAGGAAGTTAGATTCTATAATTCTCTATGTTGTTATCCTCTTGGTCATCTTAATCTTGGAGTTGTGATATTTTCTTGAAAGGCTAGAGTGGATTGGTCTTTGAAGTAGGAAATTATGTTAAAGAAGGTATGGGAATACTAACCTTGATTGCATGTTATCTTATGAATTATTTGATGATTGATTGGATAGAATATGTATGGATTTGTTGATGAGTTGAGGTCTGCACATGAAATTGATATGTTCTTGAGGCATGAATAATGTGGAATTGTGGTGAAAAGGATGAATGTTGGAGTAATGGTGTTGAAGGTGTAAAATGTGAATGAATTGTACTAGTTTCACATAACGAATTTCACTGAACAGTTGTCAATATTTAGGCTATAACTTGACCTGTAGATATCCAAATTGAGTGGTTTGCATTGTAGATTAAACTACAAACATATTCCTACAATTTGATTGAGGAATGAAATTTTTTCCTGTCCCTAAGGATGATAAAATTTGGCCTAAATTTGAATTTAGGATTCTGTTATTGTTTGAGAATTGTTTGTAGTACTTTGGGTATAAGTTGCAGAATAATAAACAAAATGCTTGATTTTGATGTCATTAGAAACTTAACACATAGAGGAACTTTTTTTAGAAGAAAATATTTCCCAGAAACCTCTTTTTATATGTCAAAATAGCCATACAAATCTGACCGAAACTAGTCCTAAAAAATATGGACTAATCTTGGTTGTGTAATTGTTGACATACATACGGTTAGGACTTTAACAATTTTATATTAAACTTAAGTGAGATTAATAATGAACCTAGGTGATGTTAGATTAATGGAGTAAAAGGTGTTGAGTTATGGTTTATAAATGGAGTTGTTAATATAAAAGATATATGGTTTATTAATGATGAGCATAATGTTGAATTGCTTAGTGTAATCATAAATAAATGAACTCTTAAGGCTTACGTGTTATGAATTAGATATGAATGATTGTCAATTGGGAATTTCTGCTATAATATTGTGACAATACTAAACCATCAATTGTCCGAAGAGTTTTATAGTTGGGATTGTGTTGGAAGTGCTTGCTAATTGTGTGCATATGCATAATCTTTGATAACTCAACATTTCTATTGATTCAAAATTGCACATGTTTATATTTATAAGGTTT
>JAOTJB010000001.1:26004198-26015800 GCA_027123815.1 Erythroxylum minutifolium
TTAATTTTAAAAAATATAAAATTAAAATTTACCGACGGAATATTACAAAACTTCCGTCGCTAAATGTTTGAATATTTTTGACGGAATATATACTCTTCCGTCGGTAATACAGATTTCTTAAGCGACGGAAACATTACCGTTGGCACCTTTGTCGGTAATTTTCGCGACGGAATATGGTTGACGGTCGGTAACGTTTCCGTTCGTATTACCGACGGAAACGAAATGCGGTCGGTAATTTTACCAACGGTAAAAGATTGTTCGTCGGTGAATTTAGCTACGGCCGAATTACCGACGTTTTCTTCCATCGGTTTATTCCGTCGGTAAATAAATTTACCGACGGTATATCGGCTTGTTCTGTCGGTAATTTCCGTCTGTAATTTACTATTTTCTTGTAGTGTCTGTAATTTTGACGCTATCACTAATTTTAATCCTTCAAGAATGTTCTGCAAAGCATCCCACGGTTCTTTGTCTGATTCATAGGCTAATATCATTGAAAAACGTCCTTCATCAACAGAACTAAAAATCACATGCATTGTTTGTGAGTTTCTAAGCACACTTTATTCTTCGACTCTTGTCTATTTAGTCGGATCTTTTCAAACTGTCTCTCCTTTGTCATCAGTAACCAACGGATGTGTCCACCCATATAATACCGAGTTCTATGCTCTTGTTTCCTATGCTTGAATAAAGACCTTCATCTGTCATTTCTATGCAGAATAATTAGAACCGTCCAACAACGATGGCCTGATAATTGATGCACCTTCTCTTATAGCCATGTTCACGAAATTAGAATCTACACCAACTTGCTATCAAGTTCTGAAAAGGTGACCTTCTCTAATACTAATTGAAAAATCGTAAAAGTTAATAGTTTCGCAAACTTTCCAACTTGTTCCTAGCAAACAAATAAAATCAAAAAAATTAAAAGAACCAAAAATAAATCAACACCGAGATTTGTTAATGCAATTCGGCACTCCTTGTCTACGTCTGCGAGGCCCTCACCCAACTTAATCACTTTCACCGAAGTATAATAGATTTACCGTAAGGCCCCAAATTTTACCCGAGTTGAAATGTTTTATTGAACATGTATTGCAGATGTCTTAAATTATGGTTTAAAGAATCATAATTAAAGAATTGGAATTTATTGTCTTCATTAGAGACTTAAGGTATTAATGTTAGGCCCGGGTCTCAGAATATATGTCATGGATACATTACACAAGGTTTAGGTGATGATTAATTGAAAAGAAGGCTTGAAAATTCTTAAAAATCCAAGCTTGAAGTGAATTTTTTGCATGACCAATTGTGACATCTAGAGTGACATCTAGTGTTTGTTTGCAAACCAATGTGACACTCCAACTTGTAAGTGCCATATTTTTTGATTTCGATGTCCACAAATTACAAACTTTATACCGTTAGAAAGCTAAGAGGATAAGTTACAACGTTCATGAAGACAACTTTGTCAAATTCGGCCTAAAGCAATATAGTTTATGGTTTATACGTGGTTAATTTCTTGGTGACATCTAAGTGTGACACTTAAACTTTTATCTTATCTTTTGATTCTAATGTCCAAAAATTACAAACTTTATACCATTGGAAAGCTAAAAAGATAAGCTACAAGTTTCATGAGACAACTTTGTCAAATTCAGCCTAAATCAATACAATTTATTTATGGTTAATATGGGGACTAATTCTTGGTGACAAATGGCAGCTCTTAATTGGGACAAGTGTAGAACATGCAAGAAGACACATGTTGTTACCATTTGGTGACACCTAAGATTGGAGAGAAAACAAGTTTTCTGCTGGGGTATTCTGTTTTTTTGAGTTCTTCTTCAACTTATTCTCACAGCACCGAAACTCCCACTCTCACTCACACCTCCTGGATTTTCTGCTTGCATTTTTTGGTCATCTTCTTCACTTGACGAAATTGCATGCTACTGTATTAAGGAAGCTAGATCCTGCCATTGTTCTATGTTGCTGTCCTCTTGGTCTTCTTAATATTAGAGTTGTAATTTCTGCTTGAAATGCTAGAGTGGCTTGCTTATTGAAGGAGGAATTTGTGTTAAAGAAGGCATGGGAATACTAATCTTTATTGCATGTTATCCTATGAAGTATTTGATGCTTGATTTGATAGAATGTGTACTAATTTATTGATGCATTGAGTTCTGGAAATGAAATGGATGTGTAATTGAGGCATGACTAAGGTGGAATTGTGGTAAAAAGGATAAATGTTGGAGTAAGAGTGTTGATAGTGTAAGATGTGAATGAATTGTACTAGTTTCACTAGACGGATTTCACTGAATAGTCGTCGATTTTTAGGCTATAACTTGACCTGTAGATATTCAAATGTGGTGATTTTCATTGTGGATTAAACTAAACTCATATGCCTACAACTTTTATTGAGGAATGTAATTTTGGTTCTGTCCCAAAGGATGATGAAATTCCTAGAGGATGATGAAATTCGGCCTAAAGTTGAAATTAGGATTATGTCATTGTTTGGGAATAGTATACTATATTTTGAGTATAACTTGCAGAATACTAAACCAAACTGCACGATTTTGGTGTCATTAGAAACTTAAGACACAGAGGAACAATTTTTTAGAAGAAAGTATTACAGAAATACATCATTTTCTTGATCTTATTGCTTATAAAGTTGACCCAAATGGGATACTTTCAACAAAAGCTAGAATAATGAATGAATGTGTGAATAATGAATGAATGTATGAATTTTGGAACTTTTGAAGTACAATTGATCTTTACATTAGTTTAGTAAGGAAACATACCCAAAAATTTGTCATGAACATGCATCATACAGATTCAGTATACATAAATGAATGCTTAATCATGCACAATACTGATTTGTATATGTGTTAAATGTTATAGAGGAACACATAGAACGACCACTTCCAGATATTGCCGGAACTTCGAGGTAATAAGGAATAAGGAAGCTTTTGTGAGTAATCTTAGATGGTCACACCTTACTTTTTTCTGCTTGTTTAATTTGATTTATGCTGATTGTGTTGGAATTTCGGGCAATGATTGTTTTAGACGTTTGATGCATGTTTATATCATTGGAAGTACTGCTTGTATGTGAATATGATTGACTACTTGCTTTGCACATGAAACGTCTTAAATGACTTTGTTTTGTTTTAAAACTGTTGAGTCTTAGTTGCGGGTAAATAGGCATACTTAGAAGGGTCTGTAGCTGCTCCTGTGACACTTCGGTGTCAAGACTTCGGTCTCTCCTATGACACTTCGATGTCCAGACTTCAGTCTCTCCTGTGACACTTCGGTGTCGAGAATATGGTCTCTCTGGCAATACTTCGGTGTCGAGAGTTCGGTCTCTCCTGTATGAGTCCTGTTACCCGCTTCTGTAAATGACTTAACAGTCATCTGATTTGATGTTTTGATATATGTTTGATTATGACATAAATAAAATTGTATTCTGATTTTGAAGGGTTTATACCCTCTTTTGATATTCAGCTCTGTTAACTATAAAATATGTTCTAAAATGCATTATGTCTGTTTTATTGTTAAACCAATATGTTAATGCATGCTTATGCTATTACATGATTCAGTATGATGAGTTATCACTTTATATATAGATTAGTTATTATTCAACAAGCATGCTTAGCACGGTAGATCTGCCCCGTGTAGGTTCAGATAGAAAAGTTTAAAGATTAGGACAAGGACAACCGCAGTGGCCAAAGTAGCTAGTGCTTTATTTTTGGAAAAATGTATATTTGTGTTTGGTTTAAGTTGCATTTCATTGGAAAGAGATTTTGTAATTTGTGTTTTGTTTATTGGTTTGTAATAACCTTAATATAGGTTAACTTTTGTACGTATAGCATGTTTTGGGATTTTACAACAATATGTTTTCATTTTACAAAAGTTCTAAATGGATCATAATATCTGTTGCTTGAGTTTCAAAAAGGAATATAAGGGATTGTGTTTGACATGTGTAAGTTATGTATGTATATTGATAGCATCTACATATCCTATCCTTCTAGGGGGTAGCCGGGTGTTATATTGTTTGGTATCAGAGCATGGTTTAGGAGATTCTGGTTTAACCAGCACTTAACTATTGCTTCTATTTGAGTTTACAAGTTATGTTTTGGCCTAATGTGGTATCCCATATTTTGTCTACATAATTAACGATGGAAGGATCTCATGATGTTGTTGACGAAGTTGCTAGGAGCAATCAGCTGGAGCAAACTCGTCCAGTAATATCTAGACCCTTTGAATCGAGGTGAAGCTGAAGTGCCACCACCTCCTCTAACTCAAGGAGAGGTTTTGATTAAGCTGTCCCAGGATATGATGACATTGTTGCATCGTATGACTGCACCCAAGGCTCTAATTGACCAGTTGCAGAAGTATGGAGTAGAGGAATTTACTGGGACATCTCTGGAGGAATCTGAGAGAGCTGAATTCTGGATAGAAAAGGTGAAGAGGTGTTGGATGAGATCAGTTATCCAATAGAGTAGATGGTGCACTATGTTATCTCCCTTCTGCAGGGAGCAACTTATGAATGGTGGAAGTTCATTCTAAAGAGTCCTCAGCTACCGATGCCTTTGACTTGGAATTTCTTTACGCAAGAGTTCCAAGCAAAATATATTACAGAGGCTTACAAAAAGGATAAGTGAAGGCAATTTTTGAGTCTGAAACAAAGAAACTTATTAGTTGCTGAGTATGATCGGGAGTTTAACCGACTCAGTAAGTATGCCCCTGAATTTGTACTTACTAAAAAGTTTCGATGTCATCAGTTTGAGGATGGATTGTAGGATTCCATCAAGGAGCATCTGGCGGCATTTACTTTGTTGCAGCAAGTGACTTACCATCAGCTAGTATAGGCTGCATTGAAAATTGAGAGATAGGAAGTGGTCAGGAGAGAAAGAAGTCAGTGGAGGGGTTTTGTTAGAGGAGGTCAGTCCTTGAGTAAATGAAGCCGGGAAGGTACTTCTTCTACACCGAAAGTTGCTAAGAGATTTGTGACTCGGTGAAGGTGACAAAACTTTCCCACATCAACTATCTCTAGTAGGGGTTCCTCTGGGGGGCCGAGGTTCTAGTGCCTCGGAGTGCCCTCATTGCTCTGTTCATCATTAAGGTGTCTGTTGGAGAGCTATAGGTACATGTTTTCGCTGTGGCAGTATTGAGCATATGATAGCAAATTGTCCTCTAAGACATTCTGAGATACCACAAGCTAGTAGAGAGGTCGCCCATGCATCTGTTGGAAACAGAGGACGAGATAGAAGTCGAGGAGGATATAATCAGAACAGGACTAATCTGAGTTCTCACTTAGAAACTATAAATCGACCAGTTGTGCCTTCTGCTTTACTCGAGCTTATTCACTGAAAGCTCGTGAGGATCAGGATGCACCAGATGTTATTGCTAGTATTATTTCTCTATTTAATTCTAAAATGCATGCATTGATTGACCCTAGATCTACTCATTTGTATATCTGTGTTAGAGATATGTTTGATATAGAGGTGCCTATAGATCAGTTAGAGTATGACATGCATGTGACCATTCCTCTAGGTAGTAGTTTGTCTGTTAATTAGGTGTATAGGAACTGTCCTACTATGATCGAAGGAAATAATTATGTAGTAGATCTGATCAGATTACCTTTTCATGAATTTGATTTGATTCTGGGTATGGATTGGTTGTCTAAGCATCGGGAAATAATTGACTGTAATACTAAGATATTTATGTTTAAGAGACCCAATCAGTCTAAGATAGTATTGCATGGCGTTCGCACTGGTTCATTAACTAATGTGGTATCTGTTATGTAAGCTCGGAAGCTTCTCAGGAAGGGATGTGAAGTATATCTAGCATTTGTAATTGATTCTAAGAAGGAGATTGGTAAATTGCTAGATATTTCGGTGGTGAATGAGTTTTCAAATGTGTTTCCGGAGGAATTGCCTGAACTCCCTCCTGAAAGGGATACGGAGTTATCTATTAAAGTTATGCCTGGCATTGCTCCTATATCCAGAGCACCGTACAAAATGGCTCCTACTGAACTGAAGGATTGAAGGTGCAGTTACAAGAGCTTTATTCGATCCAGTGTGTCATTGTGGGAAGCACCGGAGTTGTTTGTTAAAAAGAAAGATGGCACACTACGGATGTGCATCGATTATAGATAATTGAATAGAGTCGAATAAGTATCTGATGCCAAGGAATTAAGACTTATTTGATCAGTTGAAAGATGCAGGAGTGTTTTCAAAGACAGATCTACGATTAGGGTGCTATCAACTTTGGGTAAAGGATGTAGATGTACCGAAGACTGCATTTAGGACCCGTTATGGACATTATGAATTCCTAGTAATGCCATTCAGGTTAACTAATGCTCCAGTAGCATTTATGGATCTGATGAATAGAGTGTTCAGGCCTTATTTGGATTAGTTTGTTGTGGTGTTTATAGATAATATCCTGGTTTATTCTAAGAATGAACAAGACCATACTGAATATCTCCGAATTGTATTACGAACCCTGCGGGAAAAACAGTTGTATGCTAAGCTGAGTAAGTGTGATTTCTAGCTTCAGGAGATATCATTTCTAGGGCATGTTGTCTCTTCTTAGGGAATTAGAGTTGATCCTAGTAAGATAGAAGCGATTGTTAATTGGAAGTCACCATGGAATGTGAGTAAAATGAGAAGTTTTCTGGGTCTAGCTAGTTATTACCGTCAGTTAGTTAAGAGGTTCTCAGTGATAGCATTCCCTTTAACTAAGCTCTTACAGAAAGGAGTGAAGTACGAATGGTCTGATAGAAGTCAAAGTAGTTTTGACCAACTGAAAAGTATGCTTACCAAGGCTCCTGTATTGGTCTAACATATTTCTAGTAAGGAGTATGTTTTGTTTAGTGATGCATCTGGAACTGCTTTGGGTTGTGTTTTGATGCAGGAAGGAAAGGTAGTTGCTTATACATTTAGGCAACTAAAAACTCATGAACAGAATTATCCTACTCATGTTCTAAAACTTGCAACAATAATGTTTACCTTAAAAATCTGGCAGCACTACCTATATGGTGAACGGTGTAGAATTTTCATGGATCATAAGAGTCTGAAGTATTTGCTTACCCAGAAGGAACTCAATCTGAGACAACAGCGTTGGTTGGAACTGTTCAAAGACTATGATTGTATTGTGGATTATCATCCAGGTAAGGCTAATGTTGTGGAAGATGCCTTGTGTCAGAAGACCATTTCAGCATTATCACTTAAGTAGAGTGAATAGGAATTTGTATCTGATGGAGCTTTAATAGCTCAGTTGAAAGCAAGGCTTATCTTAAGACAAGAAATTTATGATGCTCAAAGAGCTGATGATAAGTTACAACAACTTATCTTGGCTACTCAAAAAGGTAATCATTCTGATTTTTCTGTGAAAGCAGATAGTGAATTGTATTATAAAGATCGGTTATGTGTGCCAGCTAATGATGAACTGAAGAAAAAGTTGTTATTTGAGGCTTATAATACAATCTTTACTATGCATCCTGGGGGAAATAAGATGTATCAGGATCTGAAGGAGTATTACTGGTGGCCAGGTATGAAACGAGATGTCGTAGATTATGTAGCAAAATGTTTGACATGCTAGCAGGTTAAAGCTGAGCACCAAGTTCCATCCAGTTTGTTACATCTTATTGCTATTCCTCAGTGGAAATGGGATAACATTACCATGGATTTTGCCACTGAACTTCCTCTTAGTCAAAGGAAACATGATACGATATGGGTGATTGTGGATAAGTTTACCAAATCTGCTCATTTTTTGCCTATTTGTCCTGACTATTCTTTAGATAGACTCGCGGATTTATATGTGAATGAGATAGTGAGATTGCATGGAGTACTATTGTCGATCATTTCTGATTGTGATCCTCGATTTACTTCGAGATTTTGGAAAAGTTTACGGAAAGCATTGGGTACTCAAGTTAAGTTTAGTACTGCTTTCCATCCCTAAACAGATAGACAATCTGAACGAGTTATATGGATATTGGAAGATATGTTGCAGGGTTGAGTGTTAGAGTTTCTCGGGAGTTGGGATAATTATCTGACTCTGATGGAGTTTGCTTACAACAACAGTTATCAGACGAGCATTGGCATGGCCCCTTATGAAGCGTTGTATGTTAGGAAGTGTAGAACTCTTGTATGTTTGGCTGAATTGAATGAAAACAAGATTAACGGGCCTGAAATTATGAAAGATACTGAATAAAAAGTTCAAGTTATCCAACAAAGATTGAAAGCTGCCAATGATAGAAAAAATTCCTATGTTGATTTAAAAAGAAGAGATATTGAGTATCAAGTAGGTGATAAGGTATTTTTGAAAGTATCACCTTAGAAACATATACTTTGGTTTGGGAAGAAAGGTAAGCTTAGTCCACGTTATATTGGTCTTTATGAGATTCTGAAGAGAGTTGGACCAGTAGCTTATCAATTAGCTCTTCCCGGAGAATTGGCCAAATTACATGATGTGTTTCATGTTTTTATGTTGAGAAGATATTGGTCTGATGACACACATAAGATTCCTGTCCAAGAAATTCAAGTACAACTAGATTTGTGTTATGAAGAAGAGCTTATTTCTATATTAGCTAGGAAAGTCAGACAACTTAGGAACAAGCATATACCGTTACTGAAAGTACTCTAGCAACATCATGGACTTGAGGAAGCAACATGGGAACCAAAAGAGACTATAAGGGCTCAGTATCCTCGACTATTTTGATTAGGTATGAATTTCGAGAACGAAATTCTTTTAATGGGGATAAAATTGTAAAGCCCCAAATTGTACCCTAGTTGGAATGTTTCCTTAAACATGTATTGCATATGTTTTAAATTATGGTTTAAAGAATCATACTTAAAGAATTGGAATTTATGTCTTCATTAGAGACTTAAGGTATTAATATTGGGCCTAGGTCTTAGGATATATGTCATGGATACATTACACAAGGTTTGGGTGATGATTAATTGAAAAGAAGGCTTGAAAGTTCTTAAAAATCCAAGGCTTGAAGTGAATTTTTCGCATGACCAATTGTGACATCTAGTGTTTGTTTGCAAACCAATGTGACACTCCAACTTGTAAGTGTCATATCTTTTGATTCTAATGTCCAAAAATTAGAAATATACTGTTAGAAAGTTAAGAGGATAAGCTACAACTTTTATGAAGACAACTTTGTCAAATTCGACCTAAATCAATACATTTTATGGTTTATATGTGGTTAATTGCTTGGTGACATCTAAGTGTGACACTTAAAATTGTAAGTGTCATATCTTTTGATTTCGATGTCCAAAAATTACAAAATTTATATCATTGGAAATATAAGAAGATAAGATACAACTTACATCAGAAAACTTTGTCAAATTTAGCCTAAATCAATACAGTTTATTGATGGTTAATATGGGGACTAATTCTTAGTGACAAATGGCAGCTCCTAATTAGGACAAGTGTAGAACATGCAAGAAGGCACATGTTGTTACCATTTGGTGACACCTAGCATTAGAGAGAAGAAAAGTTTTTTGCTGGGGTGTTCTGTTTTACTGAACTCTTCTTTAACTTATTTTCACACCACTGAAACTCCCTCTCTCACTCACACCTTCTAGATTTCCTGCTCGCATTTTTGAGTCATCTTCTTCACTTAACGAAATTGCGTGCTACTGTATTAAGGAAGCTAGATCCTGCCATTGTTCTGTGATGCTGTACTCTTGGTCTTCTTAATATTGGAGTTGTAATTTCTGCTTGAAAGGCTAGAATGGCTTGCTCATTGAAGGAGGAAATTGTGTTAAAGAAAGTATGGGAATACTAATCTTGATTGCATGTTATCGTATGAAGTATTTGATGCTTGATTTGATAGAATGTGTATTGATTTGTTGATGGATTCAGTTCTGGACATGAAATGGATGTATAATTGAGGCATGACTAAGGTGGAATTATGGTAAAAAGGATAAATCTTGGAGTAAGAGTAATGATAGTGTAAGATGTGAATGAATTGTACTGGTTTCACTGGACGGATTTCACTGAATAGTCGTCAGTGTTTAGGCTATAACTTGACTTGTAGATATCCAAATAGGGTGATTTTTATTGTGCATTAAAATACACTCATATTCCTACAACTTTAATTAAGGAATGTAATTTTCATTCTATCTTAAAGGATGATGAAAGTTGGCCTACATTTGAAATTAGGATTCTATGATTGTTTGGGAACAATATACTATATTTTGGGTATAACTTGCAGAATACTAAACCAAACTACATGATTTTGGTGTATTAGAAATTTAAGACACATAGAAACAATTGTCTAGAAGAAAGTATTATAGAAATACATCGTTTTCTTGATCTTATTGCTTATACAAAGTTGACCCGAATGGGATACTTTCAGCAAAAGTTAGAATAGTGAATGAGTGTGTGAATAATGAATGAGTGTAAGAATTTTAGAAATTTTGAAGTACAATTGATTTTTATATCAGTTTAGTAAGGAAACATACCCGATAATTTGTCATAAACATGCATCATACATATTCAGTATACATAAATGAATGCTTAATCATGCACAATAGTGATTTGTGTATGTGTCAAATGTTATAAAGGAACGCATAGAGCGATCTCTTCTAGATATTATTGGGACTTCGAGGCAATAAGCAATAAGGAAGCTTTTGTGAGTAATCTTAGACGGTCATACCTTACTTTGTTCTGCTTGTTCGATTTAATTTATGCTGATTGTGTTGGAATTTCGAATAATGATTGTCCAAGGCATTTGATGCATGTTTATATCATTGGAAGTGCTACTTGCGTGTGAATATGATTGACTACTTGCTTTGCACATGAAATGTCTGAAATGACTTTGTTTTGTTTTAAAACTATTGAGTTCTAGTTGTGGGTAAATAGGCATGCCTAGAAGGGTCTACAGCTACTCCTGTGACACTTCGGTGTCAAGACTTAGGTCTCCCCTATGACACTTCGGTGTCAAGATTTCGATCTTTCCTGTGACACTTTGATGTCGAGACTTCGGTCTCTTCTGTGACACTTCGGTGTTGAGACTTCGATCTCTCGTGTATAAGTCCCGTTACCCGCTTCTGTAAATGGCTTAACAGTTATTTGTTTTTTTTCTAATATATATTTGATTCTGACATAAACAAAATTTGTATTCTGATTTTGAAGGGTTTATACCCTTTTTTGATATTCAGCTCTGTTAATTATAAAATCTGTTCTGAAATGCATTATGTCTGTTTTATGGTTAAACCAATCTGTTAATACATGCTTATGCTATTACATGATTCAATATGATGAGTTATCACTTTATATATATATATTAGTTATTATTTACTAAGTTATATGCTTAGCACAGTGGATTTGCCCCGTGTAGGTTCAGATAAAAGAGTTTAAAAAATGGGACAAGGACAATCGCAGTGGCCAAAGTAGCTACTGTTTTTGTTTTTGAAAAAATATATATTTGTGTTTGGTTTAAGTTGCATTTCATTGTAAAGAGACTTTGTAACTTATGTTTTGTTTACTGGTTTGTAATAACCTTAATATGGGTTGACTTTTGTATGTATGGCATATTTTGGGATTTTACAACAATATGTTTGATATATTTTGATTCTACAAAAGTTCTAAATGGATCATAATATGTGTTGCT
>JAOTJB010000001.1:26015900-26026356 GCA_027123815.1 Erythroxylum minutifolium
ATCTTGCATTTTGAGTTGTTTTAGAGTAAGGTGAGTTGGAATGGGAGTGGAAATGTAGAAAATATAAGTTAGAAATGGAGTAGAATGGATAAATCAGTACGAAGAAGAGTGAAAAAGTTTGCAGCTTCGGTGATGAAGGAAGAAACCTACGTTTTTAGAGAGAGAAAGTTGAAAATGGTTTCACGTGCATGCATCGGTTTTTAGTGTTTGATATAAACTTGATTTTGAGTTGTGTTGAGAATGAGCTGATACAGAAGTGAATAAGAGGGATAAATGTAAGGGCATAAGTTTGTGACGAGGAATTTAGTAGAAGAGAGGAAGAAGATGGCGCAGAGTTTCTGTAAAAACGTCCAGAATTACGTGCAAAAATCGTGATTCTATAATAGAAGGTGGTAGTGCAAAAATCAAACTTTCTAATACTGAATAATTCTAACTCTTTTTGCTATAACTTTGCCATCCGATCTCCAAATAAATTGAAACTTGAACCAATAGACTCCTAAGACATTTTTCTTTCTTTACATAAAAATTTAGATCTATATGAATTGATTAGAAAAACATTGATTGACTGAAAGTGAGGGTATGTGCTGGAATGTTATGAATTGGAGATTTTCAAGAACATGCTTCGGTATTTTGTAAAATTCTAAATGGATTGATTCTTGATTAAGATTAAACAAGAGACATATGTCTACAACATTTTTGAAGAAATCTAATTTTAATTCTATCTCTAAGATTTTCAAAATTGGCATCAAATTGTGTCTTGTCTTAGTCTATAGCACTACAAGGGACAGAAATCATGTCCTATGGTTATTGAATAAACTGTATTGATGTAAGCAGATTGACTTTTCTTCACCAAAGTTGTAGCTTATTCTCTTAGCTTTTAATTGGTATAAAGTTTGTAATTTTTGGATATTGGAATTGAGAGTAATGAGGTGTACAACTTAAATACATGATCATGCATTAGCTAAAATTTCAATGTACACAGTCTGTGGTATTTTGAGCATAACGCATTGAATACTAAACCAAATTTGATAAACTTAGTATCAATGGAAACCTAAGACAAAGAGGAAAAACTTTCTAGAAGGAAGTATTACCTAATTGCACACCTTCCTGATAAGAATAATTTAGCAAAGTGGACCCGAAGGTGGATTGTAAAATAAATCTGGATTGAGGGATTAAATATGATTTCACATGATCGATCATGTGATAAGATTTAGGATAAGAAACCCAGATTTTTTTGACATGAGCATGCATCATACATATTCAGTATACATGAATGTGTATTATTGAATTCATAATTGTGCACAATAATGATATGTGTTTGTATTAAATGTTTTAGAGGAACCCATCGAGTGACCGATTCCAGATATTGTCGGGACGTCGAGGCAATAAGCAATAAAGGAGATTAAGTAAGTAATTTAGACGGTA
The DNA here is from genome assembly GCA_027123815.1 of Erythroxylum minutifolium. NCBI lineage: Eukaryota > Viridiplantae > Streptophyta > Magnoliopsida > Malpighiales > Erythroxylaceae > Erythroxylum > Erythroxylum minutifolium. The sequence continues at coordinate 26,017,326 of JAOTJB010000001.1, forward strand.
AATTTTGTGAGAAACCTAAAATGGTCTCACCTTGATTTGTTTTGTTTTTTTATTAAATTGAATTCGATATTGTGAATGTGTACTGAATTGTGTACTGATTCCAGACATGAAGGTTCGAGATATTGATTAATGAATGTGATATTGAAATGCTACTTGCTTTGCATGAAATGTCTAAAATGACTTTGTTTTGTTTTAAAACTACTGAGTCCTAGTTATGGGTAAATAGGCATGCCTAGAAGGGTCTATAGTTGCTTCTGTGACACTTCGGTGTCTTCTATTATTGACACTTCGGTGTCTTCTGATATTGACACTTAGGTATCGAGACTTCGGTCTCTTTTGCGACACTTTAGTGTCGAGACTTCGGTCTCTTTTGTATAAGTCCCATTATCCACTTCTACAAATGGATTTGGAAGTCTTATGATTTTGGACTCTGATATCAGTTTGATTTTGGCATAAGCAAAATTGTATTCTGTTTCTGAAGGGTTTATACCCTCATGTGTTGAACAATTATATTATTTATTAAAACTCTGTTTTGTTCTGAATTTTTATGTCTGTTGTTGGCTTATAGTTTAGTTATTACTCACTGAGCTATATGCTTAGCACAGTAGATTTGCCCCGTGTAGGTTTTGAAAGAGGGACATAGGAACTAGGACAAGACAACCGCGATGGCCAAAGGAGTCTAATTTTTGTTTTATTCATATGTATTTTGTGGTTATTTTTAGACTTATATCTAATGTCTATAACTCATGAATTTTTTTTATGGGTTGTAATAACCTTAATTCAGACTGTTTCTTGAAATTTTGATATGCGATGTACGATTATTGAGATTCTGGTAATGCATGTATAAAGTATTTTATATGTTTTGAAATGCTTCTTGTTCTGAGTGTATGTGACATTCGCAATATTCTCCTAGTGGGTATTTGGGCGTTACAATTGTTTGGTATCAGAGCATGGTTTAGACGATTCTGGCTTAACTAGCGCTTAACTATTGCTTCTATTTGAGTGTATAAGTTATGTTTTGGCCTAATGCAGTGTCCAATATTTTGTCTATAGAATTAACGATAGAAGGATCTTGCGATGCTATTGACAAAGCTACTGAGAGCAATCAACCGAAGCAAACTCGTCCAGTAATATCTGGACCCTCTGGGGTCAATCGAGGTAAAGCTAAGGTGCCACCTCCTCCTCCAACTCAGGAAGAGGCTTTGATTAAATTGTCCTAGGATATGATGATGTTGCTACATGGGATGACAGCACCTAAAGCTCCGATTGATCAGCTGAGGAAGTATGGAGCCGAGGAATTTACTGGAACATCTCTGGAGGAGTCTGAAAGGGCTAAGTTCTGGATTGAGAAGGTAAAAAGGATACTGAATGAGATCAGTTGTCCAACTGAGCAGATGATGCAATGTGCTATCTCCCTTTTACAAGGAAAAGCTTATGAATGGTGGAAGTTTGTTCTGAGGAGTCCTCAGCTGCTGGTACCTCTAACTTGGGATTTCTTTGTCCAAGAATTTAAAGCTAAGTATGTGACAGAGGCATACAGAAAGGATAAATGGAAGCAATTTCTAAACTTGAAGCAGAAAAACTTATCAGTTGTTGAGTATGATCGGGAGTTCAGCCGACTTAGTATGTATGCCCCTGAATCTGTGCTTACTAAGGAGTTTCGATGTCATCAGTTTGAGGATGGATTGCATGATTCCATCAAGGAGCATCTGGCAGCAATTACTCTTTTGCAGCAAGTGACGTACCATCAGCTGGTACAGGTTGCAATGAAAATTGAGAGACAGGAGATGGTTAAGAGAGAAAGGAGTTAGAGAAGGAGTTTTTGTAGAGGAGGCCAGTCCTTGGAGAAATGGAGTCAGGAAGGTACTACTTCTGTACTGGAAAATACTCAGAGATCTGTGACATGAGGAAGGCAACAAAACTTTCCCTCTTTGGCTATTTTTCGTATGGGGTCATCTAGAGGCCGAGGTTCGGAACCCCCGAAGTGCCCTGATTATTCTATACATCATTGGGGTGTTGACAGAAGGGCTACGGGAGCCTATTTTTGTTGTGGTAGTATTAAGCATAAGATAGCCAATTGCCTTCTCAACTAGGCTCAGACATCACAACCCAGTCGAGAGGTATTTCATGCGTCTGCTGGGAATAGAGGACGTGGTAGAGGTCGAGGAGTATCTGGGCAGAATAGACTGAATCGGAGTAACCAATCGAAAACAATTGATCAACTAGCTGTGTCTACTGCTTCGGCTCGAGCTTATGCGCTGAAAGCTCGTGAGGATCAGGATGCACCGAATGTCATTACTGATATTGTTTCTCTCTTTAATTCTAAAATGTATGCATTGATTGACGCTGGATTTACTCATTTGTATATCTATGTCAAAGAAATGTTATGAAGATGTCTATAGATCAGTTAGAATATAACATTCATGTTATCAGTCCTCTGGGCAGCAGTTTGTTGGTTAATCAAGTGTTTAGGAATTGTCCTGTTATGATTCATGGAACTAAGTATGTAGCATATTTGCTTAAATTACCATTTCATAAATTTGATTTGATTTTGGGTATGGATTCGTTGTCTAAGCATCGGGCAGTAATTGACTGTAATATTAAGACAGTTATGTTTGGGAGACCTAATCAGTCTAAGATAGTATTGCATGGCATTCGCACTAGTTCTTTAACTAATATGATATCTGCTATACAAGCTCGAAAGCTTCTCAGGAAAGGATGTGAAGCTTATCTAGCTTTTGTGCTTGATTCCCAGAAGGAAGGTGGTAAGGATAAACTGCTTGACATTCCTATAGTGAATGAATCTTTAGATGTATTTTCGGAAGAATTGCTTAGACTCCCTCCTGAAAGGGGTGTGGAGTTATCTATTGAAGTATGCCTAGCATCGCTCTTATATCCAGAGCACCGTACATAATGGCTTATACTGAACTGAAGGAATTGAAGGTGTATTTATAAGAGCTTCTGAATCAAGGGTTTATTCGACCCAGTGTGTCACCGTGGGGAGCACTAGTGTTGTTTGTTAAGAAGAAGGATGGCACACTACAGATGTGCATCGATTACATGCAATTGAATAGAGTCACAGTGAAGAATAAGTATCCATTGTCAAGGATTGAAGACTTATTTGATTAGTTGAAAGATGCAGGAGTGTTTTTAAAGATAGATCTATTATCGAGGTATTATCAGCTTCGGGTAAAGGATGTGGATGTACCGAAGGCTGCATTTAAGACCCGTTATGGACATTATGAATTCCTAGTAATGCCATTCAGGTTAACTAATGCTCCAGCAGCATTTATGGATATGATGAATAGAGTGTTCAGGCCTTATTTGGACCGGTTTGTTGTGGTGTTTATTGATGATATCCTGGTCTATTCTAGGAATGAACAAGATCATACTGAGCATCTCCAAATTGTATTATAGACTCTAAGGAAAAAAATAGTTGTATGCTAAGCTCAGTATATATGATTTCAGGCTTCGAGAGATATCATTTTTGCGGCATGCTGTCTCTTCTGAAGGAATCAGAGTTGATCCTAGTAAGATAGAAGCGATTATTAATTAAAAGCCACCATGGAATGTAACAAAATTGAGAAGTTTTCTGGGTCTGGCTGGTTATTACTGTCGATTTATTAAGGGATTCTCGGTAATAGCATCCCCTTTAACTAAACTGTTATAAAAGGGAGTGAAGTATGAATGGTCTGATAGATGTTAGAGTAGCTTTGATCAGTTGAAAAGTATGCTTACTAAAGCTCCTGTATTAGTTCAACCTACTTCTAGTAAGGAATATGTTATGTATACTGATGCATCTGGAATTGGTTTAGGTTGGGTTTTGATGTAGGAAGGAAAGGTAATTGCTTATGCCTCTAGGCAACTAAAGACTCATGAACAGAATTACCCTACATATGATCTGGAACTTGCAGTAGTAGTGCTTGCCTTAAAAATTTGGCAGCACTACCTGTATGGTGAAAGGTGTAGAATTTTGATAGATCATAAGAGTCTGAAGTATCTGCTTACCCAGAAGAACCTCAATCTGACACAACAGCATTGGTTGGAATTATTTAAAGACTATGATTATATTGTGGACTACCATCTGGGTAAGGCTAATGTTGTAGCTGATGCCTTGAGTCGAAAGACCATTTTAGCATTATCACTTAAGTAGAATGGATGGAAACTAGGATCTGACGGAGCTTTGATGGCTCAATTGAAAGCAAGGCCTACTTTGAGACAGGAGATTTGTGACGCTCAAAGCGTTGATGATAAGTTACAACAACTTATCTTGGCTACTCAGGAAGGTAAACAGCCTGATTTTTCTGTGCAAGGTGATGGTGAATTGTATTATAAAGATCGCCTGTGTGTGCCAGCTAATGATGAATTGAAGAAGTTGTTGTTTCTTGAGGCTCATAATAAAGTATTTACTATACATCCGGGTGGAAACAAGATGTATCAGGATTTGAAGCAGTATTACTGGTAGTCAGGTATAAAACGGGATGTTGTGGATTATGTAGCAAAATGTCTGACATGCTACCAGGTTAAAGCTGAGCATCAGGTCCCATCTAGTTTGTTACATCTTATTTCTATTCCTCAATAGAAATGGGATAACATTACTATGGATTTTTTCACTGGACTTCCTTTCACTCAAAGGAAGCATGATGTTGTATGGGTGATTGTAGATAAGTTCACCAAATCTGCTCATTTTCTACCTATTCTTCCTAACTATTCTTTGGATAGGCTTGCAGACTTGTATGTAAATGAGATAGTGAGACTGCATGGTGTACCATTGTCTATCATTTCAGATCGTGATCCTCGATGTACTTTGAGATTCTGGAAAAGTTTACAGAAGGCTCTGGGAACTCAGGTTAAATTTAGTACTGCTTTCCATCCCTAGACAGATGGACAATCTGATTGAGTTATACAGATATTGGAAGATATGTTGCGGGGTTATGTGTTAAAGTTTCCCGGGAGTTAGGATAATTATCTGACTCTGATGGAGTTTGCTTACAACAACAATTATCAGACGAGCATTGGCATGGCACCTTATTAAGCATTGTATGGTAGAAAGTGTAGAACTCCGGTATGTTAGACCGAATTGAATGAAAACAAGATTATCGGGCCTATAATTGTGAAAGATACTGAAGAAAAAGTTCAAGTTATCCAACAAAGATTGAAAGCTACCAGTGATAGACAAAAGTCTTGTGTTGATTTAAAAAAAAGAGATATTGAGTATCAGGTAGGTGATAATGTATTTTTGAAAGTATCGCCTTGGAAACACATACTTCAGTTTGAGAAGAAAGGTAAGCTCAGTCCACGTTATATTGGACCTTATGAGATTCTGAAGAGAGTTGGACCAGTAGCTTATCAATTAGCTCTTTCTGGAGAATTGGCCAAATTACATGATGTGTTCATGTTTTTATGTTAAGAAGATATCGGTCTGATGACACACATAAGATTCCTGTGCAAGAAATTCAAGTATAACCAGATTTGTCTTATAAAGAGGGGTTTGTTTCTATATTAGCCAAAGAAGTCATACAACTTAGGAACAAGCAAATACCGTTGGTGAAAGTACCCTGGCAACATCATGGACTTGAGGAAGCAACATGGGAACCAGAAGAGACCATGAGGGATCAGTATCGTTAACTATCTTGATCAGGTATGAATTTCAAGTACAAAATTCTTTTAACAGGGAGAAAATTGTAAAGCCCCAAATTGTACCCTAATTGGAATGTTTCATTGAACATGTATTCCATATGACTTAATTATATTTTTAAAGAATCATACTTAGGGAATTGGAATTAAATTGGTATCATAGAGATTTAAGGTATTAATGTTGAGCCTAGGGTCTCGGAAAGTATGTTATGGATACTTTACATAAGCTTTAGGTGAAGATTTAGTGATAAGAAAGCTTGAAAGCACTTAAAACTCTAGGTTGTAGTGATTTTTTTTGCAAGACTAGTGTGACACTCAAACTTTTAAATGTCATATATTTTGATTCCAATGTCCAAAAATTACAAACTTTATACCATTGGAAAGCTAAGAGGATAAGCTACAACTTTCATGAAGATAGCTTTGTCAAATTCGGCTTAAATCAATACATTTTATTGATGGATAATATAGGGACTAATTCTTGGTGACAAATGGCAGCTCCTAATTGGGAAAAGTGTAGAACATGCAAGAAGACACATATTGTTACCATTTGGTGACACATAGCATTGGAGAGAAGACAAGTTCTCTATTGAGGTGTTTTGTTTTGGTGAGTTCTTCTTCAACTTCTTCTCACATGACCAAAACTCCCTCTCTCACTCACACCTCCTGGATTTTTTGCTTACATTTTTAGGTCATCTTCTTCACTTGACAAAATTGCATGCTACTGCATTAAGGAAGCTAGATCCTACCATTGTTTTATGTTGTTATCCTCTTGATCTTCTTAGTATTGGAGTTGTAATTTCTTCTTGAAAGGCTAGAGCGGCTTGCTCATTGAAGGAGGAAATTATGTTAAAGAAGGTATGGGAATACTAATCTTGATTGCATTTTATCCTATGAAGTATTTAATGCTTGATTTGATAGAATGTTTATTGATTTGTTGATGCATTAAGTTCTGGACATGAAATGGATGTGTAATTGAGGAATGAATAAGGTGGAATTGTGGTAAAACGGATAAAGGTTGGAGTAAGAGTGTTGATAGTGTAAGATGTGAATGAATTGTACTGGTTTCACTGAACAGTCATCGATTTTCAGACTATAACGTGACCTGTAGCTATCCAAATTGGGTGATTTACATTTTGTATTAAACTACACTTATATTCATAAAACTTTCACTAAGGAATGTAATTTCGTTTCTGTCCTGAAGCATGATGAAATTTGGCCTAAAGTTGAAATTAGGATTCTGTCATTGTTTGGGAATAGTATACTATATTTTGAGTATAACTTGCAAAATACTAAACCAAACTACATGATTTTAGTGTCATGAGAAACTTAAGGCATAAAGGAACAATTTTTCAGAAGAATGTTTTGCCTAAATCCTTCATATTCCTTGTCAAAATGACCATGAAAGATTGACCCAAAGGTCTGTTTTGGGAAGAACTGGGAGAAGTTGGAATAAAAGGTAGTGCACGATGGTGTTTGACAGTTTTGAACATCCTTCATTCTTTTGACTATAACTTCTTATTCCGACCTCAAAATGACTTGATTTTTAAACAAAAAAACTCATAACACATTTTTCTTCCTCTACATAAAAATATATAGCCATCTGAAGTCATTCTGGAAAGATTTGATTGATAAATATGGGATGAAAATGAGGAAGTGAACTTGAATATTTTCATTGAACATGCTTCGGTATTGTGAGTATATCTTGATCTATAGATTTTTAAATGAGTTGATTCTTAATTTTGATTAAAGTAAAGTCATACAGATACAACTTTCTTAAAGAAGTATAAGTTTAATTCTATCTCTAAGCATTTCAAAATCTGGCTCAAAATTGAGCCTTGACTGAGGCTATAGTACTACTTGAGACAGACATCATATCCTGCTAATATTGAATACACTGTATTGATAGAAGCTGAATTAGACAAAAGTATCTTCACAAAAGTTGTACTTCATTCTCTCATCTTTAAATTGGTATTAAGTTTGTAATTTTTTGATATCTAAGTTGCAAGATATGGGTTGTATAATTTGAGGGTATGATCATGAACCAGCCAAAAGTTCAATTATACACAGTCTATGATATTATGAGCATAACTCATAAATACTAAACCAACTTGGATGATCTTGGAGTCAGAAACTTAAGACATGGGAGAATAAGTTCACAGAAGGAAGTGTTGCCAAATTACTTCAGTTTTTTGATGTTAATAATCATGCAAAGTAGACCGAAAGTATGTTTTTAGACAAATCTGGATGGATCAATTAAGTATTGTTGTATGATTGAACATTGTGACAAGAATACGAATAAGGATCCCAGAATTTGTCATGAATATGAATTGTACATATTTAGGATAAATGATTGTTCATTTATAAAATCATAATTGTGCAAAATTGTGATGCGTGTATATATGATATGTTATAGAGGATCATATTGAGCGACAACATCTAGATATTGCCGGGACTTCAGGGAAATAAACTAAAAGGAGCATCTGTGAGTCAACCTAGATGATCTTCCTAGGATTGATTGTTTGATTTATTCTGTTTAACTTCCAATTATTGAACTGTTGTGATCTAAATATGAATTATGGAGTTAAAGGTCCGAGGAGTTTAATGGTCAGGAATGTATTGGAAGTGTTATACTTGCATCTGACAATTGAATGATATAGGTTGCCTTTAAATTCTGAATGCCAACAAAAGTTGAATGCCGGACTGAGGTCTGATGAATTATAAGATTTTGTCTATGCTTCATATGTGAATGCCATTTATGGCATATTCTATTATTTGATGCATTTTATAAAATGCATGCTTAGATAAAGGCGTTATAACCAGAGTAGCCAGTTTAAAGAGCTATAAGCACAGTATTCTGCACGTAGAACGCTACTCTGTGATTTCTGTTCCGACTGAGCCCAATGGGCCAGTATCTATTTTTGTATCTGAAAGGCACTCGGTCACAACAAATAATAATGAACCGAGAGTCTCATATGCATTTGTATTTGAATATTATGATTATGAATTATATGCTTGTGAATTCTTTCTAAAGTTTTGATGTTAAAGTGATATATCATGATAATAGATTGATTGGGTTTTAAATTCTAGAAGAAGGTATGTGAATTGTATAACATCCTTTATGCCTTATTTTGATTGAAAAATATTGTGAATCTGATTGGTTGTATGATATATGTGTGTGCCTGCGGTGAGATCATCAACGATGGGTCTCTCATAAGTTTGTAAAAACTCATCCAAAATTTGCAACGTGATTTTATAGGTACGAGACATGAGACGTACATTCTAAGATTCTCAGAAGCACTTTTTGGGATTAAGTTATGGATCAAAGGTTTGTTAGCTAGCACTTGAGGAGTTGTTTTCATTTTTAAGTAGTTTACTTACGTCTTGTAGAACTTTT
>JAOTJB010000001.1:26044275-26059748 GCA_027123815.1 Erythroxylum minutifolium
TTTTATGTGTTAATTTGTTTAGTTTCTCTTAATATGCATTTATAGTGGTTTTTGTTTAATTTATAGGAAATACACTTGACTTTGGTTAAAAAGGGGCCACATCAATGGTTAAATGAAGGAAGCAGAGTCCAAAGCAAAACCAACACACATTAGTTGGAAAAGAAACGATAACAGTGTGGAGGCAAGGAAGAATAAAACACAGCTGCTGGAGCAAGACCAAGCAAAACCAAAATGCCTCTTTAATTGAAGAAAACGACAACCAAGCTAGATGACGTTAAAAGAAGCAAGGAGCTAGAGAAACGCTGTTGTTGGTGTGGAGAGAAAAAAAAAGAACAGAACACACACAGAAGGAGAAGTGGGAGGTGTTGATATTTGTGGGGGCGTTGTTTTGAAAGGAACAGAGCGCAGCACTAGGCGAGAACCACGCACGCAAGACACACCAACGGGGGCGCACCACCAAAACGAGACGCACACATCAGGAGAGAACCATGCACATAGAGCCAAGGAAGGAGATGTGCACACAAGCAGGGAAGACCAGGCTGACGCATGCAGAGCCACACGCGGAGAGCTCCAGGAGACGACGCAGAGAGGGACGCAACCAAGGATTCCAAAACCCATTCATTTTTATATCTGGTTTTCCCCTATGTTGTTGCTGACTTTGATTTATGTGGTTTTCATCCTACCATGAGTGAGTAGCTTCCTCAAAGCTTTAAGGTTAGGATTGAAGCTTTTAACTAGTTTTCTGTGGATTGAATCTCGGTTGATTTATGAGTATAGTTTTCTTGATTTTGATTTCTCTGTTTAGAGGTTAACTTTGCTTGTATTGTGTTTTGCCAACCATTACTTGACATTAGCTGTTAACTGAAGAACTGATAGGTGAAAATTGATAACAGAACCCCAAAATAGGGAACTTATAAATTTCAGATTTAGACATAGACTGAGTTTATTTGAGGCAACTCAGGGTAGCAAAGAGCTTAATGGGGTATGCTTGATTGCTAGGCTATAATAGTAGATTAGGATTATTGTATAATACTCTTTTGATACCTTGAAAAAGAATCTAAGAAACTCTAGGCTCAACCTCCTATCAACCGGAATTTGCCTTATAAATCGATCCAGGTAAAGTCTATAGAAAACGCTAAAAGTGGAACCCCCCTTAAAGCCTACCATATTCCATTCGGATTAATCCCTAGAGATATTTGCACCTTTGTTTAGCATTGGTTTTATTTATTCTTCATGGTTAAATTTCTTAATTGAAATCCCAATTCTTATACAGCTGATTAGTCCAATTAATTGAATAATCCAAGCCTAGTACTTGCACAATTACTCCCTGTGGGGCGATATTATTACTATACTATTTGAGACTCGTGAACTTGCAGAGATTCATAAGTGTCTTGGCGCCGTTGCCGGGGAGTAATTCCTAAGTAATATTAGGCGACTGATTGTTGGGTTAACTTGGACATTTTTATGTTTCTTTTTATTTTGTGTTAACAGATTTTGTTAGAATTGGTTTTTTGTTTTATTTGTTCTCTTTACTGTCTACTTCTTATTTTGCGTTTTTTGTACCTTGCTTTTAACCTTGCTTTGTTTTTCTTAGTCTATGCGAAGGGCCATCAGTGCTGAAGAATTGTTGTTTGATTCTAAAATCGAGAAGACAGCTAAGGCACTAAGGAAGGAATAAAAATCTAGAAAAGCACGGGCAAAAACATCTAACGCACAGCCTGTGCAGGAACGCCAGATCGAATTTGAATTTACTACAACTTTTTCAACAGAAGAGACAGTTAAATCAGAAATGACGGAATAGAATCAGAGAACTATGAGGGACTATGCGGTCCCAGGTTTTGGAGAATTTTGCGTCAACATTACAAGTCCCCCTGTGCAAGCAAATAATTTTGAATTAAAACCTAGCCTTGTACAGATAGTGCAGCAGAATCAATTCGGAAGGTACCCTACAGAAAACCCACATGTCCACCTGCAGCAATTTTTAGAGATTTGTGAAATGTTGAAGCAAAACGGGGCACCTGAGGATGCTGTAAGGCTTCGGTTGTTCCCTTTTTTTGTGAGAGATCGAGCTAAGGATTAGCTCCATTCACTACCACCTAGTTAAATCAATAATTGGCAAGAATTGTCTAAGGCTTTTATAGCTCAATATTTTCCACCCGAGAAGATTGCAAAGATCAGAAGTGAGCTTACCTCATTTCAGCCCAAAGAAGATGAGTCTTTGTATGAAGCATGGGAGAGGTACAAGGAGCTTCAACGCAAATGTCCACATCACGGTGTCCCGAAATGGATGATTGTGCAAATATTCTACAATGGAGTTTCTCCGGTTATGTGAAGTATGATAGATGTTACGGTCAGAGGTGATTTATTGGAAAAAATTGCCTACAACAACTATCAATAGAATAATGATCGGAAAGAGGTTAAGCAAGAGGGGAAGAGACCTCAAGGAGTCTTCAAATTAGATGGCTTTATCTTGTTGAATTCGAAATTTGAAGCTCTTTCAAGGAAAGTGGATAAGTTTGCTACAGCTGTTGTGAGTAATGTGAATGCCTTGCATGATTAAGATTTTGGGTCGAATATGGGTACAGAATTTCAGAACATTGGACAGGAATTTGGAGCTGAACATATGAATTTTGTGCGAAATTATGGGAAGAAGAATCAAGGTGGTGCTTTCTCAAACACTTATAACTCTGAATGGCAGAACCACCCAAATTTCTTCTTGTCTCAACAACCCAACCCAACCCAAAATTTCCCTAACCAAAACCATTACCCACAACATCAACCGCATTATCAACAGACCGAACAACAACAAAATTGTGTCCCTCCAGGTGTCCCAAACTTGAGACAACAAGCTCAACCATCTGAGCCTAAGTCCAACCTTGAATCAATGATGGAAACCTTTATGCAGAAGCAAGGAGACTTGATTTAGCAACTTACTACCTGAATGGACCAATTGAAGATCCATAACAAGATGCTTGATATTCAAATTGCACAGTAAGCTACATCACTAAGGTTAGACAAGGGTAAGCTAACAGCACAACCAAAGGCTCCTAAGGAAACCAAGGCAGTGGTAATAAGGAGTGGAAAGGTTTTGGAACCTATGGTACAGAAGAACAGAACTGAAAAGGAATCCGAAGGAACAGATTAGGATGCACAACCTATGCAATCCAACACACAGCCTATGCAACAATCACCTGAGCTAGAAAAATGCATACCACCACCATCATATAAGCCAACAATCTCATTCCCTCAGAGATTTCATAGAGTTGAGCTAGACCAGCAGTTTGGGAAATTTGTTGACATTCTGAAGAAGCTCTATATTAACATCCCCTTCATGGAAGCCCTTACCCAAATGCCTACTTATGCCAAGTTCTTGAAATAAATCTTATCCAACAAAAGAAGGCTAGAGGAATATGCGACTGTAGCTCTTACAGAGGAATCAAGTGCCATTCTTCAAAACAAACTCCCTCCCAAACTTTAAGATTCAGGGAGTTTCTCGATACCTTACCAAATAGGAACCATAACAATTGGGAGGGCATTATGTGATTTGGGGGCGAGTGTGAGCTTATTGCCATTATCTATCTGTTAGAAATTGGATATCAAAGAGCTTAAACCAACTCCCATATCATTGCAGCTAGCCGACAGGTTCATAAAATTTTCCATTGGGATATTGAAAAATGTGCCCCTCAAGGCTGGAAATCCTTTTATCCCGGTAGATTTTGTTATGCTAGAAATGGAGGAGGATACTAACATACCTATTATACTTGGGAGACCCTTTTTAGCCACAGTTAGAGCAATCATAGATATTAAGAATGGAAAAATGACTTTGAAAGTGGGGGAGGAAGAAATCGAGTTTAATTTGAGAAAGGTAATGAAGACTATGGATGACAAAGATTCTTGTTTAAGGGTGGACTTGGTGCTGAATTCAGAAAATCCCTTCCAAAGGATTCATTGGAACACTGCTTAGTGAAGGTCGTAGCAATTGCAGGGGGTAATACAGAATTTACAGAGAAGGAATCAGAAATTTTTGAATTCGCACAGATACTCGATGCATAGCCTGTGCTAAGATCTACACAACCTGTGCAACTTGAACTGAAACTATCACCTGATTCGAACAAAGAAGAACCTCCGAATGTGGAATTGAAGCAGTTGCCTCCCAGCCTTAGGTATGAATTTCTGGGCCCTAATTCGATCTATCCAGTCATTGTTAATGTTCTTTTAAGCCCTATGGAGGTTGATAAACTTTTAAGAGTGCTTAGAGAATACAAGCAAGCAATTGGGTACAAAATTTCAGACCTGAAGGGAATCAGCCCATCTTTTTTCACATATAGAATTCACTTAGAGGATGAAACAAGACCTATAATTGAACATCAAAGGAAGTTAAATCCAAACATGAAGGGCGTGGTCAAGCAAGAGGTCTTAAAGCTATTAGTTGCGGGTATTATATACCCCATTTTCGATAGTAATTGGGTAAGCCCTATCCATTGTGTGCCCAAGAAGGGTGGTCTAATAGTTGTGAAAAATGAAGTTAATGAATTAGTACCAACTAGGATTGTTACGGGATGGCAAATGTGTATAAATTACAGAAAATTGAACAAGGTCACCTGTAAAGACCACTTCCCTTTGCCATTTATTGACCAAATTTTGGAAAGACTTGCTAAACATGATTATTTTTGCTATTTGGATGGCTTCTCTGGTGTCTTTCAAATTCCCATATACCCTAATGACCAAGAGAGGACTACTTTCACATGCCCCTATGGTACCTTTGCATATCGAAGGATGCCATTTGGGTTGTGTAATGCACCAGCTACGTTTCAGCGTTGCATGACAGCAATCTTTTCAGATTTTATTGAGGAAATTATAGAAGTCTTCATGGACGACTTCTCCGTTTGTGGACTAACATTTGACTCTTGTTTAGCTAATCTCGCCAAAGTTTTAAGCAAGTGTGAAGAGGTTGATCTAGTGCTAAATTGGGAGGAGTGCCATTTTATGGTATAAGAAGGAATAGTCCTAAGCCACTTAGTCTCCAACCGTGGAATAGAAGTGGATAAGGCTAAAACCAATGTGATAGCGAATCTGCCTCTACTAACTTCAGTCAAGGAGATCAGAAGTATTTTGGGACATGCAGGCTTTTATAGGCGTTTCATTAAAGATTTTTCTCATATAGCAAAGCCTTTAACTAATTTTAACCAATCTTGTCTTGATGCTTTTTGCAGGATTAAGCAAGCCTTAACCTCGCCACCTATTCTTCAACCCTCAGATTGGTCCCTCCCCTTTGAAATCATGTGTGATGCTTCAGATTATGTTGTGGGAGCTGTTTTACACCAAAGAAGGAACAAGGTGGCCCATGTGATCTATTATACAAGTAAGACATTGGATGATGCTCAAATTAATTATGCCACGACTGAAAAGGAGATGCTAGCTATAGTCTTTGCAGTGAATAAATTCAGGTCATATATCATGGGCTCGAAAGTGATAGTCTACTCAGATCATGCAGGAAAAAAAAGAAGGAACAAGCAAGTGAGGATTTTACAGGTATTCTGTATTTTCAGTTTCTTCAAGGGATAAGAGTATAAAGTTATTGCCCCTAGTGCACAAGAAATCGAGTTTGAGGGAGAGTCAATTATTTAGAATTTGGGAATTCATTAATATTGAGTCAAATATTGTGATTGTTAACGTTTTCAATAACATGTTGTTATGTTTGAGTTTGGTCATCCCATATCAACATCACCACGAGTACTCCTTATGACTTGTATTTTAACAAATGATGTTGTTGGTTCCCTAACAAGCTTGACACGATGGTATACAGACCAACCAATAATTTATATAAGGTGGTGTTGGGTTAGTAAGATAGTCTCAATATTCTTGTAGTCCTTAAGGAAATCACGTTTATAAGCTGATGTCACGAGTAGCCTAAACATCTTTCCTCCTTGTTTCAGCAGTTTGTACTTGAAAAGAAAAAAAAGAAAAAAAGATCCCTTACACTTTCCTATTTCTTGAATAATTGTTTCCATTTCATTTGAGTTGTTATTACCCTTTTTCCTTGGTCTAAGCTAAGTTTAAACCCCAACAACCCCGTTACAACCCTAATAAGTCCTTTTGATCCTTTGAGAAGGAGTGCTAAAAATTAGTGGAGATGGGATGGAGAATTTTTGCCTATGGGATTGGTTAATTTGATAATACCTTTAGAGTCTCTTCGGTTGTAAATTGCCTTTGAATTCATTTGGCTTTTCTCTACTCTTATGAGTTGGTTGGTTTCTAATTAGACTTGAATTAAGGAGTGTGTGTTTGAGCGAGCTTTGGTATCCTTGCACTATGAAGGTGGATATGGTTTGATAAGTGGCTAAAGGTAAATTTTAATTGGTGACTGCAATTCTGAAAATTCCAATTGTTGAGTGCTCATTAGTCTGTTTTGAACAGTTTTCTTAATTTTGCTTAGGGACAAGTAAGAGTTTGAGTTTGGGGGCATTTATTGAATGCATTTTCTCATTGGAATGAGTGGCATTTTCCTTTAGTTTCTGCATACAATCATTAGGTTTTACACATATTTTACCTGCAAATTTGTTTAGTTTCTCTTAATATGCATTTATAATGGTTTTTGTTTAATTTATAGGAAACACACTTGACTTTGGTTAAAAAGGGGCCATAGCAATGGTTAAATGAAGGAAGCAGAGTCCAAAGCAAAACCAATGCACATCAGCTAGAAAAGAAATGACAACAGCGTGGAGTCAAGGAAGAATAAAACATAGCTGCTGGAGCATAACCAAGCAAAACCAAAACGCCACTCCAATTGAAGAAAAAGACAACCAGGCTGGATGACGTTAAAGGAAGCAAGGAGCTAGAGAAACGCTATTGTTGGCATGGAGAGAAAAAAAGAAAAGAAAACACGCAGAAGGAGCAAGGGAAGGCGGTGATATTTGGGGGGCGTTGTTTTGAAGGGAAAAGAGGTAGCACCAGGCGAGAACCACGCATGCAAGTCACACCATCGAGGGCGCACCACCAAATCGAGACGCACGCATCAGGAGAGGACCACGCACACAGAGCTAGGGATGGAGACGTGCACGCACAGAGGGAAGACCAAGCTGACACACACAAAGCCACACAAGGAGAGCTCCAAAAGACGACGTAGAGAGGGACACAACCAAGGATTCCAAAACCCATTCATTTTTATAGCTTGTTTTTCCCTCTATGTTGTTGTTGACTTTGATTTATGAGGTTTTCATCCTACCATAAGTGAGTAGCTTCCTCAAAGCTTCAAGGTTGGGATTGAAGCTTTTAATTAGTTTTCTGAGGATTGAATCTTAGTTGATTTATGAGGATAGTTTTCTGGGTTTTGATTTCTCTATTTGGAGATTAACTTTGCTTGTATTGTGTTTTGCCAACCATTACTTGACATTAGTTGTTAATTGAAGAACCGATAGGTGAAAATTGATAACGAAAACCCAAAATAGGGAACTTATAAATTTTAGATTTAAACATAGATTGAATTTATGAGAGGAAACCCAGGTTAGCAAAGAGCTTAATGGGTTATGCTTGATTGCTAGGCTACGATAGTAGATTAGGTTTATTGCATAATACTCTTTTGATACCTTGAAAAGGGATCTAAGAAACTCTAGGCTCAACCTCTTATCAACCAGAATTTGCCTCATAAATCGATCCAGGTAAAGTCCATAGAAAACGCTAAAAGTGAAACCCTCCTTGAAGCTCACCATATTCCATTCGGATTAATCCCTAGAGATATTCACACCTTTGTTCAGCATTGGTTTTATTTATTCTTTATAGTTAAATTTCTTAATTGAAATCCCAAATCTAATATAGCTAATTAGTCCAATTAATTGAATAATCTAAGCCTAGTACTTACATAATTACTCCCTGTGGGACGATATTATTACTATACTACTTAAGACCCGTGAACTTGCGGAGATTCATCAGCTATGAGGGAGACACCTAAATCCTAAAACCTACCAAGTACATCCATAACTTACCACCTTGTTCTACAAATTTTATGACAAAGGGCTTAACCAAAATCTTAGCATTTAGTAAGATTAAAATTCTATCTGCTTTTCATTCAACCATTAAACAGCCATTGAACAACGTCCATAATTTATACATGTTGTCTTCTTTCCATTTAATAATGTACATAATGTATACATGTTGTTTTCCTTACATTGAACCATTAAACTATGAACAATATACATGCTGCCATTGAACAGCCATTAGCCACATATAAGGTATCTATATACTGCCAATTAATAACCATTGAACAACATACATAAGATATAGATATACATGTTTTCCTCTCCATTTACCATTTTGTTTTCTTTTCATTTAACCATGCAATCAACTTAAACATTCACACAATTAGCAAGGGAATTCATGTTCCTAGCTTAAGCACTCACGTGACCAGCTAAAGAGGATAGATAAGACTATCCATCTTTTCCCTGTATGTAGCTAGCGTTGATGAAGCTGTTGTCTTTGATTGGAAGCTTAAGTACCATGCAAAAATTATTTCCTAAAGGCAATAACTTAGAAGATCTATGCATGAAGGGAGCAGATGCAATTATTCATCATCAATTATAGTCCAAAGGAGAAGAAAAATGTCAGTGGAATGAAGGTGGAGCAGCTCCTTCATCATCTTTCTACAAGTTACATGTTGAAGAGAGTTGTCCAACACATTGCAAGGTTAGTTTCCAACAGTTGTCCATTATGTTAGCTCTTACCATCTTTGTTTAATTAATCCATTAACTCCTTACATCATCCATGACAATTCTTATCTCCTACATATAACGAGTTGTTTTGATTTTATCTCACTAAAATGACACACTGTCGACACTATGAATTAGTCTCACATGTAATGAATTTTATATCCCTCAAATATACTCTTTTATAAACATAGCAGTATGAGGTTTTCATGCATTCTTGTTCCAAAATAATGAGAACTTCATGTAAGTGACAACCGCCCTTAAGGCTCATTCATATGTACATATATTATTTCTTGTCCAAAACAATTAAGTGGCTTAAGAAAAATATGTCCAATTTTGGTAGAAGTTTCGTTTCCACTGTAAAATTATAGTCGTGTATTGTTTATGATAAACTTGATAGAATGTTATTCATTATGGTCTGTATATATGTACAAATAATAAGTAAATACTAGCCATTCGATACAAGTTGTTATGATCTAAGGGTAGATAAATATAACAGAATGTGTTGTTCTATTATGGTCTAGATATTATTTGTACATGTCATTAAGGAAGTTTCACAAATATTTCAAATGGGCTGAGTTGTGTAGGTGTTTTGTTATTTTGATGGGCTTTAATAACTTTGCTAGTTATTGAAGACCCATCAGAAGCTTCTTCTTCTCTAACAGCCCCTCTTAAGTGAAGCTTTAGTCTGGAATAGAGATTGAACTTGTTGAGAAGATATATAAATCTAGTCTTAGTGAGTGGCTTTGTGAGCCGATCAGCTAGTTGATCTTCAGAGCTGACATATCGCACTTATATTTGCCCAGTTTTGACCTTGTCTCATATGAAATGCATGTCTATTTCGATGTGTTTCGTGCAAGCATAGAAGACTGGGTTTTAAGCGAGAGAGCGAGCTCCATTATTATCGCACCATAAAATGGGAGTGTGAGGAAGAGTGAAGTTTAGTTCTTTGATGAGGGAGTGAATCCAAAGTAGTTCTATTGGTATATGAGCTAGGGCACGATACTCAGCTTCGGTGTTGGAGCGAGCAACTGTGGTCTACTTTTTGGAGCTCTAAAAGACTAGATTACCCCCTAGGAGGACACAATCACCGATGGTGGACTTCCTATCGTCTAAAGATCCGGCCCAATCGAAGTCATTATACCCTTGAAGTGACAGAGGTTACAGCGATGGGCGAAATACCAAGGTTAGTGAGCTTGTGCCTTTAAGATATCGTAAAACTCGTTTACAAGCATGCCAATGAGGGTCAATAGGATTAGATAGAAATTGACTAAGTTTGTTGATGACAAAGGTAATTTCAGGTCTTGTGTGACACAGGTATTGGAGAGCGTCAATGATGCTGCGATATAGGGTAGGATCAGAGAAGGGCGCTCTAGTAGTAGCCGAGAGTTTGGTGCCAAGAGCTAAAGGAGTAGCACAAGGTTTGCAGTCAGCCATGTTGGCTCAGGCAAGAAGATCGAGAGTGTGCTGATGCTGAGACAGATGCAAACCAGTCGAGTCACGATAAACTTTGAACCCTAGAAAATGATAAATGCTTCCTAAGGCTTTTAGAGCAAATTGATGATGAAGTTGTTGTATGATTTTGTGAATTTGTGCTGATGAATTGCCTGTGATTAGGATATCATCTACATAAATCAAGATTAGGAGAACTGAGCCTGTGTCATGTCTGTAAAATAGAGAAGAATCACAAATAAAGTTAGTGAATCCCCAAGTAAGTAGGGCAGATTGTAGAGTAATGTACCAAGCTCTAGGAGCTTGCTTGAGGCCATAGAGGGCTTTATCAAGTTTGCAGACATGGGTTCTGAAATTTGGTTCTTCAAAGCCTTGGGTTGTTTTATATAGATAGATTCAGTGATAGAGCCATTGAGAAAGGTGTTGTTGATGTCAATTTGTTGAATGTCCCACCCTTTAGAGACAACTAGAGATAGGATCACATGAATTGTAGAGGACTTGATCACTAGGCTGTAGGTGTATGTGAAGTCAAGGCCAGGTGTTTGATTGAATACCTTCATCATAAAATGTGCTTTGTGTTTGGAGATGGATCCATCAGCATTATGTTTGATCCGAAAGACCCAATTTGTGCTTAATAACTTCATGGAGGGGTGGTAGGGAACAAGGTGCCATGTCTTGCTCTGTTTGAGAGCATTGAATTCTTCCTACATAGCATTTTTCCGTATAGGGTCCAGGAGAGCAGTGATAGGTTGGGTAGTGTGGGAGGGTTAGGTGATAGAGAGGTGGAGTATAGTTTGGGTTTAAAGATACCTGATTTGATCTATTGGTCATGGGATGAGCATTTGTGGGTAAGGTATTGAAGGAATGGTGGGAGAAGGGTGAGAGGAGGGTAGGGTGGAAGTAGTTACCTGTCCTGTTGTGTGTGGAGGACTCTGTTGAGGAGAGGAGTCTGCTACAGGGGATAGCCTTTGAGTGGTTTGTTGAGAGTGTTGAAAACGGAGTATGTCTATCAAAGTGGACAAAGGAAGACTTGGGGTGGGTTTGGGAGGCCAAGAAGCAGAGGGAAAGAGTTGTGGATAGGAGAACTCAGATTCATTGAATTGAACATGTCTAGAGATATAAATGGTGCCATTAGGATGAAGGACTTTATATCCTTTTATGAAAGAAACTGTAACCTAGGAAGATGCACTTGGCAATGTGAAAATCCAATTTATGTTTGTTATAGTATCGTAGATAAGGGAAACAGGAGCAGCCAAAGATTCTAAGGTGGTCATAGTGGGGGGTTTGTGATAGAGTTTCTAAAATGGACTTTGGTTATTGAGGGTAGGAGTAGGGAGGGTATTGATAAGATAAGTAGCAGTAGTGAAGGCTTCAAGCCAATATTTGAGAGGAAGGTGAGCACGAGAGAGTAAGGTGAGACTGGTTTCAGTTATGTGGTGATGCTTCCTTTTAGGAATGCCATTCTGCTGGTGGGTATGAGGACAGCTAAAGCAAGGTTGACTGCCATGGGAGGCAAGAAAGGGTAAGAGATCTTTGAATTCACCACCTGTATCACTCTGAACTACCTTTATTTTGAGACTGAGTTGATTTTCAACGAGAGATTTGAACTGAATGAAAACTTGTAGGGTGTCAGATTTGAGTTTGAAGGGAAAATTCCAGGTGAATCTAGTGTAGGAGTTGACAAAAATGATATAGTATCGGTGCCCAGAAGTTGAAGGAGTAGGACTAGGGCCCCAGAGGTTAGTGTGGATTATTTGTAAGGTTGTGTAGTCGTGATTTTATGGGATTGGAAGGGTAATTGGTGGTGTTTACCCATTTTATAAGCATCGTAGAAACAAAGAGTAGTAGGATTGAAATTTATTTTCATTGATTTCATAACATGACGTAGTATAAGAGAATTGGGATGTCCAATTCGGACATGCCATACATTGGTATTTTTGTGAGTTAGAAAAGCTGCAGAGGTGGGGGGAAGAGGAGATCTGTGAGGTTGAATGTTTGTTAAGGTGGATGGAGACTACAAAGGAGTGGATTAGAGGGTGTATAGACCATCCTTAAGCCGTCCCTGTAGAAGAGTCTTCCCTGTAACTTTGTCCTTAAACACACAAGAAGAGTCAGTAAACTCAATAATAATACCATTGTCTTTTGTTAGTTGAGAGATGCTAAGTAGATTTTTAGAAATTTAGGGAACTCAAAGAATATTAGATAGTGAAAGAGTCGTAGTGTGATTGAAGGTAAGTGAAGAAGAACTAGTATGAGTGATAGGAAGATGATTACCATTGCCCATTGTAAGAGTGTCGGACCCATTGTAAGGATTGTTTAGAGATAGATTGCCAAGATCGACTGTGATATGATTAGTTGCACCACTGTCCACAAACCAGGTAGGGTCGACAGCTAAATTAGGTTGAGCTGTAGGTGAAGGTTGATGGGCAAGGTAGGCATGTTAGGGGTGGTGAGAGGGAGAGGATTGGGACTAAGGGGTTGATAGGTCCTGAAATGTGGCCAAGAAATGTTAAAATGTTTGTGGCATTTGAAGGCATCATGGCCTGGTTTGTGACAAATTTGACAGTAGAGTCTGTTATTTCTACCCCCTCGACCACAACCACCCCTTAATCCTCAGTGGGTTTGGCGTCCACCAGGTGGAGAGGGAGAGTCTCGGGTGTAGTTGATTGTGTTAGCTGAAGTAGTGAGGTTGGATAGGTGAGAGTGAGCAAGTTGTTGTTCTAGGCGAGTTTCATGCATCAAGAGGTAGTATTGGACCTCTTGAAGGGTAGCAGATGTCATAGTGTAGGAAAGAACACAGATAACTACATCACAATTCGTGCCTAGGCCACTGAGAGTGCTGAGAACTAGTTCTTTCTCAGAGGTGGGATGCCCAGCGACTCGAAGAGAGTCACCAATAACTTTGACTGTCAGGGACGGAGAGAGTACCTTTTTGAATGGTGGCTAGTTGTTGCTTCAGCTGCAAGACTTTAACAAGAGAAGTCTGCCTGCTCTGGAAGAGGAGGCGTGATTGACTTACCCAATCGCTTGATCGCTAATGGTTGTGAGCAACCAACATAAGAGAAGCTGGTCTATATAGAACCAGCATTTGTAAGCTGGGTTCTGAGTAGGAGGAGAGGTTTCACTACTAGAAGGAGATGAAGGAAGAAATTGGGGAGGAGCTGGATCCAAGAGGAAATGCTCCAGATCTAGCACACGTATAGCAGCAAGGACTTGGGGTTTCCAGTTGAGGTGATTGTGTTGATCAAGTTTGAGATAAAGGTTAAAGTTGAGTGTTTTGGTGATTCGCACCTGATCATTAAGCCCTTGGAAGTTGAATCAAAATAATCTAACGATTGCACTATAGGGTGCAACCCTGAGTCATTCTCTTAATCGGAACCTAAAATGAATGAACCTAAGTTAGCATATGTTCCATGCTATGTAAGCTAATTAGAAAAAGGGGGTTTTGATTTTTGAAATCAATAATTAAACTAATTTGAATTGTAAAATGAATTTTTGGATCTTTTGGATATAGAAAACGGAAAGATGAAAAACAGGAGATTAAACAGTGATAGGATCCTCTTGAAAGTGAGCTTCGGCTATCATGGTTCGAAATTGATTTCAGCGAGATTAGGAATCACTAAGCTTCAAAATGGTAAACCTTAAAGTACTCTTTAAGTCCAGAATCTTAATCAATGGGACTTCATTTCTTAAGATCCTGTTAAGTGCTATTCGTGTGAATAATAAGATCAGCCAATGCAATAGGTCAAAGGAAATCTATAATCAACTCAATATCAAACATAACCATGCAAGATAAGAGAGACTCAATAAGATTACAAATAGACATATATGAAACTTCATATATTTAAGGTCAAAGTTCTACATAAACCAATCCAAACTGCACATAATGAATATCCAACATTTGATTAAACTATAATCAAGTAGCTTAACTACAAATCACAAATCCTAAACCTAGGAATTCATAAACTCATAGCTGAACCATGGATTAAACTACTCCCCTTTTAAGCTCATTGAACTCCAACAATTGCTACACCTTCAAGAGGAAAGGAAACGTCTAGCCACTCATTGCACTTAGAAGCTTCATAACTGGGAATGAATTTAAGTCACCCATGGTGGAGATTTGATAGTGGAAAAATGGAAGAAATTAAGGTTAGATGAGAGAAAGATGATAGGTGGTCGTGGGTGGTTGCTCTCTCTAGTCCCCTTTATCCACTTATCCCAAAAATAGGGTTTTTAATCGGTATTCGGGTCGGTTTGCACAAATGGGTAAGTGAATTTTTAGAAAATGGTTCAGGTCTAGGTTACTAATTCGAGGGGTTCATCGTGGCAAACTTCCAAGTTCGCCACGACAAACTTTTCCCAAGAAGTTTTCTTTCTTCATCTCGTGACTTTGCAATTTCTTAATCTTCACTCTTGGCTCTACTCTTAAGTGTCCTACAATGAAAAGCAATAGTTTGCAATATCAATTGTCCTAGAAACCAAGTGAGTGCAATTACTAACTAATTATGACAATTTTACCCTCAAACCACATTAATTCAAAACAAGCACTCTTAAACTAAATTAAGCACAATATCCAACAAAAAGGGCCAAAAAGTATAACAAAAACCATGAAAACATCACTAAATAATATAGAAAACTTGGGTTCAATCATTTGGCAAGGGTTGGGAAATTAAGTTTGAAGAGAAGGAAGAAGGGAAGTGTGTAGCAGAGGTGGTGGAATCCATTAAGCTGGTTGACATTAGTCAGAAGAAGCCCGATACCATGTAAAATTATAACTGTGTATTGTTTGCGATAAACTTGATAGAATGTTATTCATCATGGTTTGTATATATGTACCAACAATAAGTAAATACTAGCCATTGGATACAAGTTTTTATGATCTATGGGTAGATAAATATAATAGAATGTGTTGTTTTGTTATGGTCTAGATATTATTTGTAAATGTCATTAAGGAAGGTTCATGAATATTTCAGATGGGTTCAGTGGTGTAGGTGTTCTGTTATTTTGATGGGCTTTAATAACTTTGCTAGTTATTGAAGACCAATCCGAAGCTTCTTCTTCTCTAACATACACATGTCAGCATCTTATTTATCATCACTAATAACTCATCACACACATGTCATTTTTTCATTGGCCATCTCTAACGACTCATCAATCCACTAATATCATGTAAAAAGACCAAACTATCCATAATGAGTACAAAAAGACCAAATTGCCCTTTAATGCTTTTAATTGACCAACTAACCGAATTAAATCCCGAAAACATTCCATAACCGTCTTATTTTCAAATTGACCATGAAATACTCTAATTAGGGTCAATAC
>JAOTJB010000001.1:26083076-26100137 GCA_027123815.1 Erythroxylum minutifolium
GCAAGTGACATGTGTCACTTGCCACATGTCACACTCTAAACTCCTCACTTAGGTTCTTTCCAATACAATTCCAATTTTCATTAAAATTTCTCCCCAAATTTTCAATGGCTCAAATTAACAATTCCTAAATTCATGTATCTAAATTTTCAGTGCCATTGGACAGTTATTTTTGCTACCGGTAAACCATTATTCTGCCATTTGACATTTTTCCTAGTCCAGAAATCACCCCGAAAATTTCTAGAAAAATTTATAAAATTCACTAAAAATTGGGAAAACCAAAAAGACCCTCTCCAACATAATTTTTTATACACACAAATCACATTTTTCATAACAATCACACTCATTAACAAAAATACCGGGAAATGTCATGAATGCATTTACAGTCATTTACATGTGCAAAATTTCACTATTCACGGGTATGTGTATGCATGAACAAATCAAGACAATTCTCAGCACTTATAAACTATTCCAAATTACTATTTTGCCCTTCCCATTGGTGATGGGATGTTACAGTGACAACACCTATTTTGACCTTCCCTAACTTCTTTAAGGATTTCCTAATAGAGACAAATGTTAGTAGAGATGGCATTGGTGCAGTGTTGATTCAAAAGGGCCACCCATTGTGCTACATTAGCAAGACATTATCTTACAGGAACAAATCCCTTTCAATTTAAGAGAAGATGTTAGCATTATTGTTGGCTCTTAAAACATACGAGTTATATTTGGTCAATAAGCACTTTATCATTCATACAGATCACTAAAGCCTTAAGTATTTATTGGAGTAGATGCTTACTACACCAACATAGCAAGCATGGCTTGCTAAGCTGATGCAGTTTGACTATAAAATTTAGTATAGGAAGGGTAAAGAAAATCAAGTTACAAATACTTTATCTTAACTATTCAAGGTTGAAGTTTATGCAAGAACTTTCAAAGGTCTTACATTTGACTTCTTGCCTTAAGTTTTAACCACGTAGAAGTTTGATGTTAGGCTTTAGCTTATTGTTAATAGTAAGCTTCAAGGGAATCCACAATTTCCATACTACATTTAGCACAAAGATGAATTACGTAGGAAGGGCAAATTTGTTATTAAGGCAAATTCTCTTTGGAGATAATAGTTAATTTAATTGTTTCATGCTTCATCAATTGAAGGGCACTTTTAAGTTCATTCTACTACGAAAAAACTATAGTAATTCTCTACTAGAAAGGCCTTCACAAAGATGTAAGAGAATATATCCGAAATTGTACAGTTTGCTTGCAGAATAAGCATGACTTCTCTTGGATTGCTACAACAACTGCCAATTCCTCAGGGTGTTTTCACTGATGTTAGTATATATGTTACAGAAGGATTAACACTCTCTAGAGGCAAATCTATCATTTTTATGGTGGTTGACAGATTAACCAAATATGATCACTTTATAAAGGTGCCTCATCCATATCATGCTAAGGATGTGGCCAAAGTCTTCGTTAATTTAGAATACAAATTCATAGGATGCCCTTTACCCTAACAAGTGATCGTGATCTTGTTTTTGTTAGCAATTTTTGCAAGGAACTCTTTATTTTACAAGGGATGACACTTCAAACAACTACAACCTACCACCCTCAAATAGATGGGCAGGCCAAAATAGTTAATCATTGTTTAGAGACATATTTGTGGTGTATGACAAGTGATCACCCAATACCTTGGAGTCAATGATTGCCTTTGGCCGACTTATGGTATAATATCACTTAATACTGTCATCAATTTGACCTCTTTTGTAGTTCTCCGTGGATTTTTAGCACCAATTCATGTTCCTTTGAATTGGTTAATTTAAATATAATTTATTATTAGAACTATTACTCTTAAACATGATATTTAAAAACATTATTTTCTTAATTATATACACAATGATTTTATTATTTTAATCAATATAATTTAAATTATTAAAAAATAATAGTTTTTAATTATATCATAAAATTGAAATAAAAGGATATTTAAGAAAATACATACAATTAGTAATCATGAATAAATTAGATCGAATGGGCTTATCATGCACATTGGGCTTCTTTGACTTCAATCCTTTTTATTTTCCAAAGAAGAAGAAACAAATAAAGACTGAAAAGCGAAGTGTTGGTGGGGAATCTAGAAGCCTGTAAGACTGATTAATCCCCCCAATTTGTTGATATTTATTTACAAATCCAGAGAAGAAGAGAGAAGAAGCGAAGAAGAGAAGAGAAGAGATGGCTTTGAATCCTGATTTGTTTCCGAATGGAATGCCAGTTCCTTTTGTGAACGAGATGTTTGTGTTAGCCAGAGATGGCGTCGAGTTCGAGGTCGATAAAATCCCCGGGTCAGTCCATTTCCTATTGTTAAATATATCTTGAATTGCATTCCTGAATTGATTTTCTCTTATTGAAGAAAAAAAGAGATCATTTATTGTTATTTCCTGACTTTATGATAATGATTATGATGCGTTAATGTTACGCTTCTTGTAGAAGTCATGGAGGGCATGTTAAAGCTAAGGGAATCATCTACTTATCAAATATCCGCATGGTTTTTGTGGCCAATAAACCTGTTGGAGATTTTCGTGCTTTTGATTTGCCCCTGGTATTTTCGATTCAATTCTTGATTCAAATAGTATCCGTGTTTATGCTATAATTATAGTACCTAATCATAAACGTTGATAGTATTAACCTCTCATTTCTTGAACAAGTGAAGTGAATCATATGCTTGCCTGTGTAAGGCAATCCGTTGTGTTCTTTTATTGCCTTTGATTCTGGAAGATATCATAAGCTTGCATGTACAAGGAACGCTTTGATAGAAAGCCTGAATTTTCTAAGTCAATTCCTTTCTTTTTGTCCAAGTTACTTCTTTTTTTGTCTAACTCACTTCCTTTGTTCTTTGTGAGTTTCGGGAATATCCCCATTCATAGGTCCGAAATTCATATCTATGAATTGAAAGGTTCGAATGATCCACTCTGCAATCAGTTGTTAGAAACAATAGGTCTTCAAATCGTTCATTTGAAAATAGAAAAAAAAAGGTTCTTTTTTCTTGTTCTTGATTTGTTCTGCGGAGATTGAACCACTTTATTTTTTATTCAACAATATTTCTATTATCCCTTCAACTCAAATAATAAACTATAAATACTACCTAGGGAGTTTTATGAAAAAAGAGGCAAAGCCTCTTATCGGATTTGAACCGATGACTTACGCCTTACCATGGCGTTACTCTACCACTGAGTTAAAAGGGCCTCTTTGATTGAATTCTTGAATCAGTAGCCTGAGTTTGAATCATGCTTACTGACATTTTATGATTAAAAAAATTGTCATCTTTTAGTAATATACTTTCTTGAATTACATTGATTATTAGCTGATGGTGGTCGGATTCTAAAATTACTGCCTTCTGCAGCTATATGTCCACGGTGAAAAATTCAACCAACCAATATTCTTTTGCAACAATGTATCTGGTCTTGTGGAGCCTGTAAGTATGATAATGGAAGCTGAATAAGGGAATTTGTGATCCTGTATGCTGTGTTTTGTCCTCATTTTCTTGGTTTGCCTCTACAGGTAGTACCAGAAAATGAGAACAGGGCTCTTTATTCCACACACACATTCAAGATATTGTTCAAGGAAGGAGGCTGTGGAACCTTTGTTCCATTGTTTTTCAACTTGATTAATACTGTGAGGCAACAGAACCAACATCAGAATTTTGCAACGGGGCCTCGTGTTGATCCTTTGCATGCTGCCCAGACTCCAGTTGATGAAATGATGAGACATGCGTGAGTGATACTGTTAAATTGTTCTGCGATTCTAAATATTCTACATGACTTTTTTCTTCTTTAGATTTAGGCGTTGATATGTAGGTCACTCTAGATGGCTTATTGGTTTACTTTGTTACATGATTTTGCAGATATGTTGATCCTAATGATCCCACCAGAATCTTTCTACAGCAGCCTGCTCCACAGTCTGAGTTGCGGCGCCGCACTTACCATTCATCCCCAGTCGAACGTGCTATATAGTTCATATATCACCAAACCAATAACAATTGTTCTGTTTACTTACTGTGTATTATATTATACTGTGTATTATATTCAGTTGTACTTGTCTGGAAGTTCTCTCATCATAGTCTGTTCATATCCCTTGTGCTTTATCTACAGTTTATGAGCCAATGTTATGCCTCTGCACCGTCGGGTCGTTATGTTTTTCGATGCAAAACTTATGGGAGGTCTAGCTAAATTGTGGAAATTTAAAATTGTCTGTGTTTCTACTTGCGGGATCATCTGCTTGTGCGGTATTTAATGAATCACCGCCCATATTTGATCACAGCTGAGCTGTGAATGTCCCCACCCTTTTGGACTCGTTTGAAGATGGATGATCCATCAAACAAATTTGTCAACTTTTATCACGAGTAATTAAAATAGCTCAAGGACGCAATTTACTTGTCGAAAAGTTCCAACAAAAGATGATGAACCTTTTTCTGGGATTTGTCTCCATTTTGAGTCTCCAGAGAGTTTAAATTGATACCAAAACAATTTGTCTGGTCATTGAGCTAACACCTTTGAAAGGGAAATAACAAGTCAACGAGGCGATTGGTTGGTTGGAGTGGAACTATATACTGTATTATGCTACTAAGCTCCATTGATGATTAAACTACTTTGAGCAGTTTGGTTGTGCAGAGTTTCATTCGAGGGAAAAAGGGAATGGAGAGTTGTTTGTGGAGCCCTACTCAGCATCATCCTGGAACTGCAATTGGGTCTCACCGTCAATTCCACAGTTTGTCTAATCACTCTCATCCTCAAATTCATCTCAAACCCCAACGACACCAACTTCTACGGCGCACTACCAGAATCTACTGTAACTATGATGAAAATGATAGTATCAGAAAATTACCCCCTTCTTCACCACCGCCATCATCATCATCATCTTCTTCTTCTGGAATTCAACTTTACGGTCAGATTGAGAGGTACCCATTGATAACTTAGCAAATTTTGTGCTGGGGGTTTGTTAATTTTTCACTTGCTTTCCCTTTCAGATTACTTACAGATGTTGTGAGACAATCTCAAGATGCTTTGGGTGGCTCGAAGGACTGGACTGAAGTCGAGGTGTTTGTCTTCTTGGTTGCTCCTTTAATCCCCAAGTTCGATTCCTTTTTTTTTAATCACCTTAAAATTTGACGTTTTACTGTAGGGAGCATGGGTTCTTAATCCCAGAAGTTCAAGACCCAAGGCAGTTGTCCACTTCATTGGTGGCATATTTGTTGGAGCGGCTCCCCAGCTTACTTATCGTTTGTTTCTTGAACGCCTTGCACAGAAGTTAGTTGCTTACTGTTGATTATTTCCAATACTGTTGATTTTAATGAATCGCTGATTCAGAATGTAAAGCTGATGAGATTGGTTGCACTTTTTCTTTCCTTGAACCAGTGGTATTTTGGTGATTGCTACACCATATGCTAGTGGATTCGATCATTTCTATATAGCAGATGAAGTGCAGTTCAAGTTTGATAGGTGTTTTCGGTTTCTGCAAGAAACTGTGAGTTTTAGCATCCCCCTCATATTTTGACACAGTTTCATGGGTGAAGAGGATAACCATTGATACTTGTTCTTCAGATACAAGATGTTCCTACTTTTGGTCTTGGCCACTCCCTTGGATCTGTCATCCACCTTTTGATAGGTATGCAAATTCTTTGTTTGCCATAATCCTCCTCCAAGTAGAGAAGGGTGTTTTTCAGATTCTCTGTGATTGAAATGAATTGGCTGTGTATTAGGATCCAGATATGCTGTACAAAGAAATGGGAATGTATTGATGGCCTTCAATAATAAGGTATGCAACTTGTTGATTGAATACAGATAGCAGAACTTGAAAATAGTGAAACAGAATTACCAGAAGTCAACTGCTTTTTCTGGAAACCACCACTTGCATGCTGTCACAAATCTGAATTTGCTGACTGAATGAAACAAACTTGATAGGATCATTTCTTTCTTACTGTTGTTATTGGTAATTTCTTTTTCTAGTTAATGATTGGATTCTCTTCACTTTTTCATTTCCCTTTTCTTTTATGTTTCCAACTACTAGTTTTGGAATATCATTTGAAGTGAGGCTGACAGTAAATTTTAAATACCTGCATACCTCTTATGTTTCCAACTACTAGTTTTAGAATATCATTTGAAGTGAGGCTGACAGTAAACTTTAAATACCTGCATACCTCCTAGAAAGCTTAGTGAATTGGACTTGAGGCTAACTAACTTAATTTCTTTCCTAATTTTACAGGAGGCAAGCTCAGCTGTCCCTTTGTTCTCCCCTGTGCTTGTCCCAATGGCACAAAGCATTGGACCACTTCTCTCCCAAATTGCATCATCACCATCTGTTCGCTATGGGGTGAGTTTCTAAGTTCACAATTGTTGTTAATGGATTTGAATCATGCTATCTTCAAAGTGAAACTTCTTAAAATTTTATATTCATTTTAACATCTAGTGGACCTACAAGTGTTGTCGAGGAGAACAAGAATTTCATGTCAGATTATGCATCTAGGTTAAGGTCACCACATAAAATTTTAACTGTTGATATTGCCTTTGCATTTGAGATTCTCCTTTGTTCTTCAACAGTACTACGCCCCTTCTTTTACTTTGGAGATATTGCCATTACCATCTTTGTGTGTTCTAATTATAATTATTTAGATAGCTCATATACTGTATAGAGTCAATGGATTGGGGACATTAGTTCATTGTCTGTCCATGTCCATCTGTCTGTCCGCCCAACCGTCTGCCTATCCCAAAATCATCATAGATCTAATTGTTGAGCAAAAGTTGTTAAGCCAAGAAATATTTTGTACAAAAAGAATAACCAATGAATAAATAAAATAAAATTTCACTTAACTAACTCTCTAATTTATCACTATCAAAAATGCTTCATTATTGAACGAAAGTAACAAATCGTATAAATATGGTTAGTGGTCTGATGTTTTAACTTACCTGTTACCTAATCTGTGTCATTGTTATACAGATTTGTTCCAATCACAGCCTTCAAGTTGAGTTTCATTTTATTGGCCTTGTATTTTAGAAATTCATATGGAAGTGTCTACTCCTTTTAACATGTTGAAGCTAACTTCTGATCTTTTCTGTGTCTCTTCTTGTTTTTGTTTCATCATATGTCATAATTGAGTTGGTTGGCGTCAGTCATTTATTTTTATTTTTCTGTGCCTCATTTTTCTCAGGCAGAGGTAACTTTAAAGCAAATAGAGAACCTTAGCCCTCCATTTATAAAGCAAGTATTTCCGCTGGTTGAGCAACTCCCTCCGTTGTATATGGACTTGGTCAATGGAAGAGAAGATTTTACACCAAAACCTGAGGAAACACGACGACTTGTATGTATAACATTTAACTGTTTTCCTTAAGGATTCACTTCATATTTTTATGATTTTTGTGAATGTAAATATCATCAAAATAAATGATTTGAGCATCTTAACATTTTTTGATTCATAGGATATTGAAAATGATAATTCGTGTGCGAAGATAATACTTCATACGCATGTATGACTACATCTACTAGTAGATTACACACTGGGTCTGGTTTTTCTGTTTGATGATGCTTGTTTATTGAGTTGCATGGAACCCTTGAAATACATCC
Source organism: Erythroxylum minutifolium (assembly GCA_027123815.1). NCBI lineage: Eukaryota > Viridiplantae > Streptophyta > Magnoliopsida > Malpighiales > Erythroxylaceae > Erythroxylum > Erythroxylum minutifolium. The sequence continues at coordinate 26,090,676 of JAOTJB010000001.1, forward strand.
ACGTTCAGGGCTTTAATGGCTTAAAAGCTACATCAATGAACTACAAGGTCTTGAAAGTTCATCATAAAGCATCTTTTCCTAGTTTGATAACATAGACTTGACTTTAAACCTTTTACTTCTTCAGATAAAGTCATATTATGGCATTTCCAGAAATCTTCTAATAAAGTTCAAGGATGATGTGATTGATGAAACTTCAGCATTAGCTAGTGTGCTTAGTTCAGAATCAGCTATAAGCTCAATGTTAGATATGTCAATTCGGTTCTTGCCAGGAGATCATGGACTTCCTTTGCAACAGGTAATATGGAGAAAAACTACTTAAATAGAATTCCGAATATCCACATCAAATTAGTGATTCTGTGTCATGTATCCATCTAGCAGGCTGTCCCAGATGTCCCACCTGCAATGGCAGATGCAGTGAATCGTGGAAGTGAGTTTTTGGCAAATCTGACAGTTGGGACACCATGGGAAACAGTTGCTAAAGAAGTAGGCAACACATTAGGTGCAGATTCAAGAGTTATTCGTGCTGAGTTGTCCAAAGAATTGGACATGCTTGTTGATGTTATCACGTCCTGGATAGCTTCAAATACAGGTCCAAAACTTTTGAGGTCAGGAACGGTAAGAGAGTAGCACTATATAGGAAATTACAGGAAATATGCCACGTTTATGTCATTCTACACCTTGTGATACATGTACAATCACAGAAGATTATATGAGATATTTCACAAAGAATCCATTGTGTAGACTGGCTGTGAAAGTACATTGTTGTGTGCTAGTGAACAGTGAACAGTGAACAGTGAACAGTGAACAGTGAACAGTGAACAGTGAACAGTGAACAGTGAACAGTGAACAGTGAAATTCAATGAGATATTTTACAAGAATCTATTATGTAGACTATAGTTTTGTGCAGGATGGATCACAATAGCAAGGTGTGCCACACGAATGCACTGCACTTTTCTACACGATCATTCTTCTCGCCGCCATAGGAATGTCATCTGAAAAATATTTTGTTTAGACAAATTGCTGGTGTGTGCTAGTGACTAGTTTCAGTTTATCAATCAAAAGGTGTGTAATTTTCAAGTTTGAGAAGTACTATATGCACGTGATAAGTGGTTTTAAACAATTCAATTCAGTTGGTTTGAATTGGATTTTAGTATACAAGGGCGTGATATCCCGAAAGTCGTTCGTGTCAAAGCTACATATTGAACAAGTCCAATTCACGGCAAGGCCGAACAAGTCAAAATTTCAAGCTTATGGTTGAAAGAGAATACTTAAAATCACATAGCAATTTGCAAATATTTAGAATTTCTTACAACTACTCTGGTTCTAATATGGTGTGCTATAACAATATATTCCCAGAGCTAAACCACCGGATATGTACATCAGATGGGGGAACTGTAATAAAGTACAATCCAGTTTCTAACAAAACGGGTAGGCATCAAACAGACACGTTGAGAAGCCAACATCTTTTATCATCCATAGAATCTATTCTTCATGATACAAGTACAATCCAAGACCAAAACGGGCACATGATCTGCAGAAAGCAATTTCCTCTGCTGCCGCAACTGGATCTTCAATGTGGCCATCACTGGGTGAGACTGTCCCGGATGACTCACGGTGTGCCTGAATTGAAACACATTTCTTTTTAGTTTCACAATAATCACAAAATAAACCTATAATGTCTTTCATGTTTCAGTCTCTAACAAACACAAACATGTATTTACAACATAAACAAGGGTATAAGTCTTCCCCATAAAAAATCAGATCCACAAATATTTCTAGGGGTATTACCAGAAGAAATACAGAAGTTGATAATATAACAACTATTAACGTGACTTTTTGAGATTGTGTGCAGCTAGTCCTAAACTTCTACTCTTAACCAGGCATATCTTCATTCCAAAGAACCATGTGCTACTTAAATGATTAAATTTTCTTCACATGTGTAAAAATGTCGCTGCACTGTGTGTGTTATTGCGAGTGCAAGCAGACTCCACATAAAACAGTAGATCATCTTGAAGAAATAATTCAAATTATGAATTGGCCACGTAATTTGCTAAATTTTACACGATTAGCTTCTGACTTTGTATGAATCAGAATGCAGGTAACATCCCAAAACCTTTAATTGTGAGCAGTGCTAGAATGTGCATAACTAGGAGGTAATAAAAAAACAAACCTCTCCATCAGATCCCCGTACGGTGACACGATACACAACTGTCACACTTCCGTTATCAGAGAATATAACATCCCGTATTTCTCCACACCATCCTGTAAAAAGAGAATGTTAACAGCTTTTTTGGTTCAAAGGATAAAAAGAAGAAGCTTTGCAAGTTGCAATACAAGAAAGGTAGAAGAAGATTTTCTAATTCCAAATGAACAATGAAAAGACCAATAGTGAACGGCAAATCATGCAACACGTTATACTCAATAAGGGGAACTATTAACTTGGCTCACTTTCTTCAAGAATACAAGTCAAAATCGAAATTGGCAATGTTCAGATCAGATTGAAAATTGCTTGGGTGTGTTAAACCAATTAAGAGAAAAATTCCTCATAAAAACAGGCATGGTTTATTGACAGAAGTATGAGAACATGACAAATCTGAGTACAAAAATCAGGGACAGAACGGAGCAATCATTTCAGAATGATGAGGCCCGTTCATATCATATATACTATTTAACATATTCTCTCCTTTTCCTTTACTTTTCATCTTAAATTCATTCAGATCATAATAAATTCATTCAAAGGGAGGCATAATATATTCAAGTACGAAGGGAGGAATAAACGAACCGGGGGCGTAGAAGCTGAGCATACGATTGGCATGGTACCTGAATCAACATGAAAAGATTCGAACAGATCAACTTCAATTTTACAGCAATCACAGGTTAAATAGAATCGGGAAGTATAGGTACCAGGGGATAAGAGTGGTATTTGGGGATTGGGGTTTGACAATGTTATCGGGAATCCTCTTATTGAGATCTCGAAGGATCTCGGCGAGAGGGCGAGTGATGCAAGACGAGTAAGAAGAAGACAACAACGATTTGGACTTGTCCAAGGGAACCACGTAATTGGAACTGGGCACTTTCTTTGCCTTATTATCACCATTGTTGTTGGTGTTGTTATTACAGTTACTACTATTACTATTGGTGCCGGTGCCGGTGCCGCCACACTTAAGCCTCAACCTGGACTTCTTATCTGATCCGTAACACGCAAGACGTGTTCTTGGGTTCATGCAATTCGTCGGAAAACCAAATTCCGGGAGTCGAAAGACAACGGTAGTGTTGATTTGCATTGTTGTCATTTGCTGCTCACCAACCCCCCACTGCTCGCACACGCACACACACGCAATGAAAATGGCGACCACTAAGTACCAACTCACCAACTACCTATTCTGTCTTTTTCTATACTTTGCATAGTAATATAGTCAGCGTAGGAAAATGGTACTCACCTCACCTACCTCCTTCCTCTTTACATTTCTTTTTTCTTTTTAACTTTTTCTTTCTTCATTACAAGTTCTTATAAATATTTAAATTAAAAGCTTATTATAAACAACTTTATTTATATGCAACTTAATAATGTAATCAAATTATTATTATTAATTATTTAGTTAATTAATCTTCACATTATTACTAAATTTTATCTATAAGAACTAAATTGTAAATTAATTTGATTTTTAAGAAAAATTATGCTTTTAAAACTCTATTTTATTTTCTTAAAATGATTAAAAATGTTTCAATTAAGGTGTTTTCCATAAATTAAACTTAGGCCTAAAGCCTCCATCTTCTAAGCAAATCAACTTCATTTCATTTCAAAGCATTAGCTTCAAGCAGGTCTAAATCCAGATGGTCCAGACCCGAACTTAATTAAAAAAAGACGTTTTCTTATGCTTAATTTTAAAAAAACTATTTAAAAATTTGACTTACTATCTCTAAAAGAATTATGATTTTTAAGATAAATTCATAAGTTTATTTTCTTTTATAGCAAATAATTATGAGTTTATTCAAAAAAATTGATAATTTTATATTTGTTTGGTTTATTATTTTGTATTGGTAGGCGTACTTGGTGTGTAGACCAAAAGGATTAAAAGATTGACGAATGCAAAAAGTCTTACAAGTGGTAGGTTTGTGTCCATTAAAATTAGGCTTTAGCAACAAAGTTAGAAAGGAATTAAAAGCAAACAACTTCATACCGTCTCTACTACCAACTAAAGGAATTGAGTTCCGTGACCAACCGCTGGTTAAGCAGAATTTCAGGTAGGGGTGAGATACCAGCTTAGCTAAGCTTCTTGCCACTTGCACACCAAGACCAAGTACAAACTCCCTTCTTCATCTATCTCTATCCACAAAATTATGAGCTTCCTATTTTCTTCTTCATTATAAACAAAGGCTTGTGTGTAGAAATGACTAATATAGGAAACTACCAAGGGATGCTGATGGAGTTACACCAAATAGCTACAACAGCAATAAGCTCAATGTGGAGATGTTTTTTTGGATATCCGTTTGCTAGTCGTCATTTTGGGACCTGCTTCACCTGTTAAAAACTTCAAGTTAGCCCTTACGATCATACAGTTTTATTCACTTGACAACTAGAATTGAAAGATTGTAGTTCCCACCTCTCCAAGCTTCTTATGAAAAATCAGCTCCACTTCCCTACGAAGGTTTTCCATATCCACCGCGAAATCAATCCGAAATTCATCTGCCATTAAATCCTGTAGCTGCATCTTCATCCTCTCCAGAGCGCCATCCAAGTCACAGAAGTCCTTAAAAATCAAAGCTTCAGTCGTGCTCAGTCGCAGGAGATTCTTGATTGCAAAGAGGACCTGTACCAGTAGATTAGAGATCAATAATAAAGCAACGCCTGTCATCACGTTTGCATTTGTTCAGTAATTGCACATTTATGCAATAATTAAATGGGACAACAATCAAAATGGTTACCAAGGCCTAAAGATTGTGACAACCTGCCAGTTAGGTAAGTCAACGCAACAGAACTAGACACCAGATGTGCCTGGCTCCTTAATTCTACTCACCTATCCTAAACTAGCCCCTGTTGAAGGAAATCGTTAGCTACCCTTTTTAGTTTGTTATCACCTCTGTTATTAAATCTAACTGTTTCAGGACAAGTTGTTACGTACACACTTCTAGAATTCCTTTCTCTGGTTGCCACATGTACTAGTTTGTTACTTCATATCTGAATGTAAGTAAAGAGGTCCAGCTCTCTGATGAGTATGGCCATTCTTACAACACTTAGTTCTCTTGCTATCTTTTGATAAGCCTAAATACTGCAACATGGTATCAGAGAAGCAAGATCCTAGGTCTGTAGTAAAAACGTCACACCATTCTTCCAATTACAAAGGTCCCTCTTCTTCTTCTTCTTCCTTCGATCATCTTCCATTACTTCAAACTTAAATTTCTCTTTAGCCATTAAATTAGATCGAAACAATTACCTGGTCTGGAAATCCCTAGTGCTGCCAATATTAAAAGGATTTGTACTCGATCAGTTCGTTGATGAGAAGGTCTCACCGCCACCCTTATTTCAGCTGAGTTCCACCTCTCACGATGAAAGTTTTCCAGATTTTGTGTTAACCACCGAATCTGTTGTTTGGAACAAACAAGACCAGATCATCTTGGGGTGGCTTCAATCTTCCATTTCTGAATCGATTCTAAGTCAACTCGTCAAGTGTGAGTCATCACTTGAACTATGGAAATCAATCGAGCTAATGTACTCATCTCAGTCTCGAGCAAGAATTCTTCAATTCAAGGTCGAGTTACAAACTACTAAGAAGGGCTCCATGAGTATCACTGAATACGTAAATAAGATCAAAGGTTTTGCTGATAATCTTAATTCGATTGGTTCTATAGTTACAGATGAGGACATTATAATGTACGTGTTGGCTGGCCTTGGTATTGAATGCGATCCAGTGGTAGCTAATATCACAACAAAGGCTGACAAATTTAGTTTAAATAAAGTATATGCAATGTTGTTGAACCAAGAAACTTGCCTAGAGCAGTACCATGTGGTGACCAATATTGACAATGCAAAATCCCTCTACAAACATAGCTATGACTGGAAATCAAAGAGATAGGGGTTCCAGATACAATCAAAACTTTCAATTCAATCCTACTCAGAATCGAGGAGGAGGCAGGAACAATAGAAGTCACGACAGAGGATTCAGAGGAAGAGGTTGTGGCAATAACAAACCTATATATCAGGTTTGTGGTAAAGCTAGGCAAACTGCAGCAATTTGTTATTATCGGTATGACTCGTCTTATCAAGGACACCTTCAATAGCAGCAACAAGTTCAACAATACCAAGTTTTCCAAAAACAGTCCAACCAACCTTTTCAAATGGCAGCAATGATTGCCACTCCCCAATCTGTAACAGATCCAAATTGGTTTTTGGACAACGGAGCAACACACCATGTCACCAACAGTCTCAGTAACCTACAAATCAACAAAAATGAATTCTCAGGAGGTAAGGGCCTCACTGTGCGTATTACACACTTTGATTCTTGTTCTTTACCCACATCTAATTCTCATCTAAAATTAAACCATATCCTTCGTGTGCCTAAAATAACCAAGAATCTGCTAAGTGTTCACAGACTCACTAACAATTATCCTGTCTTTGTTGAATTTCATAAGGATCTATGTTTGGTGAAGGACAAGAGATTGGGGAAGGTGCTTCTTCAAGGTTCAACTAAGGATGGGCTATATTGTCTCCCTTAGGCTAACGTTTCATCTACAAAGACCTCTACTTCCTCAAACCTTCATTTACGTGATTCCTCTTTTCCTCCAAACGCCTACGTATCTAGCTTAAATAATTTGATATGATCAAAATCTGGCATACAAGACTTGGTCACCTGAGAGAGTCTATTGTAAAGTATGTATTGAGATTCCGCCATATACCTTTCAGTAATGATATATCTTTGGATTTTTGCAACGCTTGTCAACTTGGTAAGCATCAAGTTTTACTCTTCCAACATCCATTAAACAAAACAACTTCACCTCTGCAGCTTATACATGCAGATCTATCGGGTCCTGCACCCATAGCATCAAAGCAAGGTTTCATTTATTATTTGCAAATTTTGGATGATTTCTCGAGATATAGCTGGATTTTCCCTTTAAAAAATAAACTCCAAGCCTTCAAAATTTTTACACGTTTCAAAACAATAGCAGCAAAACAATTTGACAAACCTATCAAACGTGTTCAAACAGACTGGGGAGGTGAATTCAAAATACTTGAACCTTTTCTTTCCTCTCTTGGCATTTTATTTCAACACCCTCCCCACACTCACCAACAAAATGGGAGAGTGGAAAGGAAGCATAGAGACATTGTTGAAAAGGGTTTAACCCTATTAGCACAAGCCTCCTTACCACTGTCATTCTGGTGGGAAGCCTTTGAAACTTCAATTTATCTTATAAATCGTTTGCCTACCTCACTTCTAGATCATCACACACTGTTTTATAAATTGTTTGGTTATCATCTAGATTACAGCTTTTTAAAAACATTTCGTTGTGTTTGCTTTCCTCACCTTCGACCTTATAATAGATATAAATTTGCCTTTCATACTCGCAAGTGCATTTTTCTTAGCTATAGCGCAACTTATAAACGATTTAACTGTTTGGATTCAGATGGGAAAATCTACATATCTCGGAATGTTACCTTTAATGACTTGGATTTTCCTTTTAACTATGATTCTTCTTTCAATAAAACCTTAACCAAAAATCTATCTGTTACTCCTAACTTCACTACCAGCTTACAAGTACTCAAACAATATGACCCATCTGCCGCTGCACCAAAGAGAGGTATCAATTCTACTCTTCGTCCTTCATCAAATAATAATGATCTTCCCTCCTCTACCATGCCTACTAATTCTACACCCACCACTAACTCTCCTCCATCACCCTCCAAACTAGCCTCTGATCCCACTCTTCCTGTATCGTTACCATGTTCTCAACCTTCTTCTAAACCCACAGAACACCCACCATTACCTATTCCTACCCATCATATGATCACATCCAGTAAGCCTGGTATCTTTAAACCAAAAGCATATCTCTCCACCAGAAGAACTAGAGCCAAATAGTGTAAACTAGGCGCTGAATATCCCTCAGTGGCGTCACACTCTTGAGGCTGAATACTGAGCTCTACTAGCCAACTCCAATTGGGAACTGGTTCCACATCGGGCAAATATGAAACTTGTTGCAAATAAATGGATCTTCAAACTCAAATACAGGGCAGATGGCTCTATTGAACGACATAAAGCCCGCTTAGTAGCTAAGGATTTTACTTAGACCGTCAACGTAGACTTCACAGAGACCTTTAGTCCCGTAATTAACCCTGCCACAATTCACACTATCCTAAGCTTAGTCGTTGCTCAAAATTGGGATGTTCAACAGTTAGATATAAATCAAGCTTTTCTAAATGGCAATCTGCAGGAACCAGTTTATATGCTGCAACCGGAAGGCTTTATTAACAAAGAGAAACCTCACCATGTGTGTCTCCTCAAGCGTGCTCTATATGGTCTTCGTCAGGCTCCTTGGGCTTGGTTTGAGAGACTCAAATATGCCTCGCTGAAATTGGGATTTTCTAATGCACGAGCTGATACTTCTCTGTTTATTTACAAATCTAATGGCATATACATTTTGTTTCTCGTCTATGGAGACGATATTCTCATCACCGGGAATCACAAGGATGCCATTTAGCAGCTGATTACTAAACTACACAGAGAATTTGCCTTGAAACAGCTGGGATCCCTCCATCATTTCCTAGTAATACATGCAACCAGAACCTCCCATGACCTCCATCTTTCCCAATCTAAATACACAGTCCTTATTGAAGAAAACCAATATGAGTCACGCCAAACCTCTTCCTACTCCCTTCTCCTCTACCAAAACTTTCACTGCAAAAACTTCACAACCTTACAACCACCCCAGATTTTATCATAGCATTATTGCTGATTTGCTATATGTCACCATCACGCAGCTCGACATTTCATTTATTGTCCATAAGCTCAGCCGGCAAATGCAACAACCTTGTGAAGCCAATTGGTGTGCATGCAAGCATGTGTTGCGTTATCCTCATGAAACCACAGACCATGGCTTATTTTATCGAGCCTCCAACCACTTTAACAGTACTTCCTTTTCTGACGCTGATTAGGCAGCAGATATTCTTGGTCAGAAATCCATTAGTGGCTATTGTATCTAAATCGGCGGTAATTTGGTGTCTTGGTCCTCTAAGAAGCAATAGGTTGTTGCTCAATCAAGCACCGAGTCTGAATACCGATCTTTAGCTTCCACCGCAGTAGAAATTGCATGGTTTCTCTCCCTGTCGAAGGAAATGGGAATTAGCTCTTCACGCAAACCAATTCTTTGGGTCGACAATATCAATGCTGCCTCCCTTGCTGCTAATCCTATTTTACATTCTCGATCCAAACATATCGAAATTGACGTTCATTTTGTACGTGATTTAATTAC
>JAOTJB010000001.1:26132743-26145694 GCA_027123815.1 Erythroxylum minutifolium
CTTAAGCAGTTTAAGGATCACGTAGTGCATATGGGACTTGGTTCCACAATGTGATTTTATTGTATATTGTTGATTCATGGAACTCTTATTCAGTTTGATATTTTCTCATATATTTTGTGCACACATATGTTGATTAGTTTTGAGAAATGTCGTTTAATTTGGACCTAGAATAAACATATGGTTTATTCATGAAGTTGAAGGGCGAGTAATGAGACATTTTGTATATGTAATACATGGAAGATATTACTCACTATAAGAGGACCTATCACCATGATTCATATATTTGATTTCTTGTTATATGTGGTAGTTTTGGGTTGAATGGACCAAGTGGGAGAATGTAAGGTTTCGGTCAAACCCTATCTACCTGTATATGGTCCCTTCTCCATGTATATGGTCCCTTTCATCATGTCCTGTAACTACCGAATGTGTGTTTGTCGCCCACTTCCTCAACCTTCAGCCTCTGTGATGGACAGTAGGGTATGAAGTATTGTGTTAAAACCATAATGTTGGTTTTGGTTTTGGGGTCGTATCTTTACCGAGCATATAGAGCACACCATCGAGCTCGCTTCAGGAAGGGGATAGAAACTCAAACCACTCAGAGATCACGAGGCTTATCGTCGGCAATGGTTGGAGGTATCGGTTATCACGCTTCCGTTAATTATGCATGTATTTTACGTTAATTTTGTCATGTATAAAATGCACGCTTGAGGTGTTGTTTGATTATGGCTTGGTTATCAGTCGTCGCAGAAGAGGAGGCTAGTAAGTTAAGGTTTTTTATGGATGAACCTGCACTTGCAGATGTTCATTGGGTAAACACTATTTTTCACTTTTGTCATTTTGGATTTCCTTTTAATGCTCGTTGTTAACTCTTTTTAGTTTTTCTTTGGATATATAATCCAATCTTTTGTACTAACTTTTATGTTTATTTTTTATGTTGCTTCCCTTAGGGCATGTTTGTACCGGCTATTAAAGGACAAGGCACTGATGAGCAACAACAAAAGTGGTTGCCTTTGGCCCATAAAATGCAAATAATAGGCTGCTATGCACAAACTGAACTTGGTCATGGATCCAATGTTCAAGGTCTTGAAACCACTGCAACATTTGATCATGAGACTGACGAGTTTGTTATTCATAATCCGACACTAACTTCATCCAAAGTGAGTTGCAAACTCATCATTTGTGTTTGATAACCATCTTTGTTATGCCATGTCTGAGATAAGTCATTGAGATCTTTGTTATTGCTAAGATGGTTTCCACGTCCATGCACTGCTTGAAGTTAGCGAACACGATTGCTTGGGCTAATCCGGATCTAGGAAGCCTAGCCCGACATCTGTTGTCTCATGTGTGGGCCTGAGACAACAATTCTAAGCCCGAACCTAGCCCGAATTATCTTTTAAACAATTATATGTTAAAATCACGCCATTTTGTTATTAATTGTTGGGCCTCAAGTTAGAGTTGAGGTCTAGTCAACCACAAACGGGCCCGGGCCCGGTTGCATCCCTGCTTGAAGTGCATGCTAACTAAACGGAAACATGCAACGTACGCATATTAATTTATTCGGTGTTTGCGGTGGAATATAATTCTTTCTTTGCTGTAATCGGTTTTCTAGTGTTGGCCTGGTGGCTTGGGGAAAGTTTCCACACATGCTATGTCTATGCCCGTCTTATAATCGATGGCAAAGAGCATAGAGTTCGTGGTAAGTACTGTAAGAGTTTATTAATTCAAATTTTGCAGATTGGAGATTGTTAGTTGGTATAATATGTACTGACATTGTTAAAACTCATTTCAGGTTTTATCTTCCATCTTCGGAGTTTGGACGATCACTTGCCTCTTCCTGGCATAACTGTTGGTGATATTGGAATGACGTTTGTCGGCAGTGGTGCATATAACGCAATTGACAATGGTTTTTTAAGATTTGATCATGTGCGAATCCCAAGGGAACAAATGTTACAGAGGTTGGACTCTCTCAGTCATTTTAATCTTGTTTTGGCGTGATCATGCTTGGTCATTTCTATTTATCCCCTCTGTGAGATATTCCATAAAATGTTTAGAAGTTTTCACTTCATTTACACTACCCACATTGTGATTTATATAGTTGTGATGGGTCCGCCTCGTGCTAGCCGTAGATATTTCCACATATTCTATACATGACCATTATCATCGCCTTGTTTTTTGCTTCAGGGTTTTGCAGGTTACTAGGGAAGGGAAATGCGTTGAATCCCATATCCCAAGGCAGTTGATTTATGGAACTATGGTGTATGTGAGGCAAAGTATTCTAGCTGATGCTCCTAGCGCTTTATCAGGAGCAGTTTGTATTGCTACAAGATACGGTGCTGTTAGAAGACAATTTGGTTTCCAGGATGGTGGTCTTAAGACCCAGGTTACAATTTCACCTTCTTCGCTAGATGTGGTGAAATTGTTTCTTTTAGGACGTACTAGCTTCTGCTAAATTCAATTGTCATTGTTATTCTGTTGTGTTTCTGAAATCAGAAGATAGGTTACTTGTTTCTTATAGCTTATATGGGACATGTAGCACGATGCTTAGGATGAATTGCTACGTGTCAGCAACTAAACTAACCTTTGACTATTTATTGGTATCGTGGCATGTGCATTAAGTTTTGATGAATTAGAAATGCATTCGATGAACGACTAGTCTATTTATACAGTGTTAAAATGTTTGCATATGTGGAATATATTGCAGATAATGGTAGGATGATTATCTTGGTTACCCTTTATATTTGTGTTGTCACTTCTATGTATTGTAATTCTGCTATTCCTAGTGATATGTTTGCACATCAGTCTCATTTGGTAGCTCCAAGGATTTGTAACTTATTTTCAGAGAATCTACAATGTTTAGGTGATTGATTACAAAACTCAGCAAAGCAGACTCTTCCCCTTGCTGGCCTGTGCATATGCTTTCAGATTTGTTGGTGAATGGTTGAAATGGCTTTACATAGATCGTTTTGTATTGGAAACATTCATTACTAATTCTTTAATCAGACTATTTTGCCTGTGAGGATGACACGCGTTAGATTGACATTTGTTCATGAAATGAATTGCATTAACTTGTAAATAAGCAGAATGGACAGTGAAGGCTAAAATATTTTTTCTATAGTATTTTTAGCTCAAAAGTTCTTGCGTGAGCATGGTGCAAGATAATGCATGTTTACTTATTTGTTCGCTTTATATTTATTCAGGATTTGCAGAACTCTCACCTGTTCTGATTGAGGCCGCAGTTGCTCATTGCCAAGTAATTGTTGTTTCTAAGTAAGTCCTTCCCCCATCAATGTATCCCACGTTTTTCTTTTCTGATCAATAATATCTCCATTCCGCCATTCTCTCACCATCCAAAATACATTTGGATGTATTAAGTTAGGGTTCTACGCACACCAACCATGTGACTTCTTTATTACTTTCGATTAGAAAAAGGACATCTTTTCAGTTGTAAAGAAACACAAAGCTGGTCCTTTTAAAAGAAATGAAGTTTTTCTATACGAAGATGTCTACAAATAGTTGTCAGCCCTGTTACCTGTAGCATAACGTAACTCCAATGAATTGTTGGGGACTTGTTTTTGTTTATTGTTAAGTCGGTAATTTAATCATCATTCTGCCCCAGGTTCATTGAGAAATTGCAACAAAATATACCAGGGAAGGGGGTGAAACAACAATTACAGGTTCTTTGCTACATATATGCCGTAAACATTCTTCATAAGCATCTTGGTGACTTCATTGCCACCGGCTGCATTTCAGCCAAGCAAGCTTCACTTGCTAATGATCTGCTAAGATCCCTATACTCTAAGGTTGGTTTCAGGCAATGTATCTCTTTTTGTTTATTCTTATATTTTCCGTGCCTATTAACAAATTTTCAAATTCGTGGATTAGGTACGTCCCAATGCAATTGCGCTAGTAGATGCTTTCAACTACACGATCACTTCCTTGGCTCCATTCCGGGCCGCTACGACGGAAACGTGTATCCAAAACTCTATGAAGAGGCACGGAAAGATCCCCTAAACGATTCAGTCGTTCTAGGTGGTTATGGAAAGTCGTTGCTTTAGCCCTCCGTTAAAGCAACAACTTCGCAATGCCCGACTTTGAGGAGTAAGATGAATATGCTATAATTTTCTTGTTCCATATGGCTGTCAGCTAATAAATACTACTGAATAAAGTCACCTAAATATGATTACTGAAAAGCTGAAGGTTGGTTTTATGTATCAGTTTGTACCGTATTACAGCAACTTGAACTCTCGTTAAGTGTTGCTTTCATCAGCAGTATACTTATTTGTAATTAGTCCTGTCAATGTGTTGGCCAGCAAATGCAACTCATTGAGGAGTTCCTTTTCAATACTATTTTTGAATCTTTTCATGTCCAACTTGTTTTTGTTTTCCACAATCCCGTTCTATAAGTGATTTGGTGCTCACTCCCCTTCAAGGATCCTTTTTGGGGGGCTAAATGGTATCAGAGCCACTAAGTTTCGGCTTGGGTCGCCCTACGTCGCAAGTTCAAATCCCAGTCATGCAATTTAGGAATGGAACTTGTAAGTCATTGCGTCAGAGTTGCATAAGTGGAGCGTGGTGGTTGTATAAGTGATTTGGTGCTCATTCCCTTTCAAGGATCCTTTGGGGGAATCAGTGCAACTGGGGACCTCGAAGGACACACAGGAAAAGTACGACAACCAACTAGCTAAAACAACATCTTTGAGCAGACCATCGGCTAACCAAGGTCGGATTGTAGGCCACTATAGTGTCTGGTAGACTATTATGGAACAACATAAGAATCTTGTGACTATCAATAAGCTCTAAGTATGATGGCCGAGACACAAAGCCCTTCTTTCCATGGGCATACAACTCTCTGCTTTCCTCTTAGGAACCTTACACGTTTACATCTTTTTCCCTTTTAAAACAATAGTCGCAACAGCACTTACACTCCTTCCCCTTTAAACACTAATCTCACAGCGGAATTGTTTTATGTAGTCATAGACTGCCTTAGACTTTCTGATACACAGGATCCTCAAAAAGAGACTAGTGTAAAGCATACTTGTCACTGTATATATAATGATAGATAGTAACATTACGCAAGACTTAAGCTTTCAGGAGAGGGAGAATTTAGAGAAAATGGAAAACACTCAAACTAATATTCATTGAAATCAAACATCTTTAATCTCGTCATGCTTATAATGAAGGAGAAACCTTGCTCTTATAGGCAGAGCAAGGGCATAAAAGTAAAACTCTTAAGAGACACACTGATTACAACTTTAAAAAAGAAAGTAACTTTAAATACAATCATCACATCTTTAACAAAGTTACTTTGAAAAAGTAAACAACTTTTCAAAAAGTGAATAGTGATGATAAGAAAGAATCTTACATAGTAAATTACAAAGATTCTCTTTTATTAAAAGACTCAAAAGTAAACTCCTAAAAAGCCGATTTCTATTTTAAAGTGCTAAAGTGAGGTCATTATAACCATCAAAGTCATCTATTAAGGCCATGTTATTGTCAGTTTGCTCAAGAATGTGGTCGATATCAGTTGCAGTCCATGTAAAAAGTCCTGGGCTAGAAACAGAAGTAGGCTCTTGAATAGGGCTAGATGGTATGTTTGAAACTGTAGAATGTCGATATGTAGGGAAAGGAACTTTACTGGCTCGAATGTTGATAACATTAGAGGGAGCACCGATATCCAATGGTCAAATGATGGCGGAATAATTGGTGTAAGAAGAGCAGTATCTCCAAAATACGGACTAAAAGATGTACAAATATTCGAAGGAGGTAAGCTCAGGAATTGTTTGAGTTGGTCTAAGAAAGAATGTAAATCTACCATTAGCTTTGTGCATTCTGTAGAGCAATCAAGGGTGGTTCACCAATGCTAAAGGTGATTTAGTGTGCACAGATGTCCAGAAGTACTTATACAGTAGGGACAATGTATGCTATAAATAGCATAAACTTTGTGATCAGTTAAAGCAATTTCCTATAAGTTATAATGAGTCAAGATTTGAGACATGTCTACACACCATTTGGAAAGTGGTTGAAACCATTCTAAGAAAGTGCACAAAAGAGAATTGGCATTGGTAGGATCAGATAGGTGGCGATAAACATAAAGGGGTGATAAAGATATAGAACAAGCATATAGGGTAGACAAATCCTAGAGATGCCACAAGGTAGTATCATGGAGAGTATCATAGAGATGATACATTAGTTTGTAAGGGGTAAGAGCATCAAAATGACCAGAAGTATGTAAAACATCAAATGTGAGAAGTGTGAGATGAAGATAATAAAACAGACTTTGATGAAGAAGAGGAAAAAGGTTTGTAACAGTTTTTGGAGTAGTAGAAAACAAAGGGGGAAAATTTTTTTTATATTTTGAAAACTTGGGAAACTCCATTAGCCAAAAAAAGAGGAATAAAATGGTTTAGAGAGGATGAAAGAAACAAAATTAGTTTGGTAGATCTAGAAAGAAAATAAACAAGTGTGTTTTGGTGACCTTTAATGTGACGAATGGAGAATTTATAATGAGAAAAAGGAAGGAAAATATCTGGAGCCATGGTGGATTCTGTCTGAGCAAGTTGGATAAATATGAAGTGTAAGCTACCATGTGGTATGAACTCACGGATGTAATTAACAATCCTGAAAAATTGTTGCATTTGTTTCACAGTAAGATTTTCATCAAGAAAATGTAATAGCTCTTGTGTAATATGTGGACTAGGCTGGTAAAATCTATCTTTGAAATGCATACTAAGAAATTAAATATCCTTTGTACCAATGACGCTTTTAGAGGCTAAAAGTATGATTCCAAATTGTTGAGTAAGATCTAAGAATTGCTGGAGTAAGGCCTGATGTTCTTCATGGTTTTTTGAGAACAGGAGAATGTCATCAATGTAAATGATTGCACTGTTGAGGATAGGCTCATAGATCTTGGTTAAGGTTATTTGAAACAGTGATGGGGCAACTTTAAGCCCAAATGGCATAACAGTCCAATGGTATTGTTCATTGAGAATGTAGAATGCTTTTTTGTACCACTCAATTGGGTGAATAGTCAATTGCCAAAATCCTGCCTTAAAATTGAACTTGGAAAAGATAACAACTTCTTTTAAAATTAGTACCTGAGTACTGTTATTAGGAAGAGGAAACTTGTCATCTTGCAGGAATGCATTCATAGGCTTATAATCAATCACCAATCTCTTTTACCACATTTTTGCTTTGAACGTTTGTTCACATAGCATGCCTGACAAGCCCAATCTGACTTTGTGGGCTCAATGAGTCCTTGCTTTAGAAGAATAGCACACTTATCTTGTGCGAGTCTGAGGTTATCAGGGTTCATCTTTGGATGTGTAGCTTTCGTAGGACTGATATCCTCATTCTTTTTTAAAGGTAGACTTATGAAAAATTCAAAATTTTTTCAAAGAGGATATATGAGAAAACTATACATATGATTCAGGACAATAGTCTAACAGTTTATCTCTCAGTGATGTATATGGTGTAGGAACTTGAGAAAGTTCAAACACATTTTTCACTTCAGTGTAGGAACTGTAAAATGATCGATACCTGAGGCTTGTGAGTAGGTGAGGCTTTACTTTGTTGTAGACATCCATATCAATGGAAATATCTGACTAGGTAGATTGCTACCAAAAACTTTAGTCCAAACTGTACACTGTAGAAAAAATCATATCCCGATCTTTCTCATTGTAATAAGCCCGATCTTGAATGAATTGCCAACTATAGCAATAAAGTACTCATCATGTGAGGTTCATGCTTCAGAAGGTAAAATGTAGGGCTTTATAATCGTACAATTGGATCCAGTATTCATAAATACAATAGCTTTGATGGGTCGATTATATTTGTCTTGTTTAAAGAGTTGGATTTGGACATGTGGTCATTGGACTAAAGTATGATCTAATTTCATGCAGGTCTATTGTAGCATGTATAGAGAATCATCCCCTAGAGAGATAGAGGAATCAGAGGATTCATCTTCAGAAGTCGTAACAGAAATAACAAACTTAGTGTATTCATCTTCAATGGATTGTTCCTCAATCAGATCTTCTAAGTTATTAGAAGAACAAATAGGCAAAATTGATTGCATTTGCTTCAATAAATTGACATCCTTTTTACTTTTTTAAGGACAAGTACACGCAAAGTGTCCTCATTGTCCATAAAGGAAACAACGATCAGCTTTCTAAAAGTGATGGGATTTCTTCTTGAAGAATCGAACAAACTTTTGTTTTATTCCATCTTTTCTCACATAAGTTTTCCTAAAGGGCTTGTAACCTTCCATTTGTCTGCGAAACTTTTGTCGATGATAGACATGATTGTGATGAGATTTCTTCTTGTTACTACAATCACATTTCTTTTTATCTTTACACTTGATCTGAAGATAAGGCTTTTTGCAAGCCTATTTGAGAAGTGGACTATCTTTAACGATGTTCTTAAATAAGGCATGTTGATCACACAACTTATCAAGAGAGGCTAAAGCAAGCTGATAGATTTCTCTAAGAGATACATTAGCAATATCCCTTTGTAAAGAAACAATGGTTCGTTGTAGCTCTAGTTGCAATTGATTGGTACTTTGCTTACTACTCCCAATAATGGAAGTTTCATTTTAACAATAGCACCTGATTTCAACATCAGGTTGGATGATCTCACTTTGTCTGGACAGCTTCAAGTTCCGATCCAGATAGGTGTTATGAGAGTGTAAGGTTCCTAAGAAGAAAGTTGAGAGTTGTGTTCCCGTGGAGAGAAGGTCTTTGTGTCTCGGTCATCATACCTGGAACTTACTGATAGTCACAAGTTTCACATGTTGTTTCACAATAGTCTACCAGACACTACAGTAGCCTACAATCTGACTTTGGATAGTCGATGGTCTTCTCAAAGATGTTGTTTTAGCTAGTTAGTTGTTGTACTTTCCCTGTGTGCCCTTCGGGGTCTCCAGTTGGTATCAAAACCATCTTTCGTGTCTTGGCTGGCGGTAACATAGTTTCTTGATAAAAGTGACTAGGGAGAGAGTAATAGTTATGGAAACAGTACCAAATGACCCTATTCATCTGTCTTCAACTTTGTCTACATCTAGTCTACCTTCTAGTGTTAAACTTGTTTTGTCTAATTGTATAGAAAATTTAGTTGAAATTACTCATGTTCCTGTAGAAAATTGTGTTTGTGAGTCTTCTTTGCCTTTCTTAAGTCTTTATAGTAATTATTCTCGTGATCGTTCTTGGACAAGAAGTATACGTTCTATTTTGTCTACATCTAGACCAAAAATCAAAGAAATAATCCAAAGTTCCAGATTGAAACAATGTGGCCTTAAATCTACTACAGCATAACAATACGTAAGCTTGAGATCCCAAAAGAGTTGATTTCTCTCTGGAGAGAACACAATCATATACATCTTCATGTTGGAGCTATACACCTTGTTCTTACATTTCATGAAATAAAGGGAATACCTACTATAGCCAGGATATTTCTTCTAGACACTACCTATACAACGTACCAAAATGCTTTGATTGGTACCTTGCTGACTACTCTCAATAATGGAAGTGTCATTCTAACAATAGTACCCAGTTTCAACATTAAGTTGGATGATCCCACTTTATCTGAACGATTGCAAGTTCAAATTCAGATCACTGGAGCAGATCAAGATCCTACAGCCATTATAGCTACCTTACATCACCAAATGATTTATCATCTGCAAAATCATACTTTGGACCTCAACTTTTCAAATTCTACTTCGGAAGCTTTTTATATAGTTGTTGATCGTTCCAATTATCAGACTACTATCATCCAGATCCCGAAGCAACTAATAACTGTAGAGCTTGAAAAGTTGATGCCTACTGAATGGATCATCAATTACCAGAAGGTGTTCCATGTGTCTTATTGATACTCTTTTTATACAACAACTTTTCCGATTCTGAAGACATTAAAAGATGGAATGGTGAACTCCATATATGCAAAGCCCAATGAAGATCCATCTGGACCTTCTACATCCGGTGCTATTCTTTCGATTCAGCCTGTATTTTCTCTTACAGAAGGTAAATCTGGCCCTCCTATCCATTATTTTAAATCTAATGGAGATCTAATCTATATAAGTCATCATCGTGGACACTTTATATAAGATGTTGACCTATTTATGTACGAACCTGACTATGAAGTCTATTTCAACCCTAATTTAGAGAGTGATGATGATGATGAGTGGTATGTAAGACGAAGAAGGAGGAAGAAAAAGTCTAAATTTTGTTGTATACCTTCTCAACAGTATCATCCACATAAGGATGATTCAGATCTAGATGATTCCAACAAATCTAATGGCCTACCCACAGAAAGATTCAGACCTATATCTTTTCGCGAGATGCTGAAATCTTCTTCCTGTCAGCCTAAGCCAGCAATTCCTGTCATCACTCCTACTCTTATACCTTGTATGATGGTTAAGCCATACGATGAGGAGTTTCCTTCTCTAAACAGGAGTACAGATGAAACAACTAGGGTTATCTCTAGCCCTTATATTCGAGCCACAGGAATCACTTCACAAGGAACACTTGTCTGAAATCTTTCTGATAAAGTTCTTAACTAGTAGACATCAAATACAGTAGCACAAAATAAAGTTCTTAGAAGAATTGATTCTAAGTTTGATGGAATCAATCAATAGACTCATGCTACTCAACAAAAAGTTGACGCCTTCTCTAAGCATATCCAACAACTATACCACTCATACAAATCTCAAACCCAACAATTTGACGTTGATCTTCGACATTACATTGCTACATAGTATTTTAGACCTAATTTTGACATTAAAACCAGAGATCTCAGGAAGATACAAGGAATTGTCCAATGCATAGAAGATATGCAATTTGCAGAGTCTAAGACTGTATATGGCTCATCCTCTTTAGTATTTCCAAATATAAAGCCAATATACACTCCTCCTCTGTATTAGACGTATCCAAAAGAAGATAACTATTCAAAGGTCTTCAAGTTCAACTATACTTTGATCAGACAGTATGTCCATCCTCAGGCAACTCAAGCAAAACCTAAAAAGTCAAAGCCCAAGTCAAAGCCTGAACAAGTTCCTAAGCCACAAGTTCCTGAGTCATCACCTTCATATACTAAACTTGAACCAGTTAACCAATGGAGTAAATCGTCACAGATCTATATACCTCCCACTTCTCCACTGAAGTCTCAACCTTCCACCTCTACTGGGAAGGATAAAGCGCCTCAGACAGAGTTCACAACAACTCTTGCACCTACACCTGCTGCAGAAGATTCCTCTGCCCAATCAGATAATTCAGAAGCTTGTTCTAAAGCCTCTATCCCAATATTTGAAATCTTTGCAACAATTTCTGAGTCCTCATCTAAACAGATCTCTTAACCATCTTCTAATTTCTCAACCCAACTAGCTGATCTATCAGACTTAGCACAAGTTCTGATGACTATGCCTGAACCTACTAAAGCTGAACCAGATATAAGTGAAGCAGAATCTACAAGTACTGAACCTGTCAGACCTGCACCAGCACCACAAGCAGCACCAACTTAACCAGTTGCACATACCAAGCCTACTTCGAGACCTTAGTTTTCTTTTGATGATCTTCCCTAAAGAAATGGAGAGATTGCTTACATGAATTCAATACATAGATAGATCTTCAAATGACTCGACCAAATATCCTTTACATGATATTTTGTCTGAGTTTACTTTTTGCTTCACTGGTACTTTGCGATAATGGTGGCAAAGTATTGACAACTATCGAAGACTTCAGTATATCCAAGTCATTACAGCTCAGAGCTCTTCTTGGAATAATTTATAAGGATTTCATTGGTGACTTTTAGCTTATAGATAAGCAGATCTGTCAGGATTATTTTATAATGAAATGATGTTCACTTAATAAGCGAGATTTACAGAAGCATTTTAAACGTATCATAAAAAAGTGTTATCTTTTGAATGAATGGAATGATGTTAATATTCGATATACTTTTATCTCGTCCTTTCCAGATCAACTACAACTAGAGCTACAATGGAACATTGTTTCCTTACAAAGGGATATTGCTAATATATCTCTTGGAGAAATATAACAACTTACTTTAGCCTTTCTTGATAAGCTTTATGATCAACATGCCTTATCTAGGAATGTTGATAGCTTGCAAATTCAACATGTTTTTGGTCCTTAATCCTTTGCTTATTTGAAGTTTATTGTGATTAATTATGAGATTCTACTTAGTTTTTCTTACTTTGATTAGGGGCAATTGGATTTGATGAAAAGGAAGCATATGGAGCATATTTGAGGAGCATTTGGAACATAGGAATTGACGCTAAAGATTTCTGGATGATTTTGATGCCGCCAGGAGTTACCCTTGGGCAGGACTAACAGCAGAGTAGCGGATGACGGGATGGAATTATGCGGACGGCTTGATCCGCGTTTTTACCCAATGTTTTAACCTAATTTAACAGCTTAGGAGGAGTAAAACATTATTTTGATTGGCCGCTCATGTGGGCCTTAGTTTTTATTAGTATATAAGTGAAAATTAGGTTTTAGGAAGGGACACTATATTCTATACTTTTTGTCCTTCAATAGCAGTTTTGTTTTCTTTAACATATTCTGGCCTTTTGCCTATGGTAGTAGTTTCGTCTTTTGATTCTTTTCAGAACCTCATGTGTTTGTCGATAGCCATACGTGGCTAACTCCTTCAATTTAGTCAGGGGATAATTCAAGGTTGAAGTTTATATTGTTGTGAGATCTTAACATGCTTTAATTTACTCTTTGATTTACATTACATTTATGTCTTTTCTGTGATTTATTGGGATAATCTATCCATAGTGAATTACTGTTATTTGTGCAAACAGGGCCCATTGTTCATCTAATAGAAATTTACATAGCCAATTGACTAGGTTAAATCCGTAATTGTTTATCCGAATTGATGCAAGTGGCAATTGGTATAACTTGATTGCGTAAAAGCCTTTGGGTTATATTAAGTGAAGACATAATC
>JAOTJB010000001.1:26225167-26242718 GCA_027123815.1 Erythroxylum minutifolium
CATGAAATGATCTAATTAGAACTTATATTTTGACATTATAAATTAATCTTACATTCTAAGTTCTGACTGATATCGCAATAAATTTATTCGAAATCTTCAAATATTTAACATATATAAGTTAATATGCATAATAATGCAAATACATTAATAAAATGTCATCTTCTACGATCCCCTTTCTATTATGGATAATTATTTTTTATATGTTTTATTGGCCCAATATTTCTCATACATCCAATATAAATTTGATTTTTAATATATATGAATTGAGATAATTCTTTTTAACTTGCAATTTTGTCTATTTCTTCTTCCTTGCATATTTCAATAAGATTTCTCTATCATCTTGAATATGTTAAGATCAATCAGAAAAAATAAGAGGCTGAAGAAAAAATGATATAAGTAAACACAAAATGTGCACTTTGCCATAAATTTTCATCGACAGTTACAAAATTATCGATGCAATAAGTTTGTATATATACATTACATTGTACGTCACTAATACGTGTGAATCACGAGGGAGTCTTCGAAAGGATCTTCAGACCTACCCAAGCACGAAAGCCAGAATATTTCAAAAAATATATTCTTATTTGAAGGGTATATAACCGCATAAATAAGTTCACACTAACTCGTCAATTCGGGATCCAATTCGAGATTATCTTTGGGAGGTGTTGAGAAGGAATTGGAATAGTTTAATATTGATTCATACAAATATAAAAGAAGAGGTTCTCTATTAATTCAAACGTTGTACTTATGGAATAGGGATAGCAAAAGAGGAAAAAACCAAAGATTTCATATAGTACTTTTTTTGATCGAAAAATCAATATTATTTTTTTGTACCATTCACTTAATGAAAAAATGAGTTTGATTCTACAAGATCAAATCAAACCTACGAGACTTAACGAATGACGGAAGGAAATCAAAAAAGTGGATAATAGAATTCTAATAATAAACAAAAAAAGAAAAAATAAGTAGAAGAGCCCATATTTCAAATGAACAAATTCTAACTTTAAAAAAATTTTCTGATTTTCGAAGAACGAGGGGCAAAGAGATTGATCGAAAAAGATTGATTGTTCTTATTATAAGTTATAAGAAAGTTATAAGATCATGATTGGATCCGTAATGTTTGGTAAAAAGAATTAGATTCTCCTTTGAGAATAATCAAAAAAATCAAAGTGTTCAATTAGAACATGAAAATCCTTTTAGGAATTACTAAGGTAAGTCTTTTGTGACTAAAATGTTATGAGTTTGAATAACAAAAACGGTATTTTTATAAAACATAAAAGAAAGGCTGCATACAATTGACGACTTTCTCTTGATCTTTACCAAAGCGAGAAGCCTTATGCACTTAACATTATTAACAGATGAGATAGTAGAAAAAATTGAGTCAAGAATTTAATACAAATTAATAGTTTTTCATGTAACTCATTCAAATAAGTAATTGATTTATTACTTTATATTCTTAAAATTTTAATTATAAGAGTTTATTTACAAGTCATTCAAAAGATAACAAATAGAAGATCTTTTATTATAAAAAATTATAATTCTTTTCTTATCTATTTTAATTGTAATTTTTGCATAATTTAAATTTATCTTTAAAATATGAAGATATACATTTTTTCCTTATTTAATAAACTCAAATATGATTTTAATTAGTTTGTTTAAACATAGCGGTTTTTTTAATTTTTATTCTAAAATATTCTTCAAAACTCCCTCTTTTTGTTTTAATTTTTGGTATGGAATACAATATAAAATTAGTTTATTACAAAATATGGTTGGGCTTGGGCCGATCAGATGTTGAGCCCAAAATGAAACTTATTCAAGACAACGACGGACGGCCCAGGCTTGATGTCGAGGACTAGGTTTTGTATTATTAAAAGCTTAGGCTCTCTCCTTCGCTACGTGCAAACCCTAGTCACTGGCTGCGTAGATTTGCTCTACTCTGATCCCATGGGTACTCTCTTTCTCTCTTTCTTTGTCACTTCATTTATCGTCTATGCTCGAGAAAATTTTTGGTTGCATCTTTTGTACTATTGTTTTAAAGATTTGAATGTGTTCTGCTGGATTTTCTAATTCATTATGTAGTCAAATGCCTCTATTTTTCATTTTTCGGGACTTTGTTTAGATGGTGAAACGATTCATTTGTTTTTCTCGTAAGAAATGTTGTCTTTTGAGTTTTTGAAAACCATTCTCTGTGAAAATTTCAAACTTTTCACAGTTTATGAAGCGTTTACTGTACGTTCTGGAGTTTTTGACTCGATAGCGGGTTTTTAACGATTTATAATAGGGGCTTACAAGTACGTATCTGAACTATGGAGGAAGAAGCAATCAGATGTTATGAGGTTTCTACAGAGGGTGAGGTGTTGGGAGTACCGTCAGCATCCTTCCATTGTTCGTGTTACTCGTCCTACTCGCCCTGACAAAGCTCGTCGTCTCGGATACAAGGCTAAGCAGGTTAAGACTTAACATTTCTGCCATTGTAATCTTACCTTTTGTTCAGGTTATTTGTTGGTGAGACCTTTCTTTAATAATCAGCTCAACTGCTGAATGGTAGATCAATAGATATGCTGTTAAATTTTGAAATACTTGCATTCAGATAAGTTGAATCTGCTAAGCTTCAAATTGAATTTTAACTCATTCTATCCCGATGGCTGATGGAACTGTGACTTGTTTGGTACTGGTTGTGATGGTTCTAAGTGAAATAACCAGTTTTCACATGTTAGATTTTGTAACGGTAATATATAGTTTTGTGAGAGTTGATGATTCGATCATTTTAAGCATGGCAATGTGTTTGAGAGTTCATATACAGTTGTTGCTGGTTAAACATCTTCTTGACGCATAGCCTTCTCTCTCTGGGAGATGGTCTGTGTACAGTGATTTGATGCTTTCTTAGACCAGCTATATTAATTCAACAATTGATCGTCTGACCAAGTGGATTTGCTGTTACCAAGTCCACTTTTGTCCTGATCCGATACATTAGATTGCCATTTCCTTCTTCTTTTCAGTTGAAGTTTTACGCTCTTCTTATCTTGTGCAGAAAATAAATGGTTTTGTTATTGTTATCTGAATTAATTGGCAATTCTGTGATCTTTTTAATTTCAATCCAAGTTTCGGGCTTGCAATCTGTGCTAACCATGCTTGCTTTCTCTTTGATAGTCATATGATCATGACATCTCTTCTGGAATATTATGTAAAATATGAACACATGCCCCACTACCCACTCTGCTTATCTTTATATGGTGATATGTATTTTCGGGATTGCAAGGTTTCTTTGATTCATTTATCTTAATGCCAATTGTGTTCACACAGTTTGTGGTGCATTTGGTTGTTTTCTTGTCTATTCCAGTGGCCTACCCTGGTCATGTAATATATGCATAATGACCTTATCTTATTTGCTGCAGGGTTATGTGATCTATCGTATTCGTGTTAGACGGGGTGGTAGGAAGAGACCTGTGCCAAAGGGTATTGTTTATGGAAAGCCCACAAACCAGGGTGTTACTCAACTTAAGTTCCAGAGAAGCAAGAGGTCTGTCGCAGAGGAGCGTGCCGGTAGAAAGCTGGGAGGTCTCAGGGTTCTGAATTCGTATTGGATTAACGAGGTTCGTGGGTCAAATTAAAAGTAACATCTTCAATTGTAAATATTGTTCCCATTGCCTGTCTTGTTCATCACTTTCCTGTGCTAACATTAATCATCAAAACAGGATTCAACTTACAAGTACTTTGAGGTAATATTGGTTGATGTGGCTCATAATGCCATTCGCAATGACCCAAGAATCAACTGGCTCTGCAACCCCGTGCACAAGCACAGGGAGCTCCGTGGCCTTACATCTGCAGGGAAGAAGTACAGGGGTCTCCATGGAAAGGGGCACTTGTTCCACAAGAACAGGCCTTCTCGCAGGGCAACTTGGAAGAGAAACAATACTCTATCCCTTCGTCGCTACCGTTGAGCTCAGTGATTTGTTTAATCTTATGGCACTTGGTGAATTTTGTTTGGAGAAGATAATTGTGATTTTGGGTTCAAGATTTTGGATATGGAAATACTTGAGGAGTCCTTTACTTTAGTTCAAATGATGCATTTGACTTTGCATTATGATCGAGTCTGTTTGTTATGCGTATTTGGTAGCTATAATAATATAGTTAAAAGTGTCTTTTGAAACTTTTTCCCTTTGATAATAAACATAGATTAATTGAAAATAAGAATAAGATAAATTAATTATTTGGAAGTAAATTAATCAAAATTTTTAGTTATCATGTATTGAAATGGTTATTTTGACATAGTATAGTGCTAAAGGAGTGGTCGGTTTACATAAGAGAATGATAATAAGAATAGGAATGAATACGATGAAGAATAAAAATAGATATAATTATTATAATTATGATGATTGGTTGGAAAATAAAAATTTGTTATATTTTAATCAATTAATAAATTATATTTTAATTAATTACATTATAATTAACCATATTTTAATAATTAATTATATTTTAATTATTTATATTTTATATTTTAATTAATAACATTTTAATTGTAATTTAATTATATTTAATTAAAAACTTTTAAAAAATGTTTGCGGTAATCAAAAGTATTTTTCCCACATATGGAAAGTATAGATTATTACTTAAAACTGGGATATAAAAAAACTATTCAATCAATTATAATAAATAACCAACCATTACCATTCATTCCTTACTAATCCCTTAATTAAGCAACCCCTAAACAATTGCTGTGTATATTGTTTAATAGCCATGATAAGTTTATATTATTTGTGTACTTATTTTGTTTTGTAATCTTGAGCATTAATATTCATATATTCATATAATTGTATAATCATTAATTTATCACTACATTAATTGATATAAAATTAGAAAAAGCCTCTTTATTAGGTAAAAGTAAAATTGTATATTACAAAATTTTTACTTTATGTTGTTGATTAATTGGTCTGAAAAATTTATAAGTATTAAAAGTAACAATCTAACAATTTTGAATGTATTAGAATGATTAAATATAGATAAAATTGAATAATTTGAAATTTTATTTAAAAAATTATTTTTATTCATCAAAAAATTTAAAATAATTGAAATAAAAATTAATTGGTTTATTTTAATTTATAAAAATTAATTTTTTAATAAAAACTGATTCAATAATTAATAGATTAATTAGTTTTTAACAATAAAAATTATTAAATTAAATCAAATCAGAAAATTTAAAACTGAGCTAAAAAACTTGACATGTTCAAAATTTTGCTATTAAATTTGTAGACTGATTTTAGTTTTTACTTCTTAAATGCCTTATAAATGTTAGAAATTTGTCACATCCTATTCGTCAGCAACATTTGCAACGTGTAATTAAGAAAAGAAATAGGTTGCGACTATGTAAAATTGTTTTACTATGGCTTCTAGAAGTTGTAGTAACTGTAGATCAATGCTAGAAACAGAATCACTGAAGTAAAGAAAGGCGAGTGTTTTATCTTTTACCTCTCTTTGTTGTGGACAGCAGATCAAAAACTCTTCTCAGTTCCAAGTCCCCAATAGCTCCGTTTCGTATAAAATGAGATTTTTCACCCGCATGGATGGAATTGGGAATTCGGAGTGCAAAATCTATAGCGTCCCGTTGATATAGCTTTCTTTCAGAGTTTGCAATGCATGCCTGATACAATCCTCGTCTTGATTGGAATACTTCAAGCACATTAATCTCTGGGCAACACGATATGTCATCTGCATGTCGTTATACTGCCTGCAATTCACTTCCAGTTGCTTTTTTTCCTGTGGTGACAAGAAGTTCATATTACCAATCAAACAGAAAAATCCATGATTTTTTGTATTTTAATTCTCATATTTAAAATATTAGTTAATTTTTATTTATTTATGATTTAATATTAAAATTTCTAAATTTTAATATAATAATACAAATCGTATATGAAAATTAAAATTAAGCCACAAAATTCTAATATAATTAATCCTATCTCCTCATTTATGCATATGACGAGAGGGTAAAATTTTCCTTATTTCTCCGGCGTTGGTTTGTTTCACTGACTTCTGATTCCTTTCATTCGGATTTTAGTTTGATGTCCAAGTAATAAAGGAACAGGACCCAAAAGGTATGGTGTTTTCTGAAGAAACTCTTGGGATTTACATATAGCTCTAGAGGCACTTGTGTTTTGGTATTACTTACGTAGGGTTCATAAAATAGTGATCTCATAACTCATGAGAGTCTTTAGTTTACTGGTAAAATAATTTAAAAAAGGACTTAATTAGGTGACGTGTTATATTATAGAATTCACAGACTAGGAAAATAACTACTAACAAGTCACACAGCATTTTCCATAAAAGAAAATACTTATCCATTTGAAGTTAGTCCTTAATGTTCTACGCCCATTTTAGACTCAACATTAAACTTCAAACATGGTTTTAAGTTCTTAAAAGAGATTACCTTGGCCATAAGTTTGGATGTGATGCCTTTAGCTTTTTCAATCACTGTACTTGGTAATCCTGCGACCTCTGCCAATAGAAGCCCATAGTGGGGTACATGCTTTGATCCATCCCTCAGTTGAAACTGAAACCGGAACCGGAACCGAAATTCTTACCTATTCAAAACCAACGAACCAGAATTCATGGTAGGGTAAAGAATAATACAGATACAACCTTGAAGTCTAAACGGTTGTTTCTTATGTCGACATGGAAGTGAAGAATCTTGACGTTAGGGTAGATAGTTGCCAATTCGGATAGGTTCTCCATATGAGTGGCGAAAATGGTGTACCTGAAGACGATGGTGAAATTGCAGGTTACCACACCTGTTAATATGCTCTCAACTTTTGTTCAACCTAATCAAATATTCTAGTTCTTTTGTACGAAAAGTTAGTTGAAGACGAGAATGGGTAGGATATTATTACGCTTTGAGCGACAAAAGATGCTCACAGCAGCTCCAGGCAACTGCAAATCCATCAGAGGAAGAAGTAGCCCTCCCAAGTTCATCCATAACAATCAGACTTCTGCATCAAAGTAAACATTATTCAACATCTCTCATGTAGAAGAAATTACTTCCCAAGAAATCAAGTCGTTGATGATGAATAAATTGTTACCGTTTGGAGACATTCTGCATGATAAAAGCTGTCTCTTTCATCTCAGTCATAAACTGAATCATCCAAAAGTCACACAAAGCAATCTCTGTTAGGATTGTACATTTAAAATTTATGTAGAAATATCAACTAAATGTTGTGACAGATGGTAATGTACACTTTTATTATGGTTGATATGGCTTGGATTGACCCGACCTTTTAGCTCGACAACTAAAATGATTCAACTATTAAATAAAGTAACATTACTTTTTAAAATTTTGATAAAATGACATAATTTTGTTCGAACTGATTCAAATTAGTTCAAGCTAAGTGGAGTCTAAAAATGATAATTGAAGCATGGTCTAGTTTAGTTTGAGGTTAAGGATCGACTTGACTTGATAGAGTTTCAAACCAATTTCGAATGTGAGGGGCAGCCCCTTTCCAAAACAGCGTTATTTTAGTTTAATTGCTTCAAAGGAAGTTTTTTAGAGCAATTCGAGCATATTTACATTATGCATCTCAAGCGGCGGATAATTAGTGTCCCTAACTGGATCAGATTCTGTCCAACTTATTGCCATTTTTAATGGGGTTACTCTGAAATCTGGTTCGGTCAACTCGTTCCAACCAGGCCAAAATTACCGTCTCTAACTTCCAGGACTGATATCATATAAGGTGCATTCAATTATAAAGTCCTACCAAAAAGAAGATATAATCCATTTCAAGCTTGATTCCCTCAAGTTAAAGAAGACCTATTATTAGAAATTAGTTTCTCTATTGTCTATTTAAATTGAATAAGGAAAAGGGTGGTTTAAGAGAAAAGGTTCCGATGTCAGTTCAAGCTAAAATATGCTATCAACAGAAGGCACGAAAATATACCGTGCTGGAGTTTGACTCGAGACTATCCATAGAACCCATCCTCGTAAATATGCGATCAACGACCCTGATAGTTGAGAAGCGAGCAGGAACATAACAGCCAATTTGAGCAAGGATAACTATAAGACACACTTGTTGAAGGTATGTACTCTTTCCACTCCTGAAGAAAAGTATTGGCCGTTAGATATTAAGCTGAATACATGTTCAATTTATGCCATTACCGTGTTTCACTTCCACTGGACGCCTAGTCAATTTTTATGCATGGTGGGTGCATAAATGCTTGTGAACCATTGAAGGATATCATTAAAGACAAGCAGAACCTAAACATTTCTTTTTTTGCCTATTGTTTTATTTCTTAAAAGGACAGTTTTATCTATGTATTACGTTTGTTTACAGTAACTATTGTACAATATAAGCCTTTCGAGACACTTCAAGTTCTATCCTGGACAACAGATCTCAGAACTATTCACTATTCATCATGTCCAGATTAAAGAAGATAATTCAAGCACTATTACAAAAAGTGGTTAGAAGTCTTGTATCTGGATTCTGGGGCCAAACTTTAATTCATGGTCTTAAATATTCCACAAAGGAAAATGGTGAAATGGTTAAGGGAAGTTCAGCTCCAAACTTGGAGCAAATGTCAATTCAACCACTGCCTAAGAAAAGTAAACAGAAGTCTTATCTGGAGTCAAACACGCGCGGATGTTCTTAAAGATTCAAGTGATCAAAATGGTGCAATGCTTAACAAAACTTCCAAGTCCAAAACGAGAGCAAATCTTACATGTTTGGGCCCATGACTATTAACATATTTGATGCTTCAGAAATAAAGATATTATTTGGCTGCAAAAAGAGCTAATTGTTAAAAGAAATAATAGCAATCAAAGAAACATAAAAAAATAAAAAGAAAGATACATACAACAAACTCATTGTGTATGCTTTCCAGTATAGGATGTCTTCCAGTATCAATTGCCAATGGACCATTGCCTATGGGAAAGTGACCATATGAAACATATTGTCATCTCAGTCGTGAAAGGGAAATGTGCTAGGAATAATTACCTACTTGTAAATTCCGGTCTAGTATATCGCTCCACAGTCTTGGTTGATATTGTATGAGCAAATGAGTTAACAATCATATCTAGTAGGCATAAGACTTCAGCTAACAATGTGAGTGCCGAGACATCCTCCCTTATGGCATCTAATAATGCTGGAATTTTAGTACATAACAGTTAGTGATCCGGAATAAATACATATATGAAGAATGTTAAAAGACAGTACATATAGATAAACAATTGCCTTAGCATTATCACCGTAACTACACCAGCAACCGAGAAAAAAAAAATTTATTGTCATAAGAAAGGATATCTTCTGGATGGCTGGCATCCATTTTTAACTCCTTTATGAGATGCTGATCCCCGGTCACGTTACGCAACTTCAATCAGAGTAACAAATTCCATATAGAAATCGACATAGGGTTACAAGATAAAGTAAAGGCTTTCCTCTCTATACTGTCCAGTGGAATTACTATAATTTCGTTAGTCTGATGACTTCAGAAGCACAGTGACAAAAATCTTAAATCACAATAGCACTAGCACAGTAGCTTGACAACAAAATTACTTTTTCAAAACCTCTTAGAAAGAGAATTAAGTGAACAAGTGGATGAAATATGTCAAAATCTATACTCTCTGGGTTTGTTGATTCCCAGCAGAAAGCCACTTTTCCTTATTAATTTGCGTAGTATAGGTGGTCAATAGAAAAGTCTTATCAGTCAATTGCAGCACATATCTTGTCCATAGTATTATAATACTTACAGAACCTTCTTAACCTTAGCCTGGATCATGGGACGCTTAATCTAGAGACGGAGGGTTAAGCACGCACATGAAAGCTGTAACAAAAATTACTACAAAAGCAACTCTTGACAACCTTCAAGGCAAAATTCTGTTCTTACAAAGCAATCCTCTGCAGCAGACTTGTTTCTGACATTCAGCTGCACTTTGTGCAATGAAACAAAATTAAAAGAGCAAACTTTTGAAAAGCCATTAAAATTATTTGCAAGTCCATCCAATAGACAAGTCCTCGTGACATTGACACAAAGATAATGTATGTGTATATATTAAATAGGGGCCTCATTGTCACATATTAGCAAACAACTGGCCGGAAGTGCTTTAAAATTCAGTCCATTTTTCAATGCTCTGATTTTAATCATGGAAAATATTTAGACATCAATCTCAGATCCAGTCACCCAGTGTAAATGCTGCCCATCAACTAACTAAATCAGGGAGGAAAAATTGGGAAGGGACGCAAATTAGAAGCGATAGACAAGTCGGCACAGCTATATGATGATTGACTTGGGCGGATATCATGAACCTTGGTAGCTTTAATTTTACGTGCATCTCCTCAAGTATTAAAAGGCTGTAACCCTAATCAATTTCAGAAAATATTTGCATCCAGAGTTAATCCAATGTCAGGATGAGCAATCAACTTGAACTTGATAGTATTTACTATCAACATACATGTATACCAATTATAGAAAAAAACTCCCATAACATTTTAAAAAAAAGATAAATAAACACAACTCTACGTCAATTTGTTAGATAACAAGAAGGGACAAATACTTGCACTTGCACTTAATTGTGGAAATACAAATGGGCGAAGATCAATAAAAATCTCTCATTATAACAGAAATCAAATCAAATCAAATATTTATTTGATGTACATTGACACTCACCGAAGCAAGTTCCAGAGTCGAACAATGGATGTTGTTTCCATGTTTCAGGACCTGATTTATGATCAACAAACTTTTAAAAGTCAAATAAAAAAGCAGGCTCTTTTGCTGCAAATAGTTAGTCTTTCAACCTGGATGAATTTGCTTGGAACTTTGCCCTGAATATCCTTCCGCGGGATGCTGAAGTAAAAACCTTGTCTATTGTTAAACGGAAGTTTTAAATTTGGTAACTTAAATTCTTCACGGTACTTGTTCGCAAGATTATGTATAGCTGTCACACATGGAGGAGAATACAATAAAAGCAACTGTAACAAATGAGAGGAAAATGTAAAATACGAAAGTGGCAATAAGACTAGATAGCAGAAAACCTTCACTTGTGTCACAAAATGTTCTCCTTGCAATATCAAGAAGTCCATCAAGTCCAGCTTTGACAGCAAAACATTGCTGTGTTCGGGCAACAAAAGGGACCCGCGCATGAAGCACATCTTCATCAATTACCTCAACGATTCTTAGGAAAACGAAATAAGAAATGAGGCAAATACTTTGTACTTATCCAAGTTTAGATAGATTACAGTTGAACAAATTGTCTTATCATGGTCAAAGCCCTTGTTAATGTTTATTGCAGCATCATTAACATTGAGGCTACATGCTTAAGCAACCATATATAGAGCCACAATTTTTTTGCCAACAGAAAGAAAATCATATTAGAGACCTTATTCATTGAAAGCTACGAAGCACATGAAACAGTTTAATTGGACCAACATGCGGCTGATCTACAGGGCTTTTAGTTCAGATGCAACCTTATCATCGTAAAATGTTGTGCGTCAGTTGGCTGAAGTTTAGATTTGACTTCTAACTCTTAGCTACTAGTGTAGGGTTATATGCAACACACCTCTTTCTAATGGAAGGATATTTCTCATCTTCACATATGGTTCTGTAAACATTTGAAAGAAGAAAACCTTTCGCATCCTTAAGCACCTGCAATATTACAAGGCTTTGGTAATTTAAATCATTTTCACCTTCACTGAAATCATATGATTACTTGAATTGAAAAAATTCACCTTTGAAAGTAAAGGCAACGCATCTAAAGCAGTTTTTAGTAGAATAATGCTCGATATCAACAACTGGCTTTTTCTAGCATTATCAGCACCCGAGACCTCATTTGTAATTTTCTTTGGCTTAAAGCAAAAATGACAGAGTACCCTATCTGGATAAACAAACAGTAACTCTTTTATTGTTAGAGAATA
The DNA here is from genome assembly GCA_027123815.1 of Erythroxylum minutifolium. Classification (NCBI taxonomy): domain Eukaryota; kingdom Viridiplantae; phylum Streptophyta; class Magnoliopsida; order Malpighiales; family Erythroxylaceae; genus Erythroxylum; species Erythroxylum minutifolium. The sequence goes on from JAOTJB010000001.1 coordinate 26,237,056, forward strand.
ACAAAAAGATACCAACTTCAAACAAAAATATGTTTTTTCTCTTCTGTTACCAATCTCTTTTGGAAATTTTCGAAGAACCTGAGAAAGTCCAAAGAACAGCTGTTCATTGCTCATCAGCTCATCCTGAAATTAGCAAAAGAGATGCACATGAAATGTGAATAAACAGAACTGTTCATGAAAGTAGTGTTCAAGCTGGAAACTTCTACAGCTATGGGAAATCAGATAGATCAATAGCAAAATGATGTCTGCACCTAGGTATGAAGCTCAAACTTTGACACAGCTTTGGGAAAACCAATTATGCAGCAACAAACAATAATGCTTTACATGCAGGAAACAAATCCTACAGCCTCTCAAAATGAGACCAATTCACATTAGCTATTAATCTACTTACAACCATAAGAACAAGAGATTGACAACTATGATGGCCTTTAGAAGATCCACCTAAAGGAAGTCATCAATGACAAACTCAATCTTCGTGAATATTGACATCTATGCTTCTTTTGTTGTTTAAGATTTTACAATCATATGGATCTGAAGATGAGTCAAACTGTAAATGGTTTACAAGTAAAAAGATCTTATCAGATGAAAACAGCTGGAGAATTCTGAGACTGCATAGTTCATAACTGACCAGGCAATCAAGACGAGTATTGATAGTTACAACGTCTTTTAAAGGCTGCAGCAGATTAGCACGCAGTAGTCTAGTCCTGAAATAGAATGGAATTCACGGTCAATCTCACTCTGAAATGTTATTGTGTGAAAATAACTACACAAATGACGCATTGTAATGGAAACACTTTCTTTTAAATACTGAATGGCAATGTCTATTCCCATGTTTAATCCCAAAAGATGTATTTATTGACATACCCGCCGGTGGTCTTTGTTGTCTTCAACATTTGAAATAGACTTTGTTTCTTGTTGGTTGTGCCCCAAAGGGCCGAATGCATTGGTTCAATGATTTCCAAATTTTGGACGCTGCCATGTACTTTCACACAATTACTTTAGGAAGAATACGACAGATTTGGAAGATAGGAAAGAAAGATGAATAAGTGAATAAATGTTATACAGACCTGATAACTTTTAGTACAATTGAAACAAAGAATAATTCTGACAGTGGATAAACAGAATGGAAAAACGTAAAGGAGAGACAGAAACTTACCTTGTGGCATCAATATTCATGTGATCAAATGACCCATTAAAAGTAACCTGGAGATGTGAGAGCCTCGTGAGGAAGATCGTATCATATACGAGTAACTGAGAAGCCATTTAACCAATCAAGTACAGAATGCGCTGACAACTTTCAACACTTAAAGCGGGCCCAACTAACTCAAGGAATATATGTCAGATTTGAACTTTGTACAAGCCATATGGTAGATATGAAAGAACAACCCGTGCATCAAAATATTAAGTGATTATGATCATCAATTGAGTACAAGTTCCACATCATTATAACATGGACAAGAATTTTACTGAATACAACATTGTTAACCACTCAAATAGGGATCAGTGCGGCTTCAATCAGTTTGGCGGAGCCCAGGTTTCCAACACATTATCACATTTGCACTAGGAAAGGCGGGCAAATGTTTGTCATAGATGACCGCAGATTTTTATACAGATTTTCACTGCATGCAAAAGGGGTGCAAAAGTAAAACATTAGAAATAACGTACCGTTAGAGAGTGGTTTGTGACAATGACCCCTTTCTCTGCTTCTATCCTTCAGTCAGAAGCAGAATGATTAATCAAGGACATCAAATTTTGGAAATACTAGGAAATGCATGGCAGCCTCTGAAAGCTCTAAAGAAAGTTAAGATGATAAGAAATAGTCAAAATAAGAAAACATAGAGTGCAGAAAGAAAAGGAAAAGGAAGAAATAAGCTTCCAAAATTATGGCCAGGCCCTTGCTAGAGATCCCTTGCTTATAGAGTTATTTAACTTCATTTGTACAACTAGTATTATGTTTTTCTCCAGATCATATGAACCTTGCTTGTCGGAACTTGTTTTAAATAGATGTAGGAACAAACTTGAAGAGCTTCTCAGCAGTTGTACATGCAGACATACAGTTATTCAGGCAAAGTATATAGCCGTTGTAAGTTTCTTGCGTTTGATGGTATAAAATTATTTCATCATCAAAAGCTGCATATCAATTATGACAACCATCAAAATCTTAGCCAACGAGAAGAAATCAGCCTCCAGATTGATAGTCAATGACTGCTTATAACATAACCCAAATAACAAAAGTAGGTGGTTCTAAAAATCCCAAATGCAGTATCAGGCGCTCTGGAGTTTTAAGTTCATTGCTCCCATAATAACTAAGGATGCAACCATAAAAATAACTTGTAAATTGTTCAAAATCTTCTCTTCATAAGGTACAGTGACAAGAATACCATTTGATTGTAGCTGCAGTAGCAGCCAAGCAGAGATAATATTGCTTATAGTAGGTATCTAATCCAAGTGCTGAAGGTTCCTTCGCTGCTAGACTTTTTATCAGTACAGCACCCTGGGACAAGGATCAACAAGCACAGTCTCGTTAAAAAAAGGCATTTTAATTTCCCGAAATAACTGAACCATTGAAGACTTGCAATCCTATACAAACCTTAGTGTCGTCGAAGCAACCACGAGCCATTACAACCTACGAAATTCAATACACACGAGGTCCACACAACCACACCCAGGAAGAGAAATTTAAGTCGAGAAAAAGAAGATAGCGAACCTTCTTGACGGAAGCATAAAAGCGATTGACTAGTTCGGAGACTCCGACCATGCCATCAGGAGCTAGTTTATTTGGCGGAACAATGATCACCATTGCATCGTAAAACTGAAGCAATGTCTTTGTATTCTGGTACGAGCTACTTGTTTCGATGTATTGTGAGAGATGCAGCGAAGCTGACCTTAAGTCAAAAGCCGCCATCCCAACCTGTCACTCGCACAATTTACAACTTTCTGATATTATTATGATTGTTTTCATTATATTCACCTCCAAGAACCACTTCAACTTAGCATCTAACTAAAGCCTATAAACAAACATCACGAGCAAAATATGTAGATTTGACATTCAAATCAAATTTGCTCACGAAGAAAACGCGAATATCTAACAGATTAGTCCTTTCTTCACTTTCTTTCCAATGTTTAACTTGGCATTTTCTCGGAATCCAAACAGAGAATAGTACCTCTTTGGCTCTGTTCTCAATAAGGCCGATTACGATGCTTGATCTCTCTCCTCCATCGTCTTCCATTTTCTTCTGGACGCTAAAATTTTAAAAGAACATTTTAAAACCTTGGCGCGAATTTATACAGGAGCATAAACTGTCTTCTGTTGATACTATCCTACGCACCCGGCACTCGGCCAATGACCATGTGATATAACTTGCTATTCACATATCATATTTTCAATATCTCATTTAGAGAGTAAATAAATAATCCAAAATTCAAATAAAAAGGTTGAATTAAATTGATATTTATAAATTTAACATTTTCGAATTTTAATTCAAAATCATTTAAGCAAAAAGAAATTTTAATTAAAATTAAAATTTGAAATTTTCTAATTAATAGATACATCAAAATTTTTAGAATAATACATTTCATTAGTTATTTTATGTTATTTGCATAAATTAATGCAATCAAACCATTTTGGAAGTTAGGTTAAGTTAGTCTCTTAAATGTAGATCTGTGGTACTATCCATCTTTTAAAAAAATATATTTTAAAAAAAAGAGGAACCTTTCTTTTAAAGTTAAATTTTTTTAAATTTGTAAGACTTCGCCAACATTTAAAAGTACGAGGTTAAGTGTGAATTTTGTTTTTGATGATCTTTCCACCAATAAAATAATTTAAAAAGTTTATTTAATTTACAAATAAAATTTTAAATTTAATATTGTGTGTAATTACCTATAAAATTTATCATATAAAATTATATAACTTTCACAAATTACAAATTAAATAATTCTTTCATCATAAATATAAATTATTGGTAAAAGTAACGTTACGAATACCGTTCCGTACCGTACCAGCCTGAAAATAAAATGGTATCGGTTAAAATGGTACTAGTCGTGGGTACTGACTGATACCGAAATTTTTGTCTGGTACCAGTCAGTATCGTAAGTTTGAAAATATCAAGAACTAATTAGTAAACTTGTAAAAAATTTAAAACCCCTTACCCGACTCATCTTCATCTGCTTCTCTCTCATTTTTCATCTTTCTCCCAGACACTCTACAATCTCTCTCTTGTTCTCCTCTCTGGTGACTGCTTCTCCCTCTCCGACTAACAACAACACCACATTTCCTCCTCAGTTCCTTCACACCCTTCTCTCCAGTCTCCACGCGTCGCTACTCACAAACTCACCACAACCGAACCATTTTTAGGCTTCACTGCTCGCCCTCCTCGATTCTTCCACTCTCCATCACTACCCACCGTCCACTGTTCACCGCTTCTGGAGTTGACACTTGCCATATCTGAAAAAGATCAAAATTCATACCTGACCTGACCCAAATTTTTGAACCACATATGTTGAGAAATTTGGGGTGTATTTTTAATTGTTTTTTCTGTTTAATTTCATTTGTAAATTATGATTGTGAATGAGTTGGATTGTTGAAAGTTTGATAGAAATAAATTGTGTAGATTTGTGATTTGTATTGGGTTGGAAATTTTGAATTGAATATTTTGAATTAAATTGAATGAATGATGCACAGTTTTTCTGATGATGTAGGTTATGATTTGGTTTATTCATGATATGACTATGCATGAATTGAGACTTTGAATTTTAAACATACCATACCATTTGCATTTGTAAGTAATAACAAACTATTATCGTACAAAAGAAACATGACTTTTAGGCATTGCAAGAGTAATTATAAATATGATTATTTCCAATCTATATATTAGAATTTTATATAATTAAACTGTATAAAAATTTCCTCCATTTTCTTTAATAAGGAATAAAGATAAAGAATTGATTATAATTTTTCTTAATTTCAAATATTAATTTAAAGCATTGCCTAAATAAGTGTTTGAAATTTTGACATTCGATTTGTCTTTTTCTTAGAAGACTATTGTAAATTATATAAAATAATGATTGCATAATTTCACATATAGAAAAGAATATCTTACAATTTATACGCTATGTTTTAATAAACTAAACTTCTTGTTATTTGTATATATTATACAAGACATCTAAACTTTTTTATTAATTTTCAAAATCAAATCTAAATAAATTCAATACCTTATAATATAGTCAAGTTTCATCTTTTTTTCTTCTTATTGTTGATATCAAATTTGAGCTTCTATAAGATATCATTAAAGTGATTGAGTCAATGTCATAGGCTCGTGGATTAGGCAGAAGTTAATGCTATCAATTGAAATCATACATCTATCAATTATTTCATTGTCATAAGAAATTAATATGTGTTTTTTCATTGAATTTTTGTCATGGAACACTTTTTCAATTATTTTAAGTTATGCATGAAACTTACTTCTGAAAAATTACTTTTTCATAATTACTTTTGAAAAACTTAGTTTAGTATGGTGAAGGTTAACATTCAACTTATCATGCATGCAGTTTAATCATAAGTTAATATATCTTATTACTTCAATCATATGTGACAGAAATATTTTTCTTTTACAAGCTACAAATGTAAAGTCCTACTAACAAGTGTGAGGCTTATTTACTAGCTA
>JAOTJB010000001.1:26273695-26292054 GCA_027123815.1 Erythroxylum minutifolium
GACTAAATTTTTTAAGATTGAGCTTAAATTGGAAACCGGAACATTGGCAATGCTAATTTTCCAACCCACATCGTCCACTAAATTGTAAACCTAATACATGATTAGTATATCACATTCAGACAAAATTTTATGCTTCTGTCTCAATTTGCAGCTTTAAGTTATTGAAACTTTAGTGCATTAAACGCCAAAGACGACAGGAAGCTGCCTAACCGACTAGAGTTGGATTACTTCTTGACAAGAAAAGAAGTATCGAAGAAGGAACCTTTTGTCTTCTTTACGTAATGATAGAATTCTTGCATGCTTGAAGAGGAACCCTATCCATGTCCAAGTTCAACCTTTTGTCTTCTTTACCTTTCTGTTACGTGAAAACAAGAACCAACTTTCATTCTGCTTACCCCATTATATAAGATTATCATCTTTAGTTTTTTTTTGGATAACTCATGTTCCAGGCTTCGCCCAACTAATCTTGGGACCTATAAACTATCTATTTAGACTCATAGATAGATAAATTCGGGTCTGATTTTAGACAGTATTAAGAGTACCTGTTCTAAATGATGGGCCACCACTAGGAGAATTGCATCACCTAAAATAAAAGTTGCTCCTTCCCAGATTCAAACCCACGACCTCTACACAATCCTCTCCCTCTTCCATCTTTTTCTTTTTCTATTTTGCTCCGGAGTGTAAGATCGGCAAGATTGTCTGACACGAAGTCAAAATGTTCAACTCAAGTTGAAGAGAGTTCAGGTCGGATTTAGTTTTTTTGAAAAATTTTGAGTTTTAAGCTGAATTTAGACTTGGACTAAAATTTTCAACGAAACGATAATGTATTTTATTTTTTAGAATTAAAAATATATTTACTAAAATTTATTTCCACCTCAGTCGAATCTGATCAAACTTCAAGACGCCAAAATTTAATCAGGTTTGAACTTGGAACTCGAACTGTGATCAAAAGTTTCAAAGAAACGATAATGTTTTTACGTTTTAGAATTAAAAATATACTTAATCGAATTTAATTCGAGCTTGATCGGGTCCAATCGAACTTCAAATCATTTAAATTTAATAAAGTTTAAACTCATAATTCGAATTTTGATGAAAATTTTCATAGGGAACACTCATGGACCTTAATACAAACTTTAAGCTGAGAAACATACCGTACCACATATTGGAAAATGGAGAAGACATATGAGCGTGGAATGATAATTTGTTTGAGTGTAATCATCTCTTCTTAACGAGTGAAATCTCTCATCTAATTAACAAAGTTCCTCTCAATGCTAAAGTATCCTCGCTAATGCCTGACGAGTAATTGAGTGGCAACTTTGGAGAATTTAACTTGCTAACGGTGTACTTCCCTCGGATCGTTAAAAAGCTGACGAAGGATAGTATAATTTGGGGGATCAAATCTCATGTACCACTTATGATGTTTTTATCATATTCTATGAAATGTTATTCATATATTTGCGTAGATTTTACTTAAATATATAGATAAAATTTAATAAAATATAATAAAAGAAACAAAAGATTTGACAGAATAATTTAAAAGCCAGGTATCTCATTGGGGTATTCACCGACAAGTCATGTTGTAAGACACCAAAGGCTAAGGGGGAAATTGTACCCTAGTTCAACACCATAAGGAAAAATTCCTTGAAAAGCATCAATACTCACCTGAGTATTTATCAAGAACAAAATCAGAAAAAAATGAAACATAGTTTGGCTCTTTTGATCCTACATGCGTGTTATGCAAAGAAGCTAACAGAGAACAGACATTATTTGAACAGATGTTATTTTATAAGAATAATTAATTAATAAAAAAGTGATCCATTAATAATTTAATCAACTTTTGATAATAAGAGTTATTAAATAAATTGAATTAAAAAGTTAAAAACTAAACAGAAAAATTAGATAGTTCAAAATTTTTAGATTAAATCAGCCAAACTTGTTAGATTTTTTAATTATTAATAAATCCTAGTAAATTGTCTTCAAAATTCTAGATAAAGTTGAAATCTTAATTATTCTTTTCTAGGAATATCAATAATGGTCCAGTCCGCTCGGTCTCGTCTATTGTTAACCTCAACTAGCCCATCTTAATCTGCGGACTTTCATAGACAGAAGCTAGGCTGGGCTGAGGGCAACCTAAGCCTGACCCAACCTATTAACATTTTTATTCTTTTCGTATGCCCGATGAACAAGCAATTGCTAAAGTTTATGGCATAGTTTGTATTCCAAACCGGAAAAAAAAGATGAGAATTATGTATCTTAGGATTTCAAATAAGTGTTGTGTTACCCGAAGGTTGTATTAATTAATGAATAATTATTATACTATATTTTTATAAATTTTAGGATCACAATGACTTCAAATTTTATTTATTTTATAATAAAAATATGAAAATTTATTTAATATTATAGTAAAAATATTTCAAATTAAAAAGTGCGCTAACATGTTCAAATTTTCAGATTTTAATAAAAATATTATTGTCATATATTATATTTATATCAAGTATAGATTTTATTCTTCAATTAAAACATAAATAATGAACAAAAACACTAATTTAGCGTAATGAAAATTTTAATATTGGACCACTTTTATTAAAAATTAAAAATTTAAACATTTTAATTTCACTTTTAAAATTAAGATTATTATTACAATACTATATTTGTCAGAATTATTGCCTGTTTAATAAATTATAATTTATTATTAATTATCTTTTTTTATTCCTTACTCGTTTTTTTTTTATCAACTAACCAAGCACCTCCTTAATCAACCTGGTCCGACTTTAAACCGACTCGATTAACTTTTATCATTCCTAACTAAATCCTCAACCTATTATTAGAGGATTAATCAGTTGGTCCACCCTAAAGGTAAAAGGTTATTTCTTTTTAGTTTTTACCTCGTTCTTCTGTTTACTTTTTGGATAATAATCGTCACGTGAGGAATTGGAATAGGCAAATGGCAATTGGCTAGTGAAGCAGCTTGTAACTTGATCAGCAAGATAGAAATGAAAAAAGTATTATAATCCAACGGCCAAGATGATCTTAATTTCATTAGTATAAGATATTCTCCTTACTCCTAATTCAAGACCCACCGCGTCGTCTTACCCAACCTAACCGTCTCCTGCCACGTACTCTCCACTAGATATCCCAAATCTACACTCTAAAACCTCCTCCTTCTCACATCCGCCGTTGGATGCAATAACCAGCAGTCTAATCCAACGGGTGTTGACAGATTTGAATATAACAGTAACTGATTAAGTGACTATACTGAATCAAACGTATAAAAATCTGCCACGTATCACGTTCCAATCTGGTAACACCGTCAGATTACCATTTACGAAAACCCCGAAATTTTTTTTAATCAAATTCCGTCACTATCATTCACTCACTTCCTGACTCACTTCTCTCTCTAATCGAGGAAAACCATTCCGCGTTTCTCTAAGTTCACATCTCTTGCGTTTCGATTAACCGGAAACCTAACTCGATCCGCCGCCGAATTGAAGGTTCCGGCGAGTAGAAAAAAGCTTTGTTTGTTTGATGTTTTACTTTAAGTTGTGCTAGGTTTTCGAGAAACGACGCTCACTCTTGTGGTTTGGTTTGCAGTAGTGGAGCAGTAGATGAGCAGCGTCCTTTTTGATGAAGACTTGAGGACCTAGCGGCCTGGATTTCGTCACCTGATGGATGGAGGTAGCGTCTCTAGACTTAATTGTTCTGGTACTGTCCGTTTCTTACTTTTCTTTTTCTCTTTTAATATTCCTAGTTAATAGAAAGCAGATGACTCTAGGGTTGCAATACTGCTATACCTACTTTGATTCTTACTTTGAAGTTGTGAGTTCAAGTTTTAGAAACGTAACCGAGGATTTATTAAATGCTTAACCAACTGGAGTTAGGTTTTTGTTTCATGTAGTCGCGTTAATGCTTGGATAGTCTTGCGTTCGGTCAAGACAAAACTTTTTCACATATGTATGCAAGTGTATGCTTGTTTTGCACTTTTAAATATATGGTGCTACTTTGAAGGGAAAGTTGGTTAATTTTTAATTGATCGAAATAGTAGCTTGCTTTCTCTATTCAATCTGATTACTGAGTTTCACTACAGCGACCGATAGATTCTGAAACTAGAGATTGTGTTCTTGTGGTAAGGATTTATGGAGGTTAACTTGAATAAACTGAATATTTTTCTGTTGAGAACAATATTAAAAGCAGCTGGCACTAGTCTTTCCCTTTTTGGATTTTTTTTTGGACTTTATGTGCTAGATTCTAATGATCGCATCTGCAATTAAAGTGCACCTGTTGTTTTTCAACCTGCAATGAGGTTAAAGTTCTTCGAGGTAGCAAATTTAATGTGCTCTGGAGGACTAATTGATTTTCTTCTTTGCTTAAGCTTGTTTGAATGAGCCCTTACACTATACTTCTTACCTTTGGAAATTTAACGTTATGTAATAACTATACTTCTTTCCTTTGGAAATTTAACGTTATGTCCATTATTTTTGTCTTTTCTTCCATAAAGAATCCATTTATTTGTCTTTAGTTTTGACTTGTCTTTAGAAATTTCTTGTCAAATAAATACTCACCCTCGTATTAAGATTATTGTCCTGCTGCATCATTCTTTATGAAGTTAAATGATTTCCGCTTTAAAAGTGAGACTTGTCCTAGAACCATAGGATATTAATTTTTAAGTCTTCTTCTTTGGATTAATCATTTGCTTAATTCAACAGAAAAACAGAAACATTATTAGAAGTTTCTCCAATGACTAAGTTATCCGTTGTTTCCTATTATCTTACACCTAGTTATTAAATGAAGATAGCTTTATTTTTTTATGAAATGAAGCAGTTTAGCTCCATCAGTTTAGTTTTCTGCTTAAATCGTTGGCGAGTTGCTGACTAAATAAGGTTGGCTGATAGAACAGAGCTGGGAGTTGCCAGAGCTGTTGTCAGACTTATTACAACTTTATCTAAATATATTTGTCTCTTTTGTTGGTGATGTACTACCTAACATGTGTAGTTATGTTTTTCAGCTGTATACTCTATCTGAACCACGGTTGAGCTAGTAACAAGCATTACTGATTAGTGTGAAGATAGAGCCTCTTGTGAGAAAGATAAAGATAAAGAAATTCTGTTTTTTGGCATCTGTTTCATAGGGGTTAATGTTGATGAACAGTAGCTTGCATGATTCAATTTTTTACTTAATCAGCCTATGGTGGATAAATTGTCCATTCTTGTTCCTTTTATTCACACCATATGAGTTATATTTAAAATGAAATTGCTCACAACCAGAAATAGGAGCTCAATCAACTGTTTAATGTGCCTAATGTAAAGTTCAAACCCTGTGTGAAGTTTGGGATTTGTTACGCTAATCCAAAAGATTGTTTAGTCCTGGTAGTGTTTTTGCAAAATCCATATATGATGCCAGATTTTATGACTACATACTTGACCAAGGTCTCTTAAAAGTTGGTTTGCAAAAGCTAAAAGAAAAATAATCCATCGGTGTTTGCTGGATTCCATTCTTCTGATTCATGAAAAGGACTTGGTGAAAGTATTTCTATCATTTCCAGTGTATATTTAGGTTAATTATGAATTCATGGTCTGTGTTCTTGATATCTGGTTCAGTATCTGGACATTATACCTTTTGCAGCTTTCTGCTGTGGCAGGGTATCTTTCTAGCCTCAATAAGTAACTAATCTATGCATGACAGCTTGTGGAAACACACACAGTCTCTCTCTTGCACTCACATGCTTCTTGACGTTGCAGGCATATACCCATGGATTATGATGACAATGATTTTCAGAGCCAGAATCTTCAGTTAGCTGGTGAAGGGAGCAACAAATTCCCACCTACTTTGCAGCCATATGCTCTTTCCAAGTTTGATTTTGATGACGCTCTTCATGGATCTTTGAGATTCGATGGTTTGGTTGAAACTGAGGTCTTTCTTGGTATTGAAAGCAACGAAGATAATCATTGGATTGAAGATTTCTCCCGTGGTAATAGTGGGATACAGTTTAACTCAAGTGCTGCTGAGTCTTGCTCAATTTCAAGGCACAACAATGTTTGGTCAGAGGCTACTTCCTCTGAATCTGTTGAAATGTTATTAAAATCTGTTGGCCAGGAAGAAATCGTCCCTGTACAAACCAGCAATAAGGAATTAGATGCCTGTGATGAACTGGGCTGTATAATAAAGACAATGGAGCCCAGTTTGAAGTATGATAATGGCACACCATCTAGTGTTGGTGATATGTCGGGTTTACAGCCCATATTACCACCGGATGAAGGTATAGATAATGTTTGTGTGGCAAGTGAAGTTGGAGGGCAGTATCCCCAGGTTGATGATAATTCACAAACTCGTGAGGATAACCTATCTGGTGAAAGGGATTTAAATGACCAAACTTCTATCAGTGCTGAAGACTGCATAGCTGTCACCGAGGGAAGTTTGGTGCCTGATGATGGCGGTAATGAGGTTAGTGAAAAGGAAAACACTATGATTACTGTATCTTTGGATGAGATGAAAGAAAAAGCTTCTACTTCAGGGATCCAGGCTGGTTGCTTGTTGGAATCTTCAGAAAACACTATTGGAGGCAGTGATGAACTGAAAAAGGAAAATCATCCGAATTTTAGGAATAGGTCTGACGAAGATAGTGTTAATGTTCCAGATGCTTACTGTGAGCACCGAGAGGAACAGCATCAGTTAATGCAACAGTTTCAGGGGGGTAATCCAGTCATGGACACAAATGTGTTCCGTAGTAGTTCTCCTCATTTGGATACCACAAACTTGAGTAATATGGAGGAACCACCAAGCATAGAATCAAAGCAAGACTCTGGCTTGTCTGAAAAATTAGACATTGTTGATCAGTTTAGAGTTGTTAAGCATGAGGTAGAACCGAGGAGTGATGTTATTGTTGAGAAACATGAAGTTAATGAGTTAGATCATTCCTCATCACATAACAAAAAGATCGTGGATAATAATGAAGTGACTCTGTTGTGTAAGGAAGAAATTGAACCTTCAAAAGGAAAAATAGATTGTAGCAACAGTAGCCATGGGGATGGTAGTTCTAATGTGGGATTGCAAAGTTCGGCAGCTGAATTTCTTGGTGAAAAGCATGGAGAAAGCCATACTTCATCAGCAACAATGACTGAATCAAAAGGAAATTGCATGAGAGGCATCATGATTGAGCAGTCTGGTACTCCTGTATGTGATGAAAATCTTCCTGCTGAGGGAAAGGAAAGCACAGAGTTGCCTTCTGACAACAGTACGATGGAAGCTGTTGTTGATCAGTCTCTTGTCATAGACAAAAGGGTTGGAGCCACGTGCTTTGGTGGTGGTTTGGAAAATAAGTTAATAGACTCAAAATTACCGTCTGATTCTGTTGGAATTAAAACAGGTGTGAAATCATCCTGACCATTAACTGTCAAGTAATGTTTTGTTTTGAATTTCAATTATTTAAGTGTTAACTTGCTTCTGAAGATAATGTAGGTGGTAGTATTGGGCCAGCAGAACATGCCATTGCTAGCAATACTCCTATTGATCAAGGTGATGTTGAAAAGTCAACTTTACCCTTGGTGGGGTGTATCTACACAGGCAAGAATGAAGATGACTTGACTATGGCTTCAGTTGAAGCAAGAACACCAGATTCCAAGACATCAATGAGACTACAAACTGGATCAGATCCTGCTGCGGAATCTGAGAGGATCACTATTTCTGGTGGATCTGGGCCGATGCTCATTGAATCAGGTGATCAGTCTCTGTTAACATTTGATGCTTGTAAAACAGAAAGCCATGGTGAACCTCAAGCAGTATTCAGTAACAAATGCAGTCAAAAGAATGCGGAAGAAATTGACGTGTGTCCAGTGCCTTGTGATTCAACTGAAAAAAATGGAGATGCTGAATTGGTAGTAAAAGCAGTTGATGCAAAAGAATCTTATGGTGAGCATTTGTAACTTCTATATTAAGTGTATGAAATCAATTATTTGTCTTTTTCTCATTCTCAAGTTTGATTAGCTATAGTTCTTAAGATATTGTAGGTTCAGTTATGCGATCTCTAGCTCTTGATGTTTACTTGAAAGACTAGTGTTTGTTCTTTTTTCCTCTACAGAATTTATATTTGATATACGTATTCCTGGTTTGCATTTAGTGTTACCAGATGCTACATAACTTCTGCACCCAATTTCTTGCTATGTTTTACTTCCTGTTGCGTTGCTCTCATGGTCCACTATTTACCGATATAGATGCACGCAAATATGAATAGCATTGTGATGAAAGTGATGAGAAATTTCCTATGTACTACAGCGTCTGGAAAAAATATTTATCTTTGGTTTGCTGAAAGCAAGTCATTTAATAAAATTTCTTGTCATAGACACTGAACCAGCTGTAGGCAACAGTGATGTGCTCGGAGCTGTGGCTTCTTCCATGGGGGGGTCTGCACATGGTGCTGGTCAAAAGGACCTGCAAGAAAATGAGCTGATGACAAGTTCCACAGTTATAAATTATGGGCTACCTGCCGTTCCAATTACAAGTGGTGTGTAACTTAACTTTCACTATTTTTCAAGATCTGTTTGCCCCATGCTTGTTAATTAAAACTCTCAAGCATTCTTTATTCCTGTGGTTTCTAAATCTCAAACTATCTTTTTGGATTAGAATCTGGTGGAAGTTCTAATCAGGTTGAGCAAGTTAGTATTTCTTCTACTGTCAATGGAACTGCTGAACTTCCTCACAATGAAATAATAAAGGATGGAGTGAAAGGAATTCCAGGTCCAACTTTATTAGCTTCTGAGATCACTGATGTTGATATCAGCAAAGGTTCATCTGCTTCAGGTGATGCTAAGCAAAATGATGTAGCTGTAGATGAGAGGAGCTTCACTTTTGAAGTTAGCCTACCAGCAGATACGCCTCAGAAGGAGGAAATGGCCAAATGGCATCCCATTTCTTCTACAATAACTAACAGAATGGTATCTGTGCTTCTTGTCTAGGAATTTATGACCACTTCACATTTTATATATTTTATTGCTGTGCTTAGTTAGCCTGATTTTCTTCTTTCCAGAAAAGGGTGTATGCATACCATTTTTTGGAAACTTAGTTTATAATATTTCTTATTTGGGAGAAAATTTGGGAAAGAGGCTCTTTGTCCAGTTCCAGCTTGGTTCTCTGAAAAAGGATGGCAAGGAACCGAGTTTTCTTTCCTCTGAATTTGGACAGGTTGTCTTCAGTAAACACATTTTCTAAGCTATAGGAAAGTCTCCATGGATCAGGTTATTTTTTTATTCACAGGAAGACGAACAATAGGAGAAATTGTAAAGCACAATGAGAACAAGTGATTTTTTTCTCTGCATGAGTTACCTGAATGATTCAAAGCATTTTTTATTTGTATAATTTCAACAATACACTTTAATACTTCATATTGCTCACTTCTGTTTGTTTCATTTTGCTTTTCATATTTCTGAAGATTGTGGATGGAACTCCTTCAACTTCTGACTTAGGCCTGTCAAATCCCAAGGCTCCTGAAGAAGTTTCTCAAGGAAGTCAAAAGACTTCTGCAGTTGCACCACATAGTGGTTCTAAAAGTAAAACTGATCGTAAAACAAGGCGATCTTCTGTTAAGGCCGCAGCTAAAGGAACTCCTAAAAAAGGAACTGGGAAAGAATCCACTCCTTTGAGACTAGATAGGGGAGATAAACTAGCAAGTGTTTCCCTCAGTCCATCTGGGATTTCTCAACTTGTGCAACCAAATGAGATGCAGCGATATGGACATGTTGATTCCTCCACTTTAAAACCCTTTGTTCTTGCAGCATCAACCACTAGTCTGCCGGATTTGAATTCTTCTGTTTCTGCATCAGCAATGTTTCAACAACCTTTCACTGACTTACAACAAGTGCAATTGCGTGCTCAGATCTTTGTTTATGGAGCTTTAATGTATGAGTGTTTCCTAACTTTCTCCCTGTTTATAAGTCATTCTATTTCTGATGTATTTAACTAGCAAAGACTTTCATTGGTTGATAGTCCTTTCACGTACGTCTAACTTTCTGCTGTTGTTGAAATTCATCTTGCAGTCAAGGGATAGCACCTGATGAAGCATATATGATATCAGCATTTGGAGGAGCTGGTTAGTGAGTCTTTTCCTTCTCTGAAATCGCTCCCAGTGTTTTCTAGTCCATTTTTATCTTATAATAAGTCACTATTTTAACATCATGGTCTTGTAGATGGTGGTAGGAGCATTTGGGAGAATGCATTGCGCTCATTTATAGAGAGGCTCCACGGCCAGAAGCCACATTTTGCTACTCCCGAAACACCTTTGCAGTCACGCACAGGTACCTTGTTTTTTTTTCCCTGTAACAGAAACCAATATTTCTAGCTTCATAGTTTGGTTATCATTGAATTGATTGGTTATCTAAGCATTTATGGCTTGAGATCGTAGGTGCTAGAGGTCCTGATCAATCAATTAAGCAAAGTGCACCTGGTAACAAGGCATTATCAACTTCCATTGGTCAAGTTAGCACCAAGGGGACAACAACTGCAAACCCCACGGCACCCCTTTCCTCACCACTTTGGAGTTTTCCTACCCCATCCAGTGGTATGCCAAGGGGTCCAGTTATAAATTATCAACGAGCACTTTCACCTTTGCATCCCCATCAAAGTCCATCAATAAGGAGTTTTGCTGGGAATCCTTCTTGGATCTCTCAGGCACCTTTTTGTGGTTCCTGGGTTTCTTCTCCACAAACTGCTGCACTTGATGCAAGTGGTCATTTCTCCATGCAGTTTCCTATATCAGAAACTATTCAATTGACACCTTCAAAAGACTCATCTATGCCACATTCTTCTGGTGTAAAGCACATTTTCCCTTTCCCTGTGGCGCAGACCGAGGCTTCTCCTGGTGTATTTGCTGGTGCTTCTGCACCAGATTTACGGAAGATGGCATCATCTGATCGACCTTCTACTGAGCCCAAGACTAGGAAAAGAAAAAAGACTTCAGTCTCTGAGACTCCTGGCCATAATATTTTGAATCCCCTATCTCAAGAAGAAGCAGTTTCAGTTTCTGCTGTTGCAAGCCATGTATCTACTTCTGTTGCTGTCACAACCCCTCTTAACTTTGTTTCTAAAGCCCCTCCTGAGAAAATTGTTACATCTGTGCCTGTTACTACTACTGATCTCGGAAGAATGGATCAAAATATAGCAGGGAGTGCAGTTTCATATGAGGAAACTCTTTTTAAAGTAAAAGAGGCTAGAGTGCAGGCAGAGGATGCTGCTGCTTTTGCTGCTGCTGCTGTTAGTCATAGTCAGGGAATATGGAATCAGCTGGAGAAGCAGAGAAAGACTGGAATGTCACCGGATATTGAAACCAAACTGATGTCTGCGGCTGCTGCAATAGATGCTGCTGCTGCTGTGGCAAAGGCAGCAGCAGCAGCTGCCAATGTTGCATCTAATGCTGCATTGCAAGCGAAACTGATGGCTGATGAAACTGTAACATCTACTAGTTACAGAAATGATGATCAAAGCTATGCATTTTCACTTTCTGGTGGTGTTAATAACATGGGAAAGGCAACTCCTGCATCCATTTTGAGCGCCGATGATGGAGCAAACAATTCTAGTTCGATCCTTGTTGCTGCAAGAGAGGCTGCCAGAAGAAGAGTTGAAGCTGCTTCTGCTGCATCAAAACAAGCTGAGAACATGGATGCTATTGTGAAAGCTGCAGAATTGGCTGCAGAGGCTGTAGCTCAGGCTGGAAAAATAGTTGCCATGGGCGATACCTTTTCGATGGATGAGGCAGTAGCATCTGGTTCAGAGGGTTATTTAAAAGTAGCTCAAGTAACTTCTGGAAGAGGCTCTAAATTCATTGATGTCAGTAGAGAAAATCTTAAAATAGATAAATCTGGAGGTGGTCTGGACACTTCTTCCAGACGCATAGAAGAGACCAATTACCTGAGGCCTCCTACTTCAATAGGGACCTGTGAAGATGATATGAGACTGGTAGATGTCATTTCTAGTTCTGGTGCTTCCGTAGCAAAAGATGCTAGGACACAAAAGGGCAGGAAAGCTTCTGATTTGTCTAAGACCATTGGGGTGGTTCCTGAATCTGAGAATGGATCAAGATCTTCCCAGAATGAATTTGAAAAAACTGAGGAGATGTTAAAGGGAAATAGCATCAAGAAGGGTTCCCATGTTGAGGTTTCATAATTTCCATTTATTTTCTTGCCCTTTATACTTTGGAGATTGTTTTGGTGGTGATGTTGGTTAATGTTATTTACCAGTATTTTATGGTTTTATGTTTGCTGCATTCATTAATGTGATCATTTTTCTAGGTTTTCAAGGGTGGGAATGGATTTAAATCGGCCTGGTTCACAGCCAATGTGTTGAGTCTAAAGGATGGGATGGCTCATGTCAGTTATGATGAGCTTAGAACCGCTGAAGGTAAGGTATTCTTGATGTTAACAGTGCA
The DNA here is from genome assembly GCA_027123815.1 of Erythroxylum minutifolium. NCBI lineage: Eukaryota > Viridiplantae > Streptophyta > Magnoliopsida > Malpighiales > Erythroxylaceae > Erythroxylum > Erythroxylum minutifolium. The sequence goes on from JAOTJB010000001.1 coordinate 26,286,102, forward strand.
TGTTTTAGGATAAGCTGAATTCAATCTCCTGTTAAAAGCTGGAAAGTTTGATAATATTCTGTTCCTTGTCTTGGTGAACATTTTGTGGGGAAAGTAATAATTTTGAAATTTTATTATGCCTTCAGTGCTCAGGTTTCTGGTATATACACACTATTTTCAGGAGAAACTTGATTTCTGTTTATTCTTGTACACAATCTGCGGTGCAATCATGTATTTGAACTTGTTTGGAATGGTTATGGGCTCTATTTGTCTGGTTTGTTGTAAAATGTCTTATGTAAAGGAACTTTGTTGTATATGAATTTATATGCACTGAGATGCATGTACAGAGACATTCAGTTTGGCTTTGCTCCAGAATACAAGTGTATTTTCACTCTGTTCATGTTAGTCAGTTTCATTCCCTATGCCTCATATAAGCATGCACTTGATGCATTGCCTCAACGACTGAGGTTCCTGCTTTAAAAGCAGTTGATCATTTGCATTCAACTATTTGATTTGGGTAGGAGCGGAGAAGCTAGAAGAGTGGGTGCCACTTTTTGATGAAGGAAGTACATCACCCAAAATACGCATTGCTCGTCGTGTTACTGCAATGCCATTTGAAGGAACAAGAAAGAGACGCAGGGCTGCAGTTGTAGACGACCCTTGGTCTGTAGGTGATAGAGTTGATGCTTGGATTCAAGATAGGTATGCATTGAATGTTTATATTTGTAGTTCACATGACTGACATTGATAGATCATCCGAAACTCATTGGTTAAGTACCTTATTGTAGTTTGCAGAGTGTTAGTACCTTATTGTAGTTTGCAGAGTGTTATGTACTGGATGGCTCCTGTAATTCGGTTACATTTTGTTGGTGTATAGAAGCAAGTTTATCTATTTAGTCCTTATATGGTTTTTCCAAAGGATTCAGGATCTGTTCTTTGTTTGCAAATTATATCTGCTTTAGGATAATATCAAACTATTATTGCGATATGATACTACTGTGTTCAATATGATAAGTCTAGAGAGAGAGTGTGTGAATGATATACACACATATGTAAAGTAATAATAGGCCTTTGTATACTAAACCTAGCCAAGATACATTATTGATCAACAAATTGATCTAATTCATACTTTAAAAGCCAGCTTATCTAAGTTATCTAATTATGAGATTGATAACTAGCAGAATAAAAGCTATTAGAAAGCCTTTTCTGTTGTCTCCGCATAACTGTAACAGCTATGAACTGTAAGTTAATAATCCAGTTTCCTTTATTTAATATGTATAAAAATTATTAAAATCAATGGAAACTTAATATCTGCATGATAGGCAACCTTAGCAATGTAAATAAACTATGCCATATAAAATGCTAAAACAGAAGGACAGTGGGTCCTATAATGCCCTTTACTGTTTGTATGTGATCTACGTATTGTCTTCTAACAAGTGCAATCAACCTGGTTGAATAAGTTTTTTTCTCTTTGGTTTGACCAGGCAAGTTACTATTTCATCATTTTAGTGGGATATGGCTTGTCTTCCTCAAAGATCATGAACTTTTTATTTTTTAAATTATCTCCTCTGTTTAAGAGTGTCCTTACCTGACTGACCAAATTTATTTTTACTCTTGTACATTTATTTTTCAGCTGGTGGGAAGGGATTATTACTGAAAAGAGTATTAAAGATGAGACTATGTTCACTGTCCATTTTCCAGGTCTGTGTAACCAGAGATGCAATTTAATGATAATTAGAACCTGGAAATGCAACTCTATTGTTTGTTAACGGAGATTGTCCACTTGAAATGAGTTTTCTGCTTCTTTGGTTGCAGCCCAAAATGAAACATCTGTAGTCAGAGCCTGGCATCTCAGGTCATCGCTTATATGGAAAGATGGGGAATGGATTGAATGGTCTAGCTTGAGAGAAACCGATCATCCTACTCATGTGGTGCTTGTTAATTTCGTCTTTCTTCTTTCCTTTCCACAGCCCTCCCAGTATTATTTTCCCTGGTTTTGCTTTAGACTTTTCTTACTGTTGCAGTGTATCTACAATTTGGCTTTTTCAGGGTGATACACCACAGGAGAAGCGACAAAGAGTACGAAGCCCTGCTGTGGAAGCCAAGGGAAAGGATAAGATGCCAAAAATAGTTGATTTTCAGGAATCAGATAAACCTAATGAGCCAAGGTTGCTGGATATTTCTGCCGATGAGAGAATATTTAACATTGGAAAGATCGCTAGAGATAACAACAAACCAGATACATTGAGAATGACTCGGACTGGCTTGCAGAAAGAAGGATCACGAGTGGTTTTTGGAGTACCTAAGCCTGGAAAGAAAAGAAAATTCATGGAAGTAAGCAAGCATTATGTTTCAGGGGGGATCGGTAAGGTTAATGAACCAAACTATTCAGCTAAGTTCACTAGACCTATGAGACCTCAACAGTCAGGAACACGAGGTTGGAAAAATACTTCTAAAGTTGAAGCAAATGAAAAGCAAGCTGCCATCCCCAAGCCCAAAGTTCTCAAGTCTGGAAAACCACAATATGTTTCTGCTAGAACAATTTCTTCTCGAAAAGACAATTTATTGAGTGCACAGGTTTCTTCCACAGCGGAATGTCCTAGTGCAGATCATATTGCAAAGACCACAGATTCTTCGAGCCATGCTGAAAATACTTCAGAGAAGCATAACCTCGTGGACCTGCAATCGTTTTCTGGCTCTGAGGGAGACGAGGGCCCAGTCTTGTTTTCTTCACTTTCTCTACCCTCCAAGAAAATATCATCCAATGCTAAGCCTGAAAGGGTAAGTAAAGGAAAACTTGCCCCTGCGGGTGGAAAGCTGGGAAAAATTGAGGAGGACAAAGTTTTCAGTAGTAATACTTCAAAATCAGCAATTGATGTTACTGAGCCTCGGAGATCCAACCGCAGAATTCAACCAACATCAAGAGTAAGCGTTAAGATTTAGTATTTATAAGCCCATGACAAAATCAATTTTGCTGGAATTCCTTGTTAAACCATTATTTACTTGGTAGATATGTTCATACTAATCTTATTCAACTCTTTGCTTGATTTACTCTTTTTAATTTGTTTCTTTTAAATATTGTTGAAAAGGTTAGCGGGTCAATCTTACTATGCACTTCTGGATAACTTCTTTCTTATTCTTTTTGTCATTTAGAGAGTAATCACATAAAAGAGGTTTAACGTCTTTTAATTCAGATACTTGTTAGGTTTTTTATTGCCGCATTTGTGGTTGATGGTTTTGGTTCAATATTGAAAATGTACATGCATTTGGAGTGAGTGACCTGAAGAGCTTATATTCTTGTTCACAGCTATTAGAAGGCCTACAAAGCTCATTGATGGTTTCAAAAATTCCTTCTGCTCCGCATGATAAAAGTCAGAAAAGTAGGATTGGTTCCAGAGGTATGATCTCAAATCTTTTACTGTCTGCTATATTTATTGTGGAGCTAAATCAATTTCGTGTGCATGCCCTCAAACATGTATGAATCTAACTGCTCCATTACGGCAGGAAATAAGCATGATTGAAAAGGAGTAGCAAAAACGTGACATCCAAATTGAAAGAAACGAATCCTCGTTGGCTGGATGACCAAAGACAGCAGAGTAGCTTTTTATGTATATTTATATTATAGTAGTGGAGATAGCTAGCTAGGATTGAATGGAAGAAATTATCGCTTCCTCTGATGAGATGTAGCACTAGCAGATAGATGTTCATAGTCATATTATATTTTTATCTATTGTAGTTTGCTTGTTCACCATTATGACTTGATCTCGTCTCCTCTCCTCTCCTCTCCTCTCTTTAGGCAGTTACTGTAACTGTTTGTTTGTATTCTGAAATTCTTCTTTTAGTCGTTAATCTTTGATCGTTAATCTTTTAATGTACACCTTTTGGAATTATCATTTCAAGTTTAGTTACCCTAACGTTCTCTCTTTCATTGGAATCATGAATTCCACTTGCATTGTACTGCCATTGATAATCATGAAACCCTTCAGGTAGATGGAGTTGGGGCACCTGTTCTTACAGGGTGTTTTAATCTTGTGTCACTTAAGTTGATATAGCAGTAAAAGCAAAACGTGTACGCTGATCGACTCATCAAGTTCTCTAGGATTCACACAAAGAATAGCAAGTATCGTTGGTTTGTCTACGGAAATATACGAACGTAAATGTGTGAATGAGATCTAATAGAATATGGTAGGAAAGTATCGTTGGTTTGTCTACAGAAATATACGAACGTAAATGTGTGAATGAGATCTAATAGAATATGGTAGGAATTTGTTACCAGAAGTAGAGGATCTGGTCCTATGAGATAAGAGCAATCAAATCATCTTTTCATTTGAAGGTCAAAGTTTGTGGAAAGATTTTGTGTTAACAGTTTCAGTGCAACCTCGCAGTGATCGGATCACTTCAGAACCAGACACGTTTTGAATCAAACTACTCTTGACCTTTCCTACCCGTCATACTTTTAATCTCTATTATATATATTAACTTAAATAAACTATAGTTTATAGGAAAGGTGCAAGTCACATTCTAACCCTTTTTAAAAGATTCTTTTGCATTTTAAGATAGTTTATAGGAAAGGTGCAAGTCACATTCTAACGCTTTTTAAAAGATTCTTTTGCATTTTAACGTTTTAAAAATGGAATTAGTAATAACTAGTTAATATTTATTAGTATTTGCTAGTTAGAATGTTAATTTAATTTACATTTTGAAGTGATTAAGTATACATGTAATCTTAAAAACAATTTATTAAAGAGCTTTAACATCATTTTTTTGCAAAAAATTACAAAATAATATCAATTTATTTAATGTGTTTTTAAAATCTAGAGTTATTTTAACCAGTATATGTTATATGTCAAAAATATAATTCTTTATATATGTATATATTAATTTATATATTTTTATTTAATATTTTAAATTATTACATGTATTTTTTATTTTGTATATACTTAATATCTACATATTTTCAACTTAAATTTATTATTTAATATTAAATACGCACTAATTTTAAAACAATCAAGTACGTTAAGAAGTAATAAAATATTATAAACAATTAACGTTCACAGTTAAAATAATTAAAATTTTGGAAGGATACGTTGGTGTCAGTCGAAGGGTTTCAGACTAAGTAGAACTGAAACAAAGTATAGAGTGTAACTTTTAGGGGACGATTATCGATGTGGAGGTAAAGAGCAAACGATTCATTTTAAATATTTAGGATGTATTATACAGAGCAATGTAGAAATTGATAAAGACATAGTTCACGGTATCAGATCAGGATGTCTTAAATAGATAAGTACATTAAGAGTTTTATGTGACAATAAGATATCACTTAAACTTAAAGGTAAATTTTATCGTTTGGCAATTAGGTCGACCATGTTTTAGAGGACAGAATGTTGGCTCATCAAATAAATGCATAGTCACAGTCTTAATCGTGAAGGAAATGGGGATGTTTTGTTAGATGTACAACCTTATTAAGAGAGATAACGCCAAGAATATAATAGTAAGGAACAAATTAATGGTAGATAACATTATTGATAAATTAAGAAAGACAATACTTAGGTAATTTGAACATATTAAGAGGAGACAACAAAATGCTTTTGTGAAAAGATGCGGGACGATCGTACTTAAAAACTATAAGAGGGAAAAATAGAGGTCTAAAAAAATTTAAGAGGTAATCAAAAACGATATGACAATATTACAACTTACTAAGGACATAAATAGCAATAAAAAACTTTGGCATATTATGATTCAGATAAAGAATCTCTTATGAAGAAATCCTTATAGTTCTCATAAGTTTTTAAACTCTTTCCTCCTACAGTTACCCTAAACTTGTAAATAGAAAGTGTTACAGATTTAGCATAAGCCATTTTATAACTAAATAGCTTGAATTAGTAGTCTTAAAAGATGATGAAAATTATTTTTTTATTTTTATTTTTTTCTTTTATGAATTATTTGAAATAATTTCTCTACTAGTTAAAGATAA
>JAOTJB010000001.1:26304062-26317548 GCA_027123815.1 Erythroxylum minutifolium
TACAAAAACATCAAACAAAATAGATCCTAAAATTTCTGGAAATTTGTACAGATCTGGAAAATTGTTTGATAAAATTATTAAAACATTTTTAATAATTCTTCAAAAATTACAGAGGCATAAACTCATACCAATATATTCAAATAATGTTTCCAAAATCAAATTCCATGAAAATCATGTGTAACCTCATCAGTTTAACCAATAGATATCATATACCCAGTAGAAAGACAAATTTCATGCTTGTTCTTGTAAAGTCGAAATTAAATATTTTATTCACATTAAAAATATTTTCAATGACACTGAATCATTCATGTACATATTATGAATAGATTAGTGAAAGTAAATCCTAAAAATCAATTTTTTATAATTAATTTCGAGCAAAACATTACAAGACCCTAAGTTGTCACAACCATGAAAACAATTTTCACATGTCATGTATTCTATATCTAACAAGGCACAAGATGGCTCTAATACCACTGTTAGGTTCTGATCGTGCATCTCTTACATAATATATATCAAATAAAGTGGAAATAAAATGGAACCTCCAAAACCAGATCTACTCATGCATATAGTTATAGAAAAACAAAAACATGAAATGTAAGATGTTTACATACCTTTCTGGCGATCTCCTTCGTTCTTTAATATTCTCCACATTGGGTTTTCGTAACCACAACGATCAACACAGACCATCTCTAATGAAAGTCCACACAAATATAGAAGGATTAAACCTTACTAGGAGATGGTTAGAATTCTTTCTTTTTGCTAGTAAAGACAAGAACTCTTGAGAGAGTTAGAGAGAAAAAGTGTGTCTAAGAAAAAGAACCTTTCTTTTTGTCATTTGTGTCTTATACAAGATGCACGAAAATCATCTTAATTTTCTGCACCATTTGGCCTTCCATAACCCCCATCACTAATGGAAAGTTATGGGAAGTTAATAGTCATAAGTAACATGTATTAATGGAAGCTATGGTAAGTTAATGACTATGAAAAGCATGCATTAATGGAAGCCAACAACATTTGTTTCTAATCCATCCCATGCAACATTTTCTACCACGATCACATTGCAATACAATCCCGAAACACTCTATCATATCATGAATCACTATTTAAGACTATTTTACTCATCCTTTAGATCTCCTGTCTGTGTAACCCATTAGGTTCCCGGTTATGTTGGCTACTTGAATTAACACTTAATTCAAGTAAGTTAAGAATGGTATATAACAACACGTCATGACCTCCAATTGAGGGAAAAGTCAGTGGTTTAACTACAAACCCTTCCTTATGCAATGTTGCCATGCAATTTGTCCTTTCACCATCTAGACCCCACTTGGTTCAAAGTATGGTCAAAGTGTCAACTCCCACTAGACTGACTACGTCACATCTAGTCCATGTGTTATTAGATCTTGTTCTGAGGATCACATTACTTTATGTATCATTGAGGACTCTCTTTATGCACATATCTGCTCTAGCTAGAGGCTCTAAAGTAATGACCCTGACAAGAGGCTGTGGGTATCATCTCCTTCTATCATAAGTGGTGAATCCTTTATTGGCTACTAAATTACCTCTGAATACCTCAAGCTATACCCAATAACCACCTTATGAGTAACCCCAGAAAGGCACCAATGAATGAAGTCAAAGCATAAGATCAGTATCTGATATATCCTTAAGTACCTTAAGTCAAAGGATACTTGCACCATTGCTATGATGAGAAACTAGAATTGAATATCCATATGATTGTCTTATAGTAGGTCAATCAAATGTACTTACTATTAGTAAGCATCCACATGTTAACTCAAAACAACTCATGTCTACAACTTATGAGATCTACTACTCGATCTAAGCAAGGAGTATAATATGCGCTAGTCTATCCGGATTAATGATATCCCATCTCATTAATCCTATGACTAAGGAAAGTTTAGATGCTAATATAATTACATATGATACGAATCTCAAAAGGACTTCGTCAAATCAATTTAAGATTAACATCAAATCCATAAACGTATAAACAACGAAATAATGAAAAATGTCTTTATTAATCATAAATGATTTGTACAATAAGTGCTAAAGGTGATTACCTTTAGAGCATTTCTCTAACACTATCTACCACCAATACATTAGAACAGGCACTGTAACATTTCTTTTAACCATTTGACAATTTCACAATTCATATATTGACAAGTCATTTCAAGTCATAAAATCTATATCTGTGTTCATATATACAAGAAATAACCTACCACCATTAGAAGGGTGTCAAAATCATACTTGTATAATCATACTATACACATAGGAGCAATAAATATTCGTACAAATCATTTATGTACATGTAAGTTTTCTTTGAAATGCACTATGCTCACTTTTAAATTGTAATGTTCAATTACCCAATTCATATGTGATAAGTCCTATTTCATTTGTTTCTAGGTATTTAAAAAGTTTCATAAACATTAAAAAAGATTTGGTAAAAATAAAAAATGAAAACAAACTTGAAATAGTGCAATTTGGGCTAAGCCCATGGTGGTCTAAAAATAGGCAAAGAATCAGTCCTAAAGCAAATTATATGAAATACTCCAGTTGTTCCTTAATTTGCATATAGAAAACGTTCGAATTAGGTTTTGAGGTCTTCTATATATTTGTTCCCCTATACCTCTAGTTTCCATATAACTAACAATTAGACCATTTTAATTGTCCAATAATGAGATATAGACCAAATATCATAAGCTGCTCCAAAATAGGGGCAGCATCAAGTTACCATTTTCTATCTCAATTTTCAATGTCATAAAGCCATAATTAAGTCAAAGTGTCTACTAGATATTTTTATTTCTATATCTTAGTTTGATATGAAAATCAAATCACCTATTTTAGAGGCATGTAGGCTGAGTTATGATTCAAACAATGCAATTGGTTTAAATGAACCTAAGACATAGTTCCATTACAAGACATTCTCTTGTCATATACAACCACTTCCATAGAAAAATAACACCAAAGTAACACCGAAAATCATCTCAGAAACCATTACATATCCAAATGAATCTTTATATTCGTTCAAACATATACACAAAGATAAATTAAACTAAATGTAGTCCCAAACCTTAAAACTGACAAAGTAGTCCTAATGCCTTTTCTTCTCTTCCTCTTTGGCTTTGCTTGAATCACCAACTAGAAATACCATAAATGTAAATCCCAAATCCCAATTTCATCCTTATAATTCCCACTCTTTATAGAAAAAGCAAGAAAGATGACGATGAGAAAACAAACCATAAACTTTTACATTGATTTTTACCTAGGATTAGCTTGATTCCTTATGTAAAATGGTATGATTAAGGAAATGGAATGGAGAGGAGATGAGAAGAGAAAATTCTTACCTACATACATGTCCCTCTCCCCTCTCTTATACTCTCCTCATGAATTTTCTAGTATTAGACACATGTTTCAATCCCATTGGGCCATATGTTACAATCCTATTAGATCATGTGTTACGATTCTATTAGACCATATGTTACAATACTATTGGATCATGTGTTACAATGCTATTGGACCATGTGTTCCAATTCTATTGGGCCGTCTTTTATAATTCTATTGGAAAGACATGCTTTAATATTATTGTTCAAACTTTAGAAAAAATTGCATATTGGTCCTTCTTCTTCCTTTAATTCCCCTATTGGCCTATAATCTTATTAATTAATTTCATTCCCTTATGTCTTAATTTTCTAATGGCATGAATTTCATGCAATTTGGTTAATTATATCGAGAGTTATACCTAAAAAATTATAGGTTGTTCAAAAAGAAGGACAACAATCAAAACTCAACTTCAAAAAAAAATTCAAAAATCTTATAAGCAAAATTAAATTTTGGTTACTTCATCAAAATGTTAAACCATGTATCTAGTTTAATATAAAATTGGAATTATCTAATTTTGAGGTCTACAGGACAAGATATGGTCAAATTACATAATTCTATTCAGTAAAACCTATCCATCCAACGAGGTGCACATCCCAAATCAACTAACTTTGATCTTATCATGCAAAAGCAACATAAAAACATATCCAATTTAACAAAAAACGTCCCATTTGCTTTTGGAATACTTCTTCTACCAATTACCCTCACATCATGCTTATAAATCTAAGCAAACATATCAAAAATTCCTATACATATTTCAGGTCTAAATATGTATGTCCATGCCCAAATGAACAAATTTCCCATTTACCCATGTCTTTTATATTAAGTACTATTATGTCTCTTACCATACTTAGATGCACTTAATTCATTATGTTCACTTCTTAATACACCCTAGACATGCTATAATACTTCTAGGGTATATGTTGGAGCCTTACACTACTTCCTTTTGCTTCCTTAGGCTGAATAATTAAGATAAAATCCCCAAATATCAACTATGATATTTTGATGTTCAGTGGCAATTCTCTGAGCTTCACCTATAAAGAGGTCCTTTAAATTATGGCATTATGAGCATATATGAAAGAGATGTCCACTTTTGATACGAAACCCAAGAAATCTGAGTTCTTGAAACCCCCCTAATTCTATTAGTTTATTACCCCAACTTTCTATCCTAAGAACATTCTAGATCAAACCCCAATTTCATAAATTAAGACCCAATCCCAAAGAAATCAGAACTAATTCATGTTGTAAGTACTTACTTGTCGTTGCAAATTAATTTCTTAAAGTAACCAAGAAGACAATCACATCTCTCTTAAAGAAATCGAAATTCTGCAAATTTCATTAGTCAAATGTTGCAAAAGTTGTATTACAACCCTCATCTCATTCTATTCATATTGTATAAAATAAGATGACCTAAACTTCTAAAGCAAAAAATGGGCTTAATATTAACAACCCATAAAACAAGTTCAGAACTTAAACTAAATAAAAGCAAATAATGGGCTTCATACAAACAGCCCATAAAATAAGTTCAAAACTTAAACTAAATAAAAGCAACTAAATTATGAGCCCAATTAATATAATTAACCCTTTTATAAGAGATATTGAGCATATCTTCAAAATTGGCTAAGTACTATCCTCTTCACGCCTCCCTTGGAAAAATTACAAGCTTTGGCATGCCTTGGTGTTCCTTCATGGATGTCTTGGCCTCATCATGAATTTGAGATGTGATTAAGCCTTGAACAAATTCTTGCATAGCTTACTTGAACTTTAAAGCTTGTTGCCTTGTAATTGGTCCACTAGATATAGAAAGCTTGTTTTGTGAGTAGTGTTGTGGCATTAAACCTCTTTGCTAAGACTGGTTATATCATTCCCTCCCTCCATAAAAGGATTAATCCTCGAATGAGCCCCTACATTATCAAAAGGAGATAGGTCAACAACATCAAAAATAGCAGACATTTCGTACTCACCTGGCAAATTAATCTTATAGGTATTATCATTAATCCTTTCAGGCACTTGAAATGTTCCATCGTCTCTAAGATCCAACTTTGATTTCCTTTACTTAGGAAACCTCTCCTTCTTAAAATGCACCTAAACCCAATCACCAAGTTCAAATCTCATCAACTTGCGCCCTTGATTAGCCCTATGAGCATTTGCTTCATTACGCTTTTCTATTTGCTGCCTCGCCTTCACATGAATGTTCTTCACCAATTTAGCCATATATTATCCATCCCTGCTAGGTATCTCATTTAATGGAAAAGGACACAATTCCAAAGATGTTAAAGGGTTAAATCCATAAACTATATCAAATGGAGAATAACCAACAGTAGAATGAATGCTCCTATTATATGCAAATTCTACCATAGGCAAACATTCTTCCAAAGTTTTAAGATTTTTACCCACAACAGCACGTAAAAGAGAACCTAAAGTTCTATTTACCACTTCAGTTTGACCATTTGTTTTCAGTTTGACCATCTGTTTGAGGATGACATATAGTAGAAAACGACAGTTTAGTACCTAATTTTCCACAAAGCACACGCCAAAAGTAACTTAAAAACTTTACATCACAGTCAGAAACAATGGTTTTAGGAACACCATACAAACGCACAACATTTTTAAAGAACAAATCAGCAATATTTATGGCATCATCAGTTTTACAACATACAATAAAGTGTGCCATCTTACTAAATCTATCAACAACAACAAATATGTTATCCCTATCTTGTTTGGTCCTAGGCAGTCTTAAAACAAAGTCCATATATATGTCAATCTAAGGATGCTTAGGCACAGGCAAAGGGGTGTATAAACCATATGGATGGGTCTTTAATTTCGCATGTCTATATGCAACACACCTATAATAGACTTTCTCAACAACTTTTCTCATATTAGGCCAATAAAAATGTTCACAAAGTATGTCATATATCTTTAAAATGACCCATCAAACCCCCACAATGTGATTCACATACAAGTATGTCACATATAGAGCAATTAAACACGCAAAGCATATTCTCCTTAAACAAGTACGCATCATGTCTATAAAACTTTTGAAATGCAGTATGCTCACATGCACCATAAACATTCCAAAATCAGAATCCAAAGCATAAAAATCTCTAATAAACTTAAATACAAGAATTTTAGAACTTAAAGTATTAATTAGAGTGTACCTTCTTGATAGTGCATCAGCTACTACATTTTCTTTACCTTGCTTGTACTTGATCACATATGGAAAAGTTTCAATGAACTTTAGCCATCTTGCATGTCTCTTGTTCAACTTACCTTGGCCTTTTAAATGCTTAAGTGATTTATGGTCAGAATGCACTAAAAACTCCTTTGGCCATAAGTAGTGTTGCTAAATGTCTAATGCTCTCACCATGGCATAGAGCTCCTTGTCATAAGTGGAATAGTTCAGTTGTGGTCCATGAAGCTTCTCACTAACGAAAGCAATAGGACGCCTACCCTGTATCAAAATAGCACCAATCCGTATCCTGGAAGCATCACATTCAATTTTAAAAGCTTCATTAAAGTTAGGCAAACTTAGAACAAGTGCAGAATACAATATATCTTTCAAAGCATAAAATGCGAGTTCTTGTGTCTCATTCCACTTAAAGCCAACATCCTTTTTAATTATTTCAGTCAATGGTGCAGCAATGGTGCTAAAGTCCTTAATAAAACGCCTATAAAAGCTAATCAAACTATGAAAGCTATGCGCATCACTAACTGACTTAGGAGTAAGCCAATCTTTGATAGCCTTAACCTTCTCTTCATCAACATGAACACCACGACAGAAATAACAAAGCCAAGAAACACAACTTTATCAATACAAAAAGAACACTTTTTAAGCGTAGCATACAACTTTTCACTTCTAAGTGCCTCAAGTACAAATTTAAGATGCAAAACATGCTCATCTAGGATTTTTCTATAAATCAGAATATCATTAAAGTATATAACCACAAACTTGCCAATAATTTCATGCAAAACATGGTTTATCAATCTCATGAAAGTGCTAGGTGCGTTTGTCAAACCAAATGGCATGACCATCCATTCATACAAATCATATTTAGTTTTAAAAGCAGTTTTCCATTCATCTCCTACTTTCATCCTAATCTATTGATATCCATTTATGAGATCAAATTTTGTAAAGAAACGTGCACCATGTAACTTATCAAGCATATCATCCAGTCTAAGAATGGGCCGGTGATACTTTATCGTTATCTTATTTATTGCCCTGTAATCTATACACATGCGTCATATTCCATCTTTCTTTGGCACTAACAACAAAGGAACAACACATAGGCTTAAACTTTCCCTTACGTGGCCCTTCTCTAAAAGTTCCTCCTCTTGCTTCTAAAGTTCCTTTATCTCCTTGGGATTACTCCTATAAATTGGGCAGCTTGGAATTTGAGCTCCTAGCATAAAATCAATTTGGTATTCAATGCCCCTCAAAGGTGGAAGTCCCTTGGGCATCTCATATAGAGACAAATATGAGTATTCCTACAAAGCAGATTTAATAACACTAGGCATAGAAGAACCAAGGTCAACCTCATTATAAAGAGTTTCTCTATAGTTAAGCAAAATTAAAGGCTTATATGTGTACAACCCTTGTCTCAACTCTCTTGATTTTGTAAAAAAATACTCTTTTTTCTTTCGCTCTTCTTTTCACTCAACTCTCCTTTTTTATCACAGTTCCCTCTTTTCTTTCCTCACTAGTGCAATTTCTCTCAATTGGGCTTTTATTATCAATTTCTTTTATAGCCTCTTTTCCTTTTTTCTTTTTAACTCTCGGCCTCCCTTTATTGTAGATCTTCCATATCTTTTGCAAGCCTGATTTGATCCTCATAGACCTCCTTTAGCAATAGAGGACCTAAAACATAGGTCTGATCTCTCATTTTGAATAAGTACCTATTCTTATAGCCATCATAGATCACTCGCCTATCATACTGTAAAGGCCTCCCTAACAATATATGACCGCTTGTGTTAGTACTACATCACACAAAACCTCATCTGAATATCTACCAATGGATAATGCAACCATAACTTGCTTTTGCACCTTCACTTCCACAAATTCATTGAGTTATTATAGTTTGTATGGGCTAGGATGTTTGATAATAGGCAGCCCTAACATCTCCACTAAAATTTTACTAGCTACATTGGTGCAACTTTCTCTATCTATAATCATACTTCCCATTATCAAGAATTGGGTATGGAAGATGTTTTCTCTTTGCTCATCCACCTCAATCTTCTCTTGTACATTAAGAGCACGCCTAACTATAAGGGCTTCGACTTGGAAAGGTTTTTCCACTTGTACATCACTACAATCCTCTAATGGAGGCATTTCTTTATCTTCACTCTCTTGAGATTCAATTCCCCTATCATCCCTCAAAAGCATAATTTTCTATTTGGGCATTGAGAAGTTATATGACCAGATCCTAAACATTTGATATCTCTATGCTTGGAAGGTATATTAACAACATTAGAGTTATAGTTGGTACCTTTAGAGGCTGTCCCCTTGTCTTTGGAATTGTCCTTGTAGTCATTGGTCTTATCCTTTCCCTTCTTTTCCTTCTTAGGCCATTTGGAACTCCATGAACTTGAAGAATTAGAATTGTATGCCTTGTTAAAGCCCTAACTCTTTAATTGCCTTTCAATCTTCATGGGCATATTAACCATTTCCTTAATTTTCATGTAATGATGCAACTCCCTCACATTGGCTATACCTTTGTTTAAACTAGCAAGAAACCTTACCATGGTGGCCTCCCTATTCTCTTCAATATTAGCCTTGATCATGTCTATTTCTATCTCCTTATGATAGTCCTCCACACTTTTAGTACCTTGTGTCAAAGACTGGAGCCTTTGGTGCAACACCCATAGTAATAGCTAGGTACAAAGCGTTTCTTCATTATGTCCTTCATCACTTCCCATGTCTCAACAAGCCTTTCATTAACTCTTCTTCTACTCAATAACAGTTGATCTTACTAAATAGAACTATAGTGTGAGAATTCAACTGCCACCAACTTCACCTTTTTCTCTTATGAGTAGTTATGGCAAGTAAATATCATCTCAACTTTCTTTTCCCACTCTAGGTAGGCATCTGCATCATTTTTCCCTTGAAAAGGAGGTATCTTCATCTTAATGCTACCAATATTCTTGTCCACTCTTTCTACTTCTTCTTCCCTTCCTTTTTCATTTCTTGCTATATTACCACCTCTAAATCTACCCTACTATATCATCCACCTCTGCCTTGATTTCTACCCCTACGTCACTCCTCCTCATCATCCCCATCACAATCATCATACTCTTTATAATTGTATGCGTTTCAGATCGAAGTAGTAGAATCTCTTGTATTTCCCAAATCTCCTCTACCAGTAGATTGTGATTCCTCCTTCAATCTCTCAAACCTTTCTTCCATATCATCAAACCTCTAGTTAAGCCTCTCAAGTTGACGATACATGGCTTGCAAAGTGAAGTTCTTATCTGTTGGATTCCCTTGATCTTTCTTCTTTACACTATTATCACTTTCATTAGACATGTTGTTAAAACCTGGAAGAAAATGTTAGAAAGCACCTCACTAGTACTCCCTTACGTGTTTCACTCTAGAACAAAATTTTTTACCACTCGTGTTTAGGGATGGCAATTTGGGTTCGGGGTTTCAAGATCCCCATAGGGATTCTCCGTTTGGGGTGGGGATTGGAAAAAAAATCACCCCTAGAATCAGGAATGGGGCAAATATAATCCCTGAGACAGAGTCGAGGACGGGGACGGGGACGGGGACATGTTGAATAATCCCCGCCCCGTGTGGATACCCGTTTACGATAATTTTATAAATATATTATATATTTTTAATTTTATACTCTTTACTAAAAGTTGGGTATAATCGACGAAGACTACAACGTTTCAGTTGGATTAAATGAAATTTTTAATTGAGTAAATATTAACAATTGCAATTCTAAGAAGACTAATTGTCTATGTAAATATGAAGTGTAAGAAGCACGAATCAGTTTCTATAAAACGTAGAATATATTTTATAGAAGTGTGATATAATCATATGAACCAACTTTATATAGGTGCAGTCGTGCAGGGTGAGGGTTCTGAAATTCGGGTCCCCGCGGGAACTTCACAGGGATCTCAGGAATGGGGAATGAGACAAAAGTATCCCCACTTTGGGGATCGGGCACAGGGAGCAGGGTGCCCCACCCCGTTGCCATCCCTAGTCGTCACATACTGATTAGTTGGCTACTAATTAATCACTGGTCTGCTCAGCATCAAGTTCCCAGCAGCCTCAGGTTTCCTAGTAGTTCCAACTCCCACACTATGTCTAGAAGCGAGACGTCCGCAAATGATCCGACCAAGAAGTATTTTCAGGGGACTAGAGGATCATTAACAGGGAAAATTCTCCCTCTCTCCTTCTTTGTGGTGACTCGAACTCAAGACCTCCTACAAAGGAGAGCCTTAAGTGAGGAGTTGAAACTAATTAGGTCACTCCTACTTATCACTTGGAAGGCAACTTTTGAGTATACATTATATATTGGCCGGCTGTTCTCCAATATAGATAAGCAAATGTATGCTTCTCCTTCTTCAAAGCTTGCAATTCATTCAAAATAGCCCATTTTCTTAGACTGTCCCTATGAAGAATTGTCGTAGGTATCTCCTACTAGCAGTAGTAGCTGTTCTTGAGGTCTTCGGATACCATAGTTGTGGCACGAACAAGAACTGCAATTCTTCTTGTAGAGATATATCTATTAGATTGTTGTTTCGCTTGAGAACAGACCCTGAAGGTTGTGGTTACAAATCTTTTGAGCTTCATTGTGAAGACAACCACAAAACAGTGCTGTACTTGTCTTCTTCTGCAAAATATTACGTAAGCTAAATCAATTACGCAAACTTTAACATTCGAGTTATGGACAATGGTGTCCAAAAGGATAACTGCTCATCACTTCCTCGCCATCCTCTAATATGGGATCTAGTTTACTCTACAAAGGTGTTTCACTTGGTTTATGGATATTATAAAGAGTTGGTTTTAGTGCGATGTGTGAATCCAGTGGCACTGGATGTTATACATTATAATGCTCTATGGGATGATTATTATCATATGCAATATGTAGATAGTTCATCTTGCGTTAATGGAATGCAGAATAATTATTCTTCCCCGTACTCTTTAAAAGATGAATACTCCTACATAATTGTCAGTAATAATTCTGTAAGAATATCAGATTTGGAGGATTCATGCCGTGTAGAAAAGACGATGCTTCTAACGAATTCAAATAAGGAGAGTTTGCTAAGTAATAGAAGTCATTTAACTTATAAAGACGTTCATGATTCTCTGTTGTTTGGCTTCCAATTCTCTTTTTATTATTTTTGCTGCTATAACTATGACATTTATAATCCTTGCAACTTTGAAGGAGATCGCCAACTATGTGAAGTTCCTTTTATAGGTATGTTAATCCTCTGCTCCGCTTTCACTCCTTTTTTTTATTTTATCTCACATGGTTATCATTAATGGAGCTTGTAATTAATATATTCTTGTGAGTTCTTTTTGAAATTATTTACTGGAATGCGGCGGCAACTCCTCAATCGCCTCAATGGATGGATGACGGTGAGTATTCACTATTTAGGAGTTACCCCGTTATTATCCAATCTAGTGTTCTTATTCAAATTGTAGCTATTACTATTCTTGTGAATTCTTTTTGGGAAATTAAAATACCAGACATAACAAAATTATTTAAATTTGTGTTTACAATTCAATTTGAAGTTAGTTCTTTACATCGAATATTATCATTAAATCCTAAAGTAAAATGCTAGAAATTGAAAACATATTAGAGGAAGGAAGAAGGAGGTTAATATTATAAGAAATAATCAAAATTTCACAGAAAATAAAAGAATAAAAAGTACAATTTTATTATTCCTACTTGCATTACAAAAGATTCATATGTACATAATGTTGAATTATTACTTCTATTATCATTAAAGTCCAAAGTAAAACTTTAAAAAGATGGACTTATTTATATTATTTTTTATAAGACAAAACAAAATTTAAAAATTTAAAAAAGATAGACTTATAATTTATGTTATTACTTACGAGATAAAATGAAATATATATTTAAAATTGATCAAATTAAGAAGAATGTCAAAAATTTGCATGGAAGTAGGTATTTATTCCTTAAAATTTAAGTACAAAAATATATCCCGTAGTTGTAGTTATTATAAGATGGAGAAAATATTATAATATTTTAAAATAAAATAGTTAAAATTTTATTGAAAAAAGATTGAAGAAGTATAATTTTACTGCTATTACTTTTATTGCTCATACCAAAAATACAAATATTAATGTTGAATTATGATTTTTATTATTTATATAATACTTCACAAATGAATTATAGTAAAAAATATAAATTGATAATGATTGAAATATATTAATTAAAAGAAATATTAATTAATTAAAAGTTAATCTAGATCATATATTATATTATTAATTTTAACTAATTGAAATTACATTTAAATATTATCAAATATCATACTTATAATAGTTATATTAGAGATACAATATTGATTTTATTTATGATAAGAGATGTATGAATTCTTAAAAGACTCTTCCAACGTGTATCCAAACTGTCCGAATCTTAAGAGTAAATAAAAAATTGAATTTATTTTATGTTAAAATTCATCTGATAATAATTGACGAATAAGATTTTAAATTCTTTTTAACTGATTTATATTGTAAAAAATTGGAAATGATAATGTTAAGCGTAACCAAAAAAGAATAGTAACATTTGGCTTTTGCCTTTATTTCTCATATTAAATCTTGTATTTAACTCCAATTTAATTTTACATATGTTAATGCCTCGATTTGAAATTTTGCAATTCCAGGTCCCCAAGGTTTTTTGAGCTTCGTCATCCCTATTGTAAAAACTGTCACCTATGTTTTAGCGGCAGAGTTGGAGTACCTTTTATATATTGGTGAGACGTCTGATAATTAATGAAAGATTAATGGTACTATATATATTTCTCAATCAAATAATATTTTAAAAATTAATGTATATTTTATCAAACTAATAAATTAAATTTATTTTCATCACTATCTCAATCATTTATACATTTTTATACAATA
>JAOTJB010000001.1:26377921-26388464 GCA_027123815.1 Erythroxylum minutifolium
GCTGAGGAGCTTGGGGTGATAGTTTCAAATCCATGGGTTTATTGGTTCAAGGCTGCTAGCTTGCCAGCAATTATTGCTCTTCTTGCTACACCACTTATCTTATATAAACTTTATCCTCCTGAGACCAAAGATACTCCAGATGCCCCTGCCATTGCTACGAAGAAACTAATGCATATGGGTCCTGTGACAAGAAGTGAATGGGTTATGGTTGGTACAATGGTTCTTGCAGTTTCTTTATGGGTATTTGGGTAAGTCATATCTCATACATACTATCATTGGGTTGAATTGAGCATAATTTAAAGAACAGAGGTTGCATTTAGTTAGACCATTTGTTTGACTTCCCTAATTTGATCTGTGCAAGCTACCCTTCCAAATCAACCATATCACCCCAAACTTGGTAATTCAATAGGAAATAGCTGCATAATCAGCTTTCTTTGACTTTGCAGTATACTTCCTTACTGCCTCTTTTGACCTTTAGTTTTACAGTTTGGTGCATTTTGGTTCCTAAAAGTCATACAGTTTGTTGCATTTTGGTTCCTAATGGTACTTAAAAGTCAAATGCCTAATGTGGCTTGGTTCTACCAACTCTATGTGATGTTTTAAACTTTCTACCTATAATTTGCTATCTGGTATTTTTATCATGGCAATTGTAGTTTTCCAGGTTGGTGATTCTTGCAACTATGGGGTTGGGGAAGAAAATTTTTCTTGTTGGGACTCTTAACTATTTGATTACTTAATAGATGTATAGAATATCAAAAAGTTATAAAAGCATGGAACCGATAATTTGCAATATGAACATTTTTGGAATACAACATCCATGTAATTTTTGAGTGTGTTTTTGACACACTGATCACATAATTGTTTTCTTATTAAATTGGCCAACGGATTATGTTTTTCAAAGAAGGAAGGGGAATCATAATGAGCACAATTTTGCTAATGTGAGAATAGGACATCGCAGCTGTCACTTTCTGTGCATATATGGGCTTCTAATATCTGATATTACTTGCATGGCGTGCAGGGATGCTCTTGGCATACCAAGTGTTGTAGCTGCAATGATTGGCTTATCACTACTACTACTTTTGGGGGTCCTTGATTGGGATGACTGCCTGAGTGAAAAATCAGCATGGGATACTTTGGCTTGGTTTGCTGTTTTAGTGGGCATGGCCGGCCAACTTACAAACCTTGGTATGGTGACATGGATGTCGAATAGTGTTGCCAGTTTGATTCAGTCACTCTCTTTGAGCTGGCCTGCGGCATTTGGTCTTCTTCAGGCGGCTTATTTCTTCATTCACTACCTATTTGCGAGTCAAACTGGACATGTTGGAGCTCTATACTCAGCATTTCTTGCCATGCAGATAGCAGCTGGGGTGCCTGGTGTCCTTGCAGCTCTGGCTTTGGCTTATAATACAAATCTTTTTGGTTCTATTACACATTATAGCAGTGGCCAGGCAGCTGTATACTATGGAGGTCTGCCCTCTTTTCTTTAATGCTATGCATATAATCCTTCATATATTATACAGCCTTCTTTCGACGGCAAACCAATGTTAGCTCGTTAGCCTGGTTATTCCTGGCTTTCTATTTCCTTTTATAGATAGACATAGACGTTTGAAGAAGAAAGTTGGATCTCTCACAACACAAATTTAATATCACATGACACTTTGATACTTGAATTCATTTTTTTCTTTTCCTCATAACTACTGCCAAATTGCTTATTTTCATCCATTAATACATAGTTTTCCTGTATTTTTCTGGTAGTCTGAGAACTCATCAGATGTTAACTGTTCATTTTTCAACAGCCGGATATATAGATCTCCCGGACGTATTCAAGATGGGATTCGTGATGGCTGTATGTAATGCCATCATTTGGGGAGTGGTAGGAACCTTTTGGTGGAAATTTTTGGGGCTCTACTGATTGCTGCTTTGTCATGTAAGTAAGAGTTTGAGATTCCATTACACAGGATGTCCTATTTCAAGGAACATTGAGTTATTTCAAAGGAAATTTTGAGTTTAGTGTTCTCAACTTTTTCATCAGATTTTCGTTGATAATGCGGATTGAATTGAACACATCAATGCCATTTCACTTCCTTTTGTCTCTGCTTTCCATGCCATGTTTATCTTCTGAGAATCCATGTAAGACCATATACTTCAAAACCCCCGGCCTTTGATTTCCAGTTGGCAATGGCCCAAAAGAGAATGTGTAGATATGGTCCAGAGTTTCCTAAAGGCACTTTTGGATTAGATAAAACAGAGGAAGGAATGGGAATGTATACTAGTAAATTGGCAGTACTCACTTATTCGACAGTGTGCGGAACAGAATTTCTACCTAACAACAACAACAAACGCCGAACCTGGAGAAATCTAGTAATTAGCAGTCTTACCTCTGAATGTTAGAAAGATTGTTTCCGAAAAAACTTCTACTTAGTGGGGCCATAACAACATCAATAATGACAATAAAATAAACCATTAAAAAAAGATAAAATATATATAATTCCTAGATAAATCTTAATTTAATCTAAATTTAAAGAAATAATTATTGCTTGATTCAAAATGAAATATATATATATACTCTAAATAAAATTACCTAATTTTGCAAGAAATATAATTAACTATTGGACGTAGGTTAAACAAGTCCATGTGTTGTGTCATGGTCCAACCCTAGCCCGAAGCTTTCTAAGTCGGTCCGGTTCATAGTCATAAATCCCCAGTTGATAAAAGTGATAGACACGAGAATCTCAGTCGTTCTTTCCCAAATCTCATCGAAGAGGAGAGACCGAGTGAAAATTAGTACCCATTTCCCACAACCAATTTTGTTCCTTTAAAATCCTAATTAATTCGCACTCCAAACTCAGTACCCTATTCTAATCTAATTCTAATCCATCATCCATGGATCCTGAGATTGCCAAAACCCAGGAGGAGCGCAAGAGGATAGAGCAAGAGCTCGCCTCCCTCACCAAGATCACCTTCGACACCGACCTCTATGGCGGCTCCGACCGCGACGGCTATGTCACCTCCATCCCTGTTAACGAGGACGAGGAACCAGAACCCGATAACGAAGTCGCCCGAAAGCTCGCGTCTTACACCGCCCCAAAGTCCCTCCTCAAAGAGATCCCTCGCGGCGGCGACGATGAAGATGCCGGCTTCAAGCGCCCCTCCAAGATTATCGACCGCGAGGATGATTATCGCCGGAGGAGGCTGAATAGGGTGATTTCGCCGGAGCGTCACGATGCCTTTGCCTCCGGGGAGAAGACACCGGATGCGTCGGTGAGGACGTATGCGGATGTGATGAGGGAGGAGGCGTTGAAAAGGGAGAAGGAGGAGACGTTGAGAGCCATTGCCAAGAAGAAGAAGGAGGAAGAGGAGGCCGCTAAGGAGGGCGGTGGGGCCGCCGGTTCAGCCCCTGATGCTGCTGCTGCGCCAAAGAGGAGGAATAGATGGGATCAGTCTCAGGATAACGAAAATGCTGCTGCCGCTTCTAAGAAGGCGAAAACTGGGTCGGATTGGGATTTGCCTGATGCTACCCCGGGAATTGGACGGTGGGATGCTACTCCGACTCCGGGGAGAATTGGGGATGCGACCCCTTCGGTGGGGAGAAGAAATCGGTGGGACGAGACGCCCACCCCAGGGAGGTTGGCAGATTCAGATGCAACTCCCGCTGGTGCTGTTACTCCTGGAGCTACCCCAGCTGGGGTTACTTGGGATGCTACTCCCAAAGGTTTGGTTACACCTACGCCTAAAAGGCAGAGGTCTCGTTGGGATGAGACTCCTGCCACTATGGGGAGTGCTACGCCTATGGCTGGCGCTACACCCGCAGCAGCTTATACGCCTGGAGTTACGCCTGTTGGTGCTAGTGATTTGGCTACTCCTACGCCTGGGGCGATTAATTTGAGGGGTGCAATTACTCCAGAGCAGTATAATTTATTGAGGTGGGAGAGGGATATTGAGGAGAGGAACAGACCATTGACCGATGAGGAGCTTGATGCTATGTTTCCTCAGGAAGGATACAAGATTTTGGAGCCGCCGGCTTCTTATGTGCCTATTAGAACGCCTGCAAGGAAGTTGCTGGCAACCCCGACACCTCTAGGGACTCCTCTTTATGCTATTCCGGAGGAGAATAGAGGTCAGCAGTTTGATGTGCCAAAGGAGGCTCCTGGTGGGTTGCCATTTATGAAGCCGGAGGATTATCAGTATTTTGGGGCGTTGTTGAATGAGGAGGAAGAGGAGGAGTTGTCACCAGAGGAGCAAAAGGAGAGGAAGATTAT
The DNA here is from genome assembly GCA_027123815.1 of Erythroxylum minutifolium. Lineage (NCBI taxonomy): Eukaryota > Viridiplantae > Streptophyta > Magnoliopsida > Malpighiales > Erythroxylaceae > Erythroxylum > Erythroxylum minutifolium. Next base: position 26,382,181 of record JAOTJB010000001.1, read on the forward strand.
GAAGCTGTTGTTGAAGGTTAAGAATGGGACACCTCCTCAGAGGAAGACTGCTTTGAGACAGTTGACTGATAAGGCGAGAGAGTTTGGTGCTGGGCCACTATTTAACAGGATATTGCCACTGCTTATGCAGCCTACTTTGGAGGATCAAGAGAGGCATCTTTTGGTTAAGGTGATTGATAGGATTCTGTATAAATTGGATGAGTTGGTTAGGCCTTATGTGCATAAAATTCTTGTTGTCATTGAACCACTGTTGATTGATGAGGATTACTATGCGCGTGTTGAGGGTAGAGAGATCATCTCTAATTTGAGTAAAGCAGCTGGTTTAGCTACAATGATTGCTGCTATGCGTCCGGATATTGATAACATAGATGAATATGTTAGGAACACAACTGCTAGGGCTTTCAGTGTTGTTGCTTCTGCTCTTGGAATTCCGGCTCTCTTGCCTTTCTTGAAGGCTGTCTGTCAGAGTAAGAAATCATGGCAAGCTAGGCATACTGGAATTAAGATTGTTCAGCAGATTGCTATCTTGATTGGTTGTGCTGTTCTTCCCCATCTGAGGTCTCTTGTAGAAATCATCGAACATGGATTGAATGATGAAAATCAGAAGGTGAGAACAATTACGGCATTGTCTTTGGCTGCTCTTGCTGAGGCTGCTGCTCCATATGGTATTGAAAGCTTTGATTCTGTTCTGAAGCCTCTGTGGAAAGGTATTAGGTCGCATCGCGGCAAGGTCTTGGCTGCCTTCTTGAAGGCAATTGGTTTTATCATTCCTCTTATGGATGCATTATATGCCAGTTACTACACCAAGGAAGTCATGTTTATTCTGATCCGTGAGTTTCAGTCACCTGATGAAGAAATGAAGAAAATTGTGTTGAAAGTGGTCAAGCAATGTGTGAGCACTGAGGGTGTGGAAGCTGACTATATTCGCAGTGACATTCTCCCCGAGTTCTTTAGGAATTTCTGGGTTAGAAGAATGGCCTTGGACAGGAGAAATTATAAACAACTTGTGGACACGACTGTGGAGATTGCTAACAAGGTCGGTGTGAAAGATATTGTGGGGAGAATTGTTGAGGATCTTAAGGATGAGAGTGAACCTTATAGGCGTATGGTGATGGAAACAATTGAGAAGGTAGTTTCAAACTTGGGTGCATCTGATATTGATGCTAGGTTGGAAGAACTTCTGATTGACGGGATTCTTTACGCTTTCCAAGAGCAGACTAGTGATGATGCCAATGTGATGCTTAATGGATTTGGTGCAGTAGTGAATTCACTTGGGCAAAGGGTGAAACCTTATCTTCCTCAGATATGTGGTACCATAAAGTGGCGTTTGAACAACAAGAGCGCCAAGGTGAGACAACAAGCCGCAGATCTTATTTCGAGGATAGCTGTTGTCATGAAGCAGTGCCACGAAGAGCAGCTTATGGGTCATCTTGGTGTTGTCTTGTATGAGTATTTGGGAGAAGAATACCCTGAAGTTCTTGGATCAATTCTGGGGGCTCTTAAAGCAATCGTCAATGTTATTGGTATGACCAAAATGACTCCTCCTATCAAGGATTTGCTTCCCAGATTGACACCAATTCTAAAGAATAGGCATGAAAAAGTACAGGAGAACTGTATTGATCTTGTTGGTCGTATTGCCGACCGTGGAGCTGAGTTTGTTCCTGCTAGAGAGTGGATGAGGATTTGTTTTGAGCTCTTGGAAATGCTCAAGGCTCACAAGAAGGGTATTAGACGAGCTACAGTGAACACTTTTGGTTATATTGCTAAAGCCATTGGGCCTCAAGATGTGCTTGCAACTCTATTGAACAATCTCAAGGTCCAGGAGCGACAGAATCGTGTTTGCACCACCGTAGCAATAGCTATAGTTGCAGAAACGTGTTCTCCCTTTACTGTTCTACCTGCCCTGATGAACGAGTATCGTGTTCCTGAGCTCAATGTGCAGAATGGTGTCTTGAAGTCTCTCTCATTCTTGTTCGAGTACATTGGTGAGATGGGCAAGGACTATATATATGCAGTCACTCCGTTGCTCGAGGATGCCCTTATGGACAGAGACTTAGTCCACAGGCAGACTGCTGCTTCTGCAGTTAAGCACATGGCGCTTGGAGTTGCTGGGTTGGGTTGTGAGGATGCTCTTGTTCACTTGCTGAACTATGTGTGGCCAAACATATTTGAGACTTCACCTCATGTGATTAATGCTGTCATGGAAGCAATTGAAGGAATGAGAGTGGCTTTGGGTGCTGCTGTTGTTCTCAACTACTGTCTTCAGGGGCTATTCCATCCTGCTCGGAAGGTGAGGGAAGTGTACTGGAAGATCTACAACTCACTCTACATTGGATCTCAGGATGCTCTAGTAGCAGCATATCCTATTCTGGAGGACGAGCATAATAATGTATACAGTAGGCCAGAATTGATGATGTTCGTTTAAACTTGAGACCATAATAGCTTTTAGCTGTAGTTTAGTTAAAAGTCCACTTGCGTTGCATGTTAAGACTCGATTCGACTCAACTCGAGATAAGTATGTGGGTATTGTTGGTTACATACTTGTTTGATCTTTTTCTAGTGTATGGAAAAGGCTATGGTATGGACTATCGACAGGCTTTATAGGATTAAAGGCTTTGGTTTCGTGACGTTTGATGTACTTTCTAACACTTATCATATTGGTCAATGTAGTAATCTTTTCGTTGAGTTGAGTTTGGACCTGTTTTCTGATTTTCTTATTTATTCTAACAACTGTGAGAAAAGATTTCTATAATATTAAAAAGAAAATGTTCAAGTATTTCTCAAGCTTCAAGATTATTTGCCACTCTTATGTACCATGATGATTATTAGTTTTAAAAAATGAGAAAATTATAATATATGAAAAATGAGCGTGATAATTTCGAGCGGATAGACCATACATAATGTAAGTTATGATTACCTTGTGACTATTGGATAAAAGATCTTTTGTGTCAATTATAAGTTATGATTACCTTGTGACTATTGGATAAAAGATCTTTTGTGTCAATTATGGTGTTTTAATCCTATGTCAATTAATTTTAATTCACACATTTATATAAGTGATGAAATTTAATAGAATATGCTAAAAACTGGTTTGCGGAATAGAGATCTATTCCTCCATTGGCAGGAGCACAATGATGAAGCACAAAACATGGAAAAACCATGTCTTTCCAGCAAAAAGGACCTTGACCTTGTCAATGGACCATGTAATGAAGTTCGTATTTTCTCTTTGTTTATGGGATGTTGTTGTTCAATGGGAAGTTCTATGGAGGCCATCAATTCACGTGATTGTGATTTTTCTGAAGAATTTGAGTTTTGGTGAGAAGGGGTTTGAGAAAAAAAAGTTCATTCGTATCTGGATTAATGTCGGCGGATCTCCTCTTGAATGCGCAGGTAGGTTTCTTAATTTTGATGCAAGAAGCAAGGCTTTTCTAAGCATTGGACATAAAGAGAGTGAGGTGAATTGTTTTCTGTTGTGGAGGGGAGAGGATGTACGCAAGCACAAGCACATTTACTTTTTATGAATTTTAAGTTCTCTTTGCACTTTTGATTGCCTTTATATGATTAATTTTCTCACGATCAGACCATTCTTTTGGTATTATACTAGCTTATGTTTGACTTGTGTGTTGTGATTAAACTTCAGCTTGGCCAATTAATCTGAAAAATGGAATTGATTAGATGGGATCGAAGATCTGGTTTTGGAGATAGCTCCGCCTAGCTTCGTAACTGAATAATGTGATTCCGGCATCAGCAAAGGCATGCCCAAGGCTAGCAGGTTAGGGTATATATTTAGACCAAACATAGATCAAGGCCCTGATGTTGAATGACCATAGATGATTTATTGATATGTTTAGGTTGTCTTCGTTGAGAATAAAATCAGTTGCTGAAAATTTTCCTTAAATCTTCGCAAAATCTTCATTGGATAAAATTTCTAAATCTTCTGATCATCAATGCTGTTAGTCATGAAACAAAATTTTGGAATTTTGAGTCTGAGATGTTCTTCTGTAGGTTCACGATTCATCCTGAACAACAAAACAGAAACTCCATAGCATTACCTTCAGTTTGCCCCTCTCAGTTTTGTGATTAGGCTGCAGTAATTACCATTGTCATTATTATTTTTGGTCAGTTTGAGACATTCCTGTATTCTGGAGCGTGAGCATTGAAGGCAGAGGACAGGAAAGGCCGAGTGGGCTACGATTTTCCCTTATCTTCTTTCTTTTGTTTGGTTTATCAAGACATGAAAAGGATCATAATCCGTCAAGACTTCAAGAACATGATGCATCGTTTACTGTATTTCATGATTTCTGATTGAAAATTTGAAGAAAGCCACTATCTTCCCCACTTTTGACACGAATGTTAGCTTCCGGGAGGGCATTGCTATAAGTAAATTTGGAGGTTCCACATAAAAGGCCCCAACTCCATTGATGCTCTCCAGTTTTTTGATCACCAGACCAGAATGAACTGTTTTTATCATTCAACAATGCAAGTCGAGCTGCATTGTATCTTTAATGAGGTTCCTGATAAATGGTTTTCTTTTATGAACCTTTATGTGGCGCATTGTATCTAATTATCAAAGCCATGGTCATGTCTTTTCTCTAGTGAATGACACGGCCATAGTTGTTATGTGGCTGGCCACAAAGATCGGTTTGAGATTCCCAGAATAAAGTCAGAATCCTAAGTTCTTTGCCACATTTAACCAGTATACCTATTATGTACAATAACCACGGAATTGACAAACTTGACATCTGCATTTTCTGATACAGTGTCCTGTAAAGTGCAAATTCCTAAACCAATTTGAAATTTGTTTTCCGGAGTAATCTATCTTTGACATTGTACATCAGAGTAAGTTGAGAAAATGTGCTCCACTGCCTAAAGATAACCCAGGTTCCTACGTAAACTGATATCTTCCGGGTTTCTTTCACCCATTATTCTAGGATACTTTTACTGAATCGTATCATATCAGCAGCAAGAACAACTGTGACCATGCTGAGATGTTTAAATCTCACAGCTCAAGGTATGTCCTGGTCTTTTTCAATTCTTGCTTATTTTTCATTAAAATTGGAGCCCCGCTCTACCTACCTACAAGTCATGCAAGACTCGTTTTCAGAAGTGAAGTTAGGATGCCATTATAGAACTTTATGCATTGGATCATCTATGATCATTTCAGCCCTTGTAAGATAGTGCTGAAATCACTTCAGCAGACAAAACAACCAGCAGTTAAATCCACTTCTCCCAACCCAGAGATTTCATAGTATTGAGGGATCCTTAGACTAGCTCAAGTCTATGAACTTTCATTTGCATGCATAACCTTGTGGCTGTGGAGATACATGTACCTTTCTGGGAATCAGGCTAAGATGTTATCTGCAGTGATGCAACAGTTTCTGAAGTTTGTATTAAATGTCACAAATTGTTCAAAAACTATGCAAGATTTAAATGCAAATTCAACTTAAAAGAATATATTAGTCTTGTACGTAAGGATCTAGAGACAATTTACACCGATCAATAAATACGGTGTACCATTGCAATCTGCTACAAGGATGAATCATTTTCTTGAAGTAAAATGTTTCTTACCTCTTGCATTTCCTACATTCAATATGGATCTTATTCTTTTAACCATTCGATCTGCCAGGCCAAATGTGAAGCAAATGATGGTAGAGACGACAAAGCCAGTTGCAATTCCTGTTCCAAATGGCAACCCAAAAATATCCATGTGTTCATCGGAAGACCAATCGGGATTCTCCACAGGATGACTTTGGGTAGGTCTACAGGAAATGAAAAATTCTCCACATAGACCATTGTTACCTTCAAAGCTTGCGTATGGGAAACTCATGAACTGGCCTCCTGTTGGTATCTCTCCCTGTAGTTGATTGTATGCTACACTGAACTTTGATAGAAAGCTCAACTTTACCAGTGAATTTGGTATTTGACCAGATAAGAAGTTATGAGACAAGTCCAAAGTTTCTATGCTTACCATGCCTGATAAACCATTTGGAATTGATCCTGACAGATAGTTATTCTTTAAATTTAGAACGTGAAGTCCGATCAATTTTCCAAATGCTGGCCAGATTGGTCCGGAGAGATTGTTGCAACTAAGATCCAGGGTTGGTGGCAGGCTCCCTAGGCTGTTATATGCCCATCCTTCTCTGCCCCGTTGCAGCTTCCTGTACATAGGAACTTCGACAAGCATTCTTTCCAATGTGATATTTCTATTGGTGAGAGCTTTTAGTTCTGTCAAGCTTTCAGGCATGTTACCAGTAAAGGAGTTGTTTGACAAATCCAAGTAGAAT
>JAOTJB010000001.1:26445118-26455980 GCA_027123815.1 Erythroxylum minutifolium
GCTTTATTATGATTCGTGTTAATCATTTTATAGAATTAAATAGATCTTAGTTTTCGGGAAATCAAAAATCACGAAAATGTTTCATGATAATTCCGCTGCGGTCGGGATCGGATCCTGACCCGATTTTCCAACACTCGGATCCCTCTGATAGTGTCTTCAACCAATATACGTCAGTTTTTGCTTGTAGCCTGGAATCGGCGGGCATTTCTTTCTTTCCAGATGGTCTGTACTATCAACCCCACAATAAGGATTAAGACATTGCGGTCGGCTGGCGGAATGGTGGGAGAGGATGCCAGCTGACAATTGATACCATCCCATGAATTACCTAAAGGCGTCCCCCCACAAAAGGATAGAACCTGATTCCAGACCAAGGTGGCCATGGGACACACAAAGAAGAGGTGGTCCCTGGATTCATTTTGCTCCGAACATAGAGTGCAGGACCGATTCATGGCAATGAAGGGGAGGCGATCAGCAGTACTAAGTCGGTTCTTGACTGTCAGTCATAGCAAAAAGGACACTTTTGGGGGGAGGTGACGGTGCCATACAATGTCATTCCAGGGAACATGAGGCTGGTGCACCCGAAGAAGGTCAATTATACTTTTACTCTTCAGTTGGTGGATGGGCCGGTTTTTCCATAAGAATAAATCTGGGCATGCAGATGGGGAATAAAAGGGTTGGAAGTGGCCTAGGTAATCGGGAAGTTCCAAGATGTGCCTCTAATAAAGGAACTCAGGTGGGTGGTGAGGGGGACTGCGAGGAGGCTTGTAGTGGAATTGTTAAGTTGCAAAGCAGTCCTTGTCCCATCTAGTTATCATCCCAAAAGAGGGATCTTGCGCCATACCCAACTTTGCAGACCATATCCGGCTGAACTGTGTTTCAGAGAAGGAACATTTAATTCAGGAAATAGTATTGAGAAGGACGAGCTCTGACTTCCCAAATACTCTTGCCTTTGAGGAAATAGGAGTGGAGCCAATAGAGCCAGATCGATTATTTGTCCTCCCGGATCCACCATAGTCGCTTGAGGAGGAGAGCGTGATTTGTTAGTTTTAGTGGAGTAAGGTTTAACCCCCCTTCAGCCTTTGGGACACATATATCATTCCATTTCACCTTAGCAAGGCCTCTTGTGCCAGAAGAGCTATTCCACAAGAAGTTCTGGAATAAATGCTCAACCATTTTAACCACATTTCTAGATAAGAAGACATAAGAGTACCAATATATGTGAAGAGAATTAAGAACTGTTTGAATGAGTTGGAGTTTCCCCGCGAGGGTGAGAAATCTATTAACCCAATAAGATAGACGCTTCTGAATTTTTTCAACAAGTAGGAGACATTCAGAATACCTAAGCCTCTTAGTTGAAATGGGTGGGCCCAGAAATAGCAATGGAGGTGTCTGCATTGTCATTCCGGTTGCCTGAGCTAAGAATTCTACTAAGTGAAGTGCCGCTTTTAAGAGGAGGAAGTGACTCTTATGAAAATTAATCGCAAGGCTAGGGATGGTGGAGAATCTCATCAAGGCTCGTATAAAAGTGTCGATGGACTCCATCTGTGCTCCACAAAATAATAAAAAGTCATCTGCAAATGCGAGGTGAGTTAACTGTGCCTTTTTGGTGCGCGAATGATAGTGGTAGGTGGGGTTGGCTGACACTTCTTTACTGATGAGGTAGCTCAACGTTTCCATACACAAGAGGAACAAGTATGGTGGCAAGGGATCACCTTGCCTTAGCCCTCGAGCTGCTTGGAAATAGCCGGAAGGGCTTCCAGTTATGAGCACCGAGAAACTCGCCGTAGAAATACACTCTCGTAGCCAGTGAATAAAGATAGGAGGGAATCCATAAGCTTCTAATATTGCCCATAGGAAAGTCTAGCTGACACTATCAAAGGCCTTGTGAATGTCAATTTTAATAGTGCAATTTGGTCTGGAATGATGTTTGGTGTAGCCTTTTAGAAGTTCCTGGACAATGAGAATATTGTCCCCAATCTGTCGGTTACTTAAGAAGGTACTTTGTGTATCACTAATGAACAGGGGAGAGCCGACTTCAGGCGCCTAGCCAAAAACTTCGAAATAAGTTTGTAAAGGACACTTGAACAAGCTATTGATATGAAATCACTAAATTCCAAAGCGTTAGAACATTTAGGGATCAAACACAGAAAAGTTTTGTTGATCTCTTTAAAGAGTTGACCCTGGGAGAAAAACTCTTTTACCGCAGCCTTAACAATAGGTCCTGTCACGTCCCATGATTTTTAATAGAAGTATGCATTAAGAACATCTGGTCCAGGGGCTTTATTCCCATCCATAGCAAACACCACTTCCTTAATTTCAGTTCCTCCACTGGTCGGATAAGGGATAAAGCCTCAATATTGGAGAGCCTCTTTGAGATAATTCCAGAAAGAGACTCACCAGAGGCTTGGGATAGACCAGGACTTCCAAGTATCTTGGAGAAGTAGCTTGTGGCTTCACTTTGGAGAGCATGGAGATCATGAATGTGGGTACCATCTTCCTTTTTGATAAGATGAATTCGATTTTGATTTCGTCTGGCCATAACGGCATTGAAGAAAAATTTAGAGCACTGATCGTCATCTTTAAGCCAGCTGATACGGAAGCGCTGCTGGAGTAAGGAGGAGTGATTTTTCACAGCAGTCACATAGGTGAGGAGAGCTTGTTGTTCCCGGTTGCGAGTAAGAGAATCATGGGGGGATGAGACACACAGGCATTGTATGTTGATCGGTTCGTTCCTGGTGGTTTGTAGCTGTTGCGTCGTATCCAAATGTAGAGAGGAGTTGAGAGCCTTTAATTCATTTTTGATACACTTGAGTTGCTGAATGCACAAATATTGCATGATGCCATTAATCGCCGCCCCAGTCCCATTTTGACATGCCTCCAGGAATCTAGGGTGCCTTGCTAAGAAGTTGTCGAACCAAAATGGGTATTGTTGGGGAGGAAGCTGACCAAAGTTGGTGATAACAATGGGTGTGTGGTCAGAGAAAAGAGGTTCCTTAAAATTGGCACAGCTGTCTGGGAAGGAAGCTAACCAGGCTGCATTGACTAAGGCTCTATCGAGTTTCTTCTGAATGAACCGTCGGGAGGATTGCTTGTTTGTCCAAGAGAAGGTGTAGCCCAGCTGTTTCAAATCAGTCACACTAAGGAGGTCGACACAGTCTTTAAGATCAGGAGTAAAATTCCTTAGATGACAATTACCTTGAGCTTCCGAAGAGTAGAGAGTTGCATTAAAATCACCACATATCAACCAAGGAGATGTGATGTAGGGGCTAAAGGACACAAGTTCCTGCCATAGTATACATCTCTGAAATCCGAAGTTGCTTGCATAAATAAAAGATAGTTTGGAGGTCATGTTCTGCTGAAAGAAATGGAACCGAAGGTGTATCAACTGGTCAGAGACATAGAGAGTATCCACCTCGGTTGCAGACGCGTCATAGCACACAATTATTCTATCTAAGGCATGATGAGAGTGTTTGGAAAGAAATTTCCATTGAGGCCCAAGAAGCTTCAATCTGTCCACCTTATTATGTCTGATTTTGGTTTCTAAAAGACCGACAATATGAGGCTTTTCCCTCATGACAAAATCCCTCAAAGCCACTTGCTTTGTTGGGCAATTTAGCCCTCGGACATTCCATACGATGATGGACATTAATGGGTATATCAAGAGGTTTTTTTCTTGCTCCGGTTGGAGTGTCGGCGGGCTACTGTCTGAAGTTGAGTAGGAGTTGCAGATGGCTCAGGATTAGGGACTATGGTGTCATCAAGAGCTAAGGGGGAGTGGGGTTGCACTTGTGATTCAGGCAGTCCACAGGGATAGGTAGTCTCCGCCACCGGGAAGGGAAGGGGGGTGGGTAGGGGGGATGTAAGGGAGCTCTCAGTTGAGGGGTTTAGCAGGTGGTTGTCCATGTGTGGGGTTATGGGAGGATTCAAGGGTGGGACAGGCTCCAGGAGAGATGGCACGCCTGAGTCAAGCAAGTCCCGAGGAGAAGTGGTCGCCACCATCGGGAGGGGGGCTGGTTGGCAAGGGGTGGATGTGTCTGCAGCTGGGGGGCTTAGCAGGTGGTTGGCCAATTGTGGGGTGGAGGGATGGGTCAAGGGTGGTACAGGTGCAGATAGTGGCACCTGGGCAGCACTGTCAGGGAGCCTATCAACTATGGGAGGAGTGTCTCCTTCCTTCCCATTCTGGTCTAGGTTCATTAATTCTTGGTAGGAAGCTATCCTGAACCGTTTACCTATGGCTTTCCAAGACTTTCCCCGAGCTAGTGTCGGGGGACGCCATTGGTAGGTGATAGCAACAACATCCTCCCTCAATTTATGGTCCTCATCAAGTCTCATGATCGGTACAACATCAAGTAACTCCTTGGACAGTTCAACATTCACGCAGATCCTTGTATATCCTATTCTTTTTCGCATAGTCGTGTGTTCATCAAAGCATAAGGGTTTTCCGATAAAGCTGGCAATCGAGCTCTGGCCTTGAGTAGTCCAATACTCAAGCGAGACATTGTGAAAATTTATCCGCACTAGAACGTTCTGTATTTTGATCGTCTCTAGGTTGAGCCTAAGATGCCACTGTTGGGGGAAGAGGGGCTGGTTGGCATAGTGCCATGGTCCCTCCTCCAGGACTTTGTGAGCTTCGGTTTTAGTGGAGAACTGGAACAAGATGAGATTATCCTCAGAGAGGAGGATGTCCAGCAAACCTTGCCCTTCCACTATCTCTGAGCCCAGCGTTGGATGAGAGGAAATGGGGTGCGTTGCTTAAAGAAGAATCCCACCAAGGTGGTTTCCCAACTCTTGGCTCCTTCAGCTAAGACATCTAGTTCTGGGCAAAATATGAGTTTGCCTTTGATCTCTTTGGGTGGATGCTAAGAGAGGTTGGTATCTATGGGGTCACCGACCACTTGTTTCCAACTTTTCCGAAGAGCTGGGGGTGGGGTGGGTGGTAGGGTTGCAGGAGTTGCATCTATGGTGGGAAGAGGAGACGGGGAAGAGCTGGTGGGCAGGGTGGGAAATTCAGTACTATCAAGGTGGCTGAATGTCGGCATGGAAAAGGGACGTAAGCTAGAAATGGTAAGACGTGTGATGCAGGGACACGCAAGTTCAAAAGGTAGGTACGAAAATAGGAAGGTTTTTTGGGCGGGAGAGTAGAGGGGGAGGAGAACAGGCAAGAGTACCCTTGGGGGTCAGATACAAGGTGTTTTTGCAGTGTCAAGCAAAATCCAATTGGTATTTATTAAAAGAAAGGGATTTGATTTAGTTTATGAGCATCACAGTTTTAAATTATAAATCGCTAGTTAGGCATAGATCTAATCAATGATTAAAAAATTCAACCAATTCACTCATTTTAACTATAAAAATCTTTAAATGTCTAACTTTTTAGTTTGGTTTAGTTTTCAACTTTTTAGTTTGATTTATTGTAATAATTTTTGTAGTTAAAAATCAATCAATTTATTAATTAATTGGTTAATTTTTATAAATTAATAGTTTTTATAAACCAAATTTAATTAATTAATTTTCAATTAACAACCTCTTTTTTTAATTAAACCTCAAATTTTTCGATAAGTAAAACAATCTCTTCCAATCATATTTTAAATTCTTTAATTTTATTTAATCTCTATCAGGTTTTATGATGATCGAACATTAATTAAATCTTTTAAATCTTAAACCTTTTATTTTACAAGTTTAACTTCCAATTTGATTTTTAAAACCTCGATATATTCTGACAAATTGAAATAAGTCAATAACTAATCCTACGTTAACCGCAATATAATATTGTGAATATAATTATACTCAGTGAATTTAATTGAGTGATTACTGATTAGAGTTTAAATCTCATTCTTTGCTGGCGGTTAGTAAAGTGGCATTCATACCTAAGGATCTGTATCTATGAAAACATAAACTTAGATAGGGTACAAATGTGTTAATCTAATGGCCAAATCAATTTTGAAAATATTAAGAGATAGTATTACAACACAATAGGAAAAAAAAGATAAATATATTAAAATAACAATGATATTTGATGACCTGTTCACTTTGAAAAATGATATAATAACATGAGTTAAAACTTAAAACAATATACATAATTAGTCCATTTGATCAGGAACATTTACAAGTAAAAGTTTCGTGATAGAATATATAAAAATATGGGTTTTATATCATTAGTAAATTTGAATAGCCCTTACTATTATCATCATTATTATGCAATTAAGACTAAATATCAGGTATATTATATATTGTTTTATATATTTTTGTATTTTCATTTATATATATTTATTTATATTTTATGTTATTATTATTTTGCATTACATGTGAGTCTATCGAAAGAAACTTATCTACTAAATAAGAGTAAGGTTGTATATTATTAGATCTCATCATATCTTACTTTTTAACAAGACTCTCACTTGGTTCGAAGACAGATCTAACACCTTTAGCTCTTTGCAATCATTCGTTCATAGTGTAAGGGATCTTAAGGCGGCAGTTGGTGATGACACAAGTGCTCGGAGGTTTGCAAATTGCAAATTCATCTCAGACAGAATTTGCTCGTCCTTAGAATTCAAAGGACGACTAGATTGTGTGTGTGTTTATTTCAGCAAGATGCTCTTTCACTTTTATAATAGGCCCCTTCTGCTTTCAACTTGCTGACATTTCCTTTCATTTTAACAGGCACCTTCCATTTTTATTATTTTCAACAGGATTTATACTTCAGCAGACTCCTAACATTTAACAGGCTACTATTGTCTGACAGGCTCCTATTGTTTTAATTTTTAACAGCCTTTATTTTTATGAATTAAAAGTAACTTGAAATTTTTTTTGAAGTGACACATAATTCACGCCCCTCTTACGTGTGTTTGCTTTATCAGTTATTGCATAAACACAGGTTGTTGTAAGTTTCAATAGAGAAAAGAATTGCTAACATCAAGCTGACAAATGGACCAGTTTTTAGCTAAGGCATGGGTAAGAATGAGGCAAATGGTGGTTAGTTTGACAACTAGACTAAATGTGTTAGTATAATCAAGACAGGGCGTAATGATCTAAGGAACCATCAGGGTTAAGTTTGTGCGAAATACCCACTTACAGCCGGCAATATTTTGCACTTGGAGCATGGGGAATAAGTGCCCAAGTATTATTGTAATAGAGAGTTTTGAATTCATCAAGCATGGCTTGTCACCGCTGAGAAAATTTTTTTACATGAGTGAAAGAAATAAGGTATGGATCAAAAAGGGTAGGAACAGTGATGTTACAAGTAATGTGGTCAGGAAAAGATTTTAAAGGCCGAGTATGGTCTCGGATACGAGTGACCATTGGATAGGAAGATGACGATGATGATTGAGGAACAAGTGGAATAGGCAAGGAAGGGGGTAGAGGAGGCATGGGTTAGGCAGAAGTACTCCAGATCAGTTAAAGAGGGAGAAGTAAAAGGTGGTGGAGGAGCATATGATAATTGAAATTGTAATGGTGAAGACAGAGAAGTGGCAGAAGAGGAAGAGGAGTTAGGTTAGAGATTAGGAAATTGAATTTTAAGAAATCTAACATGTTGAGAAATATAAATCTTATTTATAGATGGATCAAAACATTTATATTCTTTATAATTAGAGGCGTAGCTTAGGAATACACATGGAATGAATTTGAGTGTGAGTTTATCAGTTCTAATGTGGTCAAGAAAAGGATAGCACATATAACCAAAAACACGAAGATGATTAAGATTAGGAGAATAATTGAACAACATTTCTTCAGGAGATTTGAAATATAAGGTAGATGATGGTAAAAGATTTATAAGGTAAACAACAGTAGAAAATGATTCATACCAGAATCGTTTTGGAAGAGAGTTGTGAACAAGAAGAGTAATTCCTGGTCCAGTTATGTAACAAATTTTACATTAATCACTACCATTTTGTTGTGGGATATAAGGACAAGAAATGCAAAAAGGAATGTTGTGAGTGGTGGAAAAAGTAGCAAACGATCCTTTGATGAGTTCAAAAGCTATCACATTAAAAAATTTTGATTTGTGTTGAGATAAAGTTATCAATAGTGGTTTTTAAAAATTGAAATTTTTGTAATGCTTGAGAGTTATGATCTAGAGAAAAATTCAGGTGTAATGACTATTAATAAAAATTATAAAATATCATGAACTTGAAAGTGATAACAAAGATGAAGTTCCTCAAATGTTGCAATGAATAAGTTGAAAACCTGCAGTACATACTCTTGTGGATCTAGAAAAAGGAAGACAACAATTTTTGCTTTGAAGACATTAATTACAATGAAGATGGGTATGACACACTGGATCATACATAAATAAATTTGAAAAAATTTTAGTTCATTAATTGCTAAGACTTTGACGCCGGAGGTGTGAAGATGTATGTTGAATAGCAAAAGCCATAGGATTGGTGAAAGTGATACGAACCATGAGAGAGTAGAGACTATAGTAGATGTTTCTTATGGGAAGTGGAATCTTGGTGGAAAGATCCTTCATAACATATTAAGAGGGAATAAATTCAATTAAACATTAATTGTCTTTAACAAATTAAGCGACAGAAAGTAAATTGATAATAAGATTAGGCACAATAAGAATATTATTTAAATATAATGGTCGAAGATTTGTATAAAAAGATAAGGAATCTTTGAAAGTTATGGTAAGAGTAGTACCATTGTCAATAACTACTTGATAAATATCGTGATAGGGTTCAATAGAGTCGACAATATTATTGTTGAGTATCATATGGGAAGAAGGACGAGTATCTGAAAGTCATTCAGTAATTTCGCTGGGAGAATAGGCAAAGGAATTTGGTGGAGGATTAATATGTACTACAGAGAGGGCTAGTTGAATTTGTGACGGGTCAGAGGAAGGATTGAAAAAATTGTTTCTGGATTACATGTAGCAAAAACGATAAATAGCGACTATGTGACCAATTTTTTGCAAATTTGACATTTTGGAGATCGGCAATTGAATTTGGGTCAGAAAGTGAAATTGTGAATTGGGTTTGAATTGCTTAATTGAATTGGACTATAGAGGCTGGGTTGTCGGAGGTGTGGATTGGGCTGGTGATAATGGGTTTGGTGGGGCTGATGTGGTAGTTTGGTTTATGTGGGTTGGTCTGGGCCAAGGCCTGAAAGTTTATGTAATGGCCCGACCTAGTTTGGATTAAATGAATACCTGAATTGGTTTTGTTGTCCCAGACTGTCATTGCACTAGTTGTAAGAATTGGATCTGCCGCCACTATCGTCAGTAAAAGGGCGACGTCTACATTGAGCAGTGAAGGCCATGTTTAATGGAGTTTGATGGAGGCACAACGGTCATTGTTCGTGAAGCAACAATTGCTCGCGGGTTGAAGAAGGAAGGAGGTGTTTCACGATTCTCCATTGTGATGACAAAAGATTCATATTCAAGGGGAAGTTAGTTGATGGTGAAGAGGACCAGGTCTGCCGAAGAGACTGGGTCTCTTTATGGCTGCCAAATCTTGAACTGTAGTTGCAATGTTCGTGAGATAATCAGTGATGGTGGAATCGCCTTTTCAGTTGATATGAAGACTACGACAAAGAAGAGATCTTTGAGTTGTAGTTTGTTGAAGAAAATGAGTTTCTAGGGCAATCTACAGACTTCGAGCAGTATCATAGCCGAGGGCAAGAGACACAACTGTAGAGGTAAGTGTTGCAGTAAGACAGCAGAATACTAATTTGTCCTGCTTTCTCCATTCTAGAAATTCTGTTGAAAGGGCCAAAGTGTTATTGATTGATGCAGGTTGTTTGGATGGTGTACTAATGGATCCATTGATATACCCAATTAAGTCCAGGTAAGTAGTATTGCTTTGACTTGATTTCGGCAGATGAGATGACGTAGTTGTTATTGTTGAGAGTGGTTGTAATAAAATTGGTAATGGTGGTAATCGGTAGTGAGGTGCTTGCAATCTGGCGAAAATTCCCCCCCGGAGGTGGTCACTGCGGAAATTTTTTCAATTGGACACGGAGAGATGGGTACAATCCAATCTCATGGCTCACTCTCAAGTGCTGCAAGGGGATTGGGCTACTCTTTTTGGCGTCGCCTGCTGAATGCTTTAGAATTGGCGCAATAAAAGTATTTTTGAGGCCGATTTTGTGTGGCCGGAGGATGGGGCCAGAGT
This sequence comes from Erythroxylum minutifolium, assembly GCA_027123815.1. Lineage (NCBI taxonomy): Eukaryota > Viridiplantae > Streptophyta > Magnoliopsida > Malpighiales > Erythroxylaceae > Erythroxylum > Erythroxylum minutifolium. The sequence continues at coordinate 26,455,228 of JAOTJB010000001.1, forward strand.
AGTGCAGGATTTTGTGAATTGGATAGTAAGGGCAAGGGCAGTTGAACGTGGGGTTCTTTTGGCTCAGGGTTTACCGGCGGGCAATCCGGTGGGGTGGTCTAAACCACTGGAGGATTGGGTTAAGTTGAACACTGACGGAGTAGTCAAGCCGTAGTCGTCTGCAGCTGCGGCTGGTGGTTTACTTCGAGACTGGCACGGATAGTGGCGGGGAGGTTTTTTACATCAGATTGGAAAATGTTCGCCTCTTATAGCAGAACTCTAGGGAGTCCACTCGAGCCTCACCCTAGCATGGTCCCTAGGGTATCGACGGCTCATGCCCGAAGTAGACTCTTTAGAAGTCATTAACCTTCTATCCTCCTCTAATACAGGCATTGATGGAAATAATTTTTTGTTAACAGGTACTCATGAATTGCTCCAACAAGATTGGGAGGTGTAACTTCAGCACGTGCATCGAGAAGGGAACCAGTGCGTGGATAACCTAGCTGCTCTTGCCATTCTAGCCAGTCCAGGACTACATATACTACAGGAGCCTCCACTACCAGCTAGGGAATTTCTTCTCCGGGACCAGCGCGGAGTTGTATACCGCAGAGCCAGGCGATAGTCTAATTTGTCATTGATTGCTTTTTCCTTTGTAACTAAAAAAAAAGAGTGGTGTTTATGTATGATAGAAGTAGTATAGGTGAAAAAAAGAAAAATAAAATTGAAACTTGGCTTAGGTAGGCTCTGGTAACATGAAAAGAAGAATAAAGGTAA
>JAOTJB010000001.1:26499370-26516087 GCA_027123815.1 Erythroxylum minutifolium
TGTCATGAACGCATGTACAATAAATTTTTATGTGCACATATCACTGTTCACGAATGCATGAGCATGAGATGTGTTTTTCTAATTTCTCTGATTTACCTCACTTGGACCCGTTTCTCTGATCCGACCCGTTCTATGAAAACGGGATGTTACAATAAGTGTATCAAAGATCTGGAAAATTAGAGATGTTATAGAAATGAAAGGGATCTTATGAATGTTTACATGATTCAAAGAAGATGAGTAATGTGTATTAAGTATGAATGAATGAGAGTTTAGATATTACGTGATCGTATAATGCTAAAATAACATTGCTGAATGATTGATTGAGGATATTAAAATAATCAAGTATAATTGAGCTATGAACTTGAGTGTAAGTTAGGCATACACAAATGATGATGTTTAAATGATCAAGAGATGCGAATAAAGAAAACATACCCGGAATAGTCAAATTGAGCGTGCATTATGCATAACACATGTACATATGTGTATGATTGAGTATTAATGTGACTGTACAAATTAATAATGTGTATATGTGGCATTATATAGAAGTACAAATAGAGCGATAACATCCAAACATTGCCGAAAAATCGAGGCAATAGCTATCTGGAGCATACTGTGAGTAACCTAGATATTCTTACTAAGATTGTTTGTAGTTGCTTAAATTTAAATTATTGAATTGATATTGATGTGAATGAGATAAATTCTGGACATTGATAGTTTGAAGCATTTGATGAATGAGATTTTCATTAGAAATGCTCATTGTATGTGAATTTGGTAGAAATAAGTGTACTCAACATGATTGTTAAATGCTGAACTTAGGTCTGATAAAAATGTGAAAGTGGATGTGTATAATAAATGAAAGAGAATGATTGCATATGACATGATGATTGATGCATTTCATTACAAGATATGCATGATCAGATAAAGATAGTTGTGACCAGAATAGCCAGTGAAAAAGAGCTTAAAGCTTATAAGGTGAATAACAGCCACAGGTTCACTATATAAAATGAGATCGATATTTCCAACAGATACGGGATAGTTTTCAATGAACCCAGTATCTACAATAGATACGGGACAATTCAAAAGGCACTCAGTTACAAGAACTTAATAATTGAATGAGAGTCACATTTGCATTGCATATACATTTGATATTATGTTGTAAATGATCGAAATGAATTGTTTGAACTATTCTGAATGAGAAATGTGAAATAAGTGAACAAAAAATAGTTTTTGAGGCTATATGATGATTGGAGAAGTGATGTGTATTATAATTATCAATGAATTATTTGTGAATTGTTTGTGTTATGTGATATAAGTCAGCACATTGATGATGACTTACTCACTGAGTTTGCAAAACTCATCAAAATTGCAACATGACTTTTCAGGTATGAAAGAGAAGACATAACTTCTAAGACGTTATATAAGTATATTTCTTGTACTTTGGACAACAAGGAATCGCTCAAAGGACGGTCAGCTGAGATTGAGGATTTAGTTAGAATGTTTTGTATAATTCTCATTCCATGTAAGCTATGTTGTAAAGAGCAATATACTCTTATAAGCTTTTAACTCTATATAGATAAATGAATTATATATAAAAAGCTATAGTGTATTATGTTTTATAAATGGAATGAAGAATGAATCTTTTAGATTTAATGTCTTATTTGTATGATACCATGATAAGTGATGTGACTGCTCTAACTAGCATGCCAGTTCATGAGGCATGTTCCTGCACGTCAAATGGAGGTTTATGTATGGTGCCTTATGGATCGGGGCGCTACAAGTTTTGGTATTAGGGCATAGTTTGGCAACCATATATTAGAGCATGGTTTGGCATCCATAGGGACAAATATATGCAATTAGACATGATTTATCGTGAGAAATTCAGATAGTAATCAAGGTTATTGTCTATTATAGGTCATCCGCCATAGGAAATCAAGATGGATAATCAGCTGCCCTAGAGTCTGTAGGAGTTAGTAGAGAGTCTTTTGTACCTTGACCTGAATGAATGCCTCTGAGAATTCCTAAGAGAAAGGAAAGGAGGTATGATAAACTGAGAAAGCAGGGGGTTATGGACTTCTATAGAAGTATAGACTCTGCTGAGGTCGAAGGATGGCTAGAGAGAACGGAGAGAGTATTCAACCAAATAGACTGTGAGTCTGATGAGAAGTTCAACTACGTAGTTTCATTACTACAAGATCCAGTATACTAATAGTGGAAGACTGTTCTAGGCAGTGCCTTGTAACTTGAAGTAGGAAGACTTTTTAAAAGTCTTCAAGGAGAACTACATGCCTAAGATCTATTTAGATAGAAAGATGAAGGAGTTTCTGGATCTGAAGCAGGGCAATCTCTCTGTGGCAGAGTATGAGATAAAGTTTAATGAGCTGATGGCTATGTTACTGTCTTGATTCCTACTGAGGAAGACAAGTGTAGGAGGTTTAAAGATGGTTGAACATGGAGATTAGGAGGAGACTAGCTATAACAAATCTGAGCAGTTTTACTGAGTTGAGAGCAGCCTCGATCTGAATTGAACAACTGTTGAGAGATTTTCAGGGAGAATATAGACAAGAGTTTAGTATGAAGAGACCTAGTGAATCTCAAGTTGGTGTTGGCAGAAGGTTTAGTAAGTGTCAGAACAGTTCGTTTTGACTACTGATCAGATCAAGACAGTCGGGATTCAGACATAAGGGCAATTTTATGCAGTCTAGAAGTGGAAGAGATGCAGTATTAGGACAATTGCCTAACTGTGAATATTGAGGGAAGAAGCACAGTGGAGAGTGTTGGAAGTTAATAGGAGCTTGCCTTCGTTATGGCTCTTACGATCATCAGATCAGAGATTGTCCAACAATTTTTAGGGTGCAGTCTGCAATAAAGAGAGGAGTGATAACTGAGACAACTGTCTAGCAGAGCCGAGCTAGTGGATCTGGACAGAGAGTCAGAGGTAGAGGCAGAGTGAGTTCAGGGAGTCCTACTATCAGGATTGAGATGCGAAGCATCCAGCTGCAATATCAGGCCAGAGTATATGCGATGCCCATACAGGAGGCTCAGAACTCCCCAAATGTTTTTGCAGGTGTGTTGCACATTTTTAATTTTGAAGCTTTTGCATTTCTAGATCTAGGATCTACGCAATTATTTATCGCACCGCATCTGACATCTAGACTACATTATGATAAGGAATTGTTGAAATGTGCATTAAAGGTAAGTACACCGATAGGTAGTACTATAGTAATAGGGGAAGTATGTAAAAGGTGTTTGATTCGAATTAACCAGGCAGAGTTAGAAGCTGACCTGATTGTATTGCAATTAAAGGAGATAGATGTCAATCTAAGCATAGATCGGCTCACTGCTCATAGGGCTATCATGAACAACTACACTAAGGAGGTAATACTATAATCTCCTAATTAACCGAGAGAAGTATTTTGAGGTATTAGTCAAACAGTGCTAACCGGACTGATCTCATTCATGAATACTTTAAGGCTGATTAGAGGTGGATGTAAGGCTTATCTGGCCCACATAGTTTATACTTGCACTGAGCAGGCAATGTAAAATATTCCTGTTGTTAGGAAATTCCTGAACGTGTTTCCCATAGAATTATCTGGTTTACCTCCATATAGGGAAATGGAGTTTACAATCGACTTAGTTCCAGGTGCTACTCATATATATATTCCTCCATATAGGGTGGCACCTATGGAACAAAAAGAATTTAAAGCTCAGTTGCAGGAGTAAACCCAATGTATCATCATAGGGAGCCCTAATTTTATTTGTGAAGAAAAAAGATGAGACTATGAGACTGTATATCGATTATAGGCAACTGAATTGGGTGCCGTGAAGAACAAGTACTCGTTACCTAGAATTGATGACTTACTTGATCAATTGCAGGGAGCTCTGGTGTTCACTAAGTTAGACTTAAGATTTGGTACTAATTGTTAAAGATATCAGAGGCTGATGTATCGAAAAGTACATTTAGGAGCAGATATGGGCATTTTGAGTTCTTAGTGATGTCGTTTGGGTTGATTAATGCTCCAAACTACTTTTATAACTTTGATGAATAAGGTATTTCAACCCTACCTAGATCATTTTGTGATAGTATTTATTGATAAAATTTTGGTGTATTTGGAATAGAGAAGAACATGATAAGCACTTGAGGTTGATTCTACAGGTAATAAGAGAGAAGTAATTATATGTTAAGTTCAGTAAGTGTGAATTTTGGCTAAATCAAGTATTGTTCTTGGGTCATATAGTAACTAGACAAGGCATACAAGTGGACCCAAAGAAAGTAGAAGCAGTAATGAAGTGGTAAACTCTGAGAAATGTGTCTAAAATCTGGAGTTTCCTTAGATTAGCTGGATATTACTAGAGATTTGTCGAGGGATTCTCATTAATTTCAGCCCCTTTGATAAAACTTCTGAGGAAGAATGTACCTTCAAGATGGAACGATGAATGTCAGAGAAGTTTTGAGGAGCTAAAGCATCGGCCAACTATAGCACTAGTGTTAATTATTCCATCTAGTTCTAGAGGCTATGTGGTGTATAGTGATGCTTCACACCAAGGATTATGGTGTGTATTGATGCAGCATGGTAGAGTGATAGTTTATGCATCAAGATAGTTAAGGTCTCACGAGTTTAATTACCCAGCACATGATGTAGAACTTGCTGCAACGATTTTTGCTCTAACGATATGGAGACATTATCTGTATAGAGAGACTTTTCATATATATATTGATCATAAGAGTTTGAGGTATCTGTTGAGTCAGAAGGAGTTAAATATGAGACAACTGAGATGGATAGAATTGCTGAAGGATTATGACTGCATAATAAAGTATCATCCGGGTAAAGCTAACGTGGTAGCTAATGCATTGAGTAGAAAAGCCGATAGCAATGTGGCTCAGGTATAGTTATCGAGGTTATAGAGCCTAGTACAACTGAGAGCATTGAATGTTGAGTTGAATTTAAAGCAGAATGAGACATTAGTAGCTACATTGAAGCTGAGACCAATGTTGCATGATAGAATTAGAAAAGCTCAAAGCAAAGATCTAGAAATTGTGAAGCTTAATGAAAAGTTGAAAGAAAATTCTAGTTCTGAGTTTGAATTGAGAGATGGGACATTATGGTTAAAACGGAGACTATGTGTACCCAATATTGAGGATCTGAGGAAAAAGATTATAGAGGAAGCACATATAGCAACCTATGCTATGCATCCTGGTACGACTAAGATGTATAACATGCTGAAGCAACATTTTTTGTGCACAGGGATGAAGAAGCAAGTGGCTGACTATGTGGATAAATATTTCACTTACTAGCAGATCAAAGCTGAGCATCAGGCTCTGGTTAGTAAGTTATAGTCACTACCTATTTCGGAGTGAAAATGAGAGTAAATTATGATGAATTTCATTATAGGATTGGCAAGGACTCTATGGAAACATGATGCTAAATGGGTTGTGGTGGATCGATTAACAAAGTCGACCCATTTCTTACCAGTAAGAGAGACTAATACACTGGATTAGTTATCCCGGAGGTATGTGAATAAAGTAATGAGATTACATAGGGTCCCAGTGTCCATTGTATCGGACAAAGACCCCAGATTTACATCAAGATTCTAGAGGAGCTTACAGACAGTCATAGGTACGAAGTTGAACTTCAGTACTATATTTCATCCTCAGACATATGGACAAAGTAAAAGAACAATTTTGAGTGCTGAGGACATACTCAAAGCTTGTGTAATGGAGTTTCAAAGAGTATGAGATCAGTATATAGCTCTTATGGAGTTTGCGCATAATAACCATTATCAAAGTAGTGTCGGTATGGCACCGTATGAGGCATTATATGGTAGAAAGTGTCATTCACTTTTGTACTGGGATGAAGAGGGTCTAAGGATTGTAGAAGGCCCAGAACTGATACAAGATGCTGTTGATAAAGCGAAACAAATTCAGAATAGAATTAAAACAACTCAAGATAGACAGAAGAGTTATATGGATCAGCACCAGAGAGATATGGAGTATCGAGTAAGAGACAAAGTGTTTCTAAGAGTATCGCCTTGGCGATGAGTGCTGAGGTTTGGTAAAAAGGGTAAGTTCAACCCTAGATATATTGGTCCATATGAGATCATTAAGAGGATTGAACCATTGGCATACAAGTTAGGCTTACCGATTGAGATGTCTCAAATACACAATGTGTTTCATGTGAGTATGCTCAGAAGATATCGGTCTGATCCGATGCATATGTTACCGGCTCAACAAATTGACGTTGCTAGTAATTTGAGTTATGTTGAGGAGCTAGTAAAGATAGTAGAATATCATATGAAATAGTTAAGAAACTAGGTAATTCTACTGGTGAAAGTCCTTTGGAAGAATCACTCAACTGAGGAAGCTACTTGGAAAACGAAGGAGCACATGAGGAAATAATACCCCTACCTTTTTGAACAATCAAGTAAGAATTTCGAGGACAAAATTTATTAAGAGGGGGATAATTGTAATATCATGTTTCCATTAATGAGGGTTAGGACCTAGGGTCCTCCTAGACCATTGTAAATGAGAAATAACAATGAGAGATTAGGAATTACATTTCATGCTCACACATAATATAAGCATACAGGCACATGATTGTTGGTGTTTGCACATATTACAATGATTGTACATTCATTTAATTGCCATTTTCAGGGTATAAATGATTTTAATGTGATTATGATGTGAATAGTGAATATTTGTTTTGAAAATTGATTTAGTGAGTATAATTTTTAATTTAGAATTTTTTGTGAAATTTGGGAAATTTTTGAAAATTGTTTTGTATTTTTGTACTAGGAAAAATGCCAAGTGGCAAGACAATTGATTTATGGTAGTAGAAATAAGTGAAAATTGGTAGGAGAATTTATTGATAATTGACATTAGGGTTTATTGAAAAGTTTTATAGAAAATTGGGAGACAATTGGATTAGAAATTTGGAGACAAATGGACTAGTTATTAAAAGGACCATTTGTAAACCACAAGAGGAGGACATGTGGTAAGTGACAAGTTTCATGCCACTTGCCACACACCTCACTCTCGTTACTATCATTTGCAAGACCTTCTTTGCTTGTTTTTCACTCGTGCTACATGCTTTCTTCGTTATCTTCATTTTTCTTCATCTACAACACTCTCTTCTCCAAGCATCACACTTTGAACCTTGCTCGCATTTTTCACTTGCCACTTTCATTTTCATTATCTTCTCCAACTTGTTACTACAAAAACCTAACCTACTCCTCCCTCCAAGATGATGATCGTGTAGCATAAGGAGTTAGGGTTTCTTGGAGATTTTGAAGAAACTTTGAGTAAATCAAGTAAGTAGCATAATAATCTTCATGAGTTGTTTAAATATAAACATATGTGATGATATTTTGAGATTAAATGATAATGATAAAGGAGTTAAAATATGACGATACATTAATAAGTAGGTTTATGTCATATTTTTGTGTATATGATGAGTAATAGATTATGAGTTGTGTTAAAAATATTTTCGAGATAGGTTGGTTATGAAATTGGTGTTTTAATGAGAGTTGAAAGTTAATGAATATAAAGAAGTGTTCATGGCCTATTTTGTGTTAATGAATGAGTGCAGAAATTTGATGAATAAATGCATGTGAATGAGTTATGTTTTTGAGAGAATATGAAACCATGGATTATAGGCTGTTATGTGAGGAGATAGATTGAGCTTGGAAGTTAAAGGAAAGACTAGTATAGTGTTCTTAAAATGAGAAGAACTAATAGATTGAGCTTGGAAGTTAAAGAAAAGACTAGTATAGTGTTTTTGAAATGAGAAAACTAAAATGATAGTAAACAATAAAGATCGTGTTCTATTTTTGTGTGATTGATAAACGATGATTTATGAATTGTATTGTGGATGTTTTTGAGTTGAAATGGAGGTGAGAATGAAGAGGAAATAAAGTAAAAATGATGGACTATACATGAGATGTATTGGACATAGTATGAAAGAGTGCAAATCTGGAAAAATGAAGGAAAATGAGTGGTCCACGATCATGGCACTCATCCCATGATCGTGGGCAGAAGCATTAGCTTATGTCACGATCGTGATGCTTCTGTCACGATTGTGGGGAGGTACCCCACAATCGTGGGCAAGGTTTGGGAATGGCCACAAATGTGAGTTCTCTTCTTTAAGTGATGTTTAAATTAACAAATGATAAAGCACTTTCCTATGATGCATTTAGGCTTGAATGAGGCTTGAAATAAACCTAGTTTGATAATGGATTAAGTGATTAAATGTATCATATGTTTAGGGTAATAATTGAGGTTAAAACTAAAGAATAGATTGATGATAAAAATGTATCAAATATCTGGAAAATTAGAGATGTTATAGAAATGAAAGTGATTTTATGAATGTTAATGTGATTCAAAGGAGATGAGTAATGTGCATTAAGTATGAATGAATGAGAGTTTGGATATTACGTGATCGTATAATGCTAGAATGACATTGGTGAATGATTGATTAAGGATATTATAATAATCAAGTAGAATTGAGCTATGAACTGAAGTGTAAGCTAGATATACACAAATGATGATGTTTAGATATACACAAATGATGACATTTAAATGATCAAGAGATGTGAATAAAGAAAATATACCCGAAATAGTCAAATTGAGCATGCATTATATATAACACATATACATATGTTTATGATGGAGTATTAATATGATTGTGCAAACTATTAATGTGTAAATTTGTATGTGTGGCATGATATAGAAGCACAAATAGAGCGACAACATCCAAACATTGTCGGGACATCGAGGCAATAACTATCTGGAGCATACTGTGAGTAACCTAGATGTTCTCACTAAGATTGTTTGTATTTGCTTAAATTCAAATTATTGAATTGATATTGATGTGAATGTGATAAATTCTGGACATTGATAGTCCGAGGCATTTGATAAATGAGATTTGCACTGGAAGTGCTCATTGTATATGAATCTGACAGAAATAAGTGTACTTAACATGATTGTTGAATGCCGGATATAGGTCTGATGAAAATGTGAAAGTGATTGTGCATGATAAATGAAAGTGAATAATTGCATATGACATGATGATTGATGCATTTCATTATATGATAAGCATGATCAAATAAAGGTAGTTGTGACCGGAGTAGCCAGTGAAAAAGAGCTTAAAACTTAGAACTTGAATAAGAGCCACAGGCTCGCTAAGTAAAATGAGCTCGGTATTCCCAACAAATACGGGATAGTTATCAATGAGCCTAGTATCCACATTAAATATGAAACAGTTAAAAAGGCACTCAGTCATAACAACATATTAATTGAATGAGAGTCACATGTGCATTGCATACATATTTTATACGTATGTTGTAAATGATCGAAATGAATTGTTTGAATTGTTATGAATGAGAAATGTGAAATAAGTGAACAAAAAAATGGTTTTTGAGGCTATATGATGATTGGTGAAGTGATGTGCATTATATGATGATATGAATTATCAGTGAATTATTTGTGAACTGTTTGTGTTATATAATCTGAGTGAGCACATCGACGATGGCTTGCTCACTGAGTTCACAAAACTCATCAAAATTGCAATGTGACTTTTCAGGTACGAAAGAGAAGATGTAACTTCTAAGACATTATAGAAGAAGTATAGTTCTTATATTTTGGACAACAAGAAATGGCTCAAAGATTAGTCAGCTGAGACTGAGGATTTAGTTAGAATCTTTTGTATAAATCTCATTCCACGTAAATTATGTTGTAAAAAGCAATAAACTCTTATAAGCTTTTGACTCTGTATAGATAAATGGATTGTGTATGAAAAGCTAAAGTGTATTATGTTTTATAAATGGAATGAAGAATGAATCTTTTAAATATAATGTCTTATTTGTATGATGCCATGATAAGTAATGTGAGTGCTCTAACTAGCACGACGGTTCATTAGACACGTTCCCGAGCGTCAGATGGAGGTTTGGGTATTGTGCCTTATAGATCAGGGCACTACAACGAGAGATTTAGATTAAGTTCGTTGTATAAAAGATGAAGTAGGGCAGTGAGTTTGTAGTTGAGAATAACATCAAGAGAAGATGATAGAGGTAGTTATATAACCTTTTAAATAAAGGCATAAAGGATAACATGGTTTTAGATGACTTTAGCTTGTCTGAGAGGTTTCATAATTTCACTTGCTACTGACATATTACAAAGGATGAAATTAAGAAAACATTGAGGAATGTCAAGAGTGGTAGGACAGTAGGGCCTGATGAGATACCTATAGAGTTGTGAAAGAGTTTAGGCGAAGAGGGCATTACTTGGATAGCCAAGTTTTTTAATATGATCCTTAAGTCTTTCAAAATATAGGATGAGTGGAGATTTAGTATGATAATTCCTTTATGTAAGAACAAATGGGACATCTAAAGCTACAACAACTATAGAGGCATCAAATTACTTAGTCGTATCATGAAGTTATATGAGAAGGTAATTAAGAATAAAGTGAGAAAGGATGCTTCTATCTTGGAAATTAGTTTGGTTTCATACCAGAAAGGTCCACGATAGAAGCCTTACATCTTCACAGAACATTACTGGAGGACTACTGGGAACGACAGTGTAACTTACACATAGTTTTTATTGATTTATAGAAGACTTATGATAAGGAACCTAGGGAACTCATGTGGAGTTATTTAGAAGTCAAAGGAGTTCCTATAGGTAATATATATACGAGTTACTAAGAACATGTATAAAGGAATAAAAACTAGAGTAAGGACGATAGGAGGAGACAGAGCATTTTTCTATAAATATTGGGCTTCATTAAGGCTCCTATTTTAACCACATTTTGTTTGCAATAGTGATTCATGAGCTCACTAAGAATATCCAAGAGGATGTGTCTTAGTATATGTTGTTTGTTGATGACATTGTTTTAGTGGATGGGACAAAAAAGGAGGTCGATGCCAGGCGTAAACTTTGGAGGGATACGTTAAAGTTGAAGGACGTTATATTAAGTAAGACTAAGACTAAGTACGTGAAGTGTAACTTTTTGAAACATAGGGAGGTTACTGATATGAAGGTAAAGATTTGTTCAGAAGTTATACCACAAAATGAGTTTTAAATATTTAGGATCTATCATCAAGAGTAATAGAGAGATTGATGAGGACATAATTCATATGATCAGATCAGGATGACTTAAAAGGAGAAGTGGATAAGGAGTTTTGAATGACAAGAGGATATTGCTTAAACTTAAAGGTAAATTTTACTGTTTAGCGATTAAGCCGACCATGCTCTATGAGACATAGTGTTGGCCTTTCGAATAAGTGCATAATCATAAGCTAATGTTGACAGAAATGAGGATGCTTCATTAGATGTACAACCTTGCTAGAAGAGATAAGGTCAGGAATATAATCGTATGGGACAAATTGAAGGTAAAAAAAATTATTGACTAATTAAGAGGTGGTTTAGATATGACACTATTGAAACTTACTGAGAACATAACTTGCAATAAAAAACTTTGACGTACTAGGATACAAATAAAGGGATCCTTGTAGTTCTCATAGATCTTTTAGCATTTTCTTCTTGTAGTTAAACTATACTTGTAAAAAAATAAAAATAAAAAATAATAATAAATTAGATTGTTCAAAGAATAAGGCTTTTTTCGAATAAGCCAATTTATTTGGGACCTTGCAGATCCCCTCTTTTCCTATTCAAAGATCAACCCTTTGTCTTTGTGTTTTCACATCGAGAATTCTTTGCAAATGAAGGGATGTCAAAGAGACTTCTTACTTCCGAAACAGATCCTCCTACATCTATATATAAACAATGGTTTATCAAGAATACACAAGAAAAGCACTTCAAATTGTTGATTCATCGCCAAAGATGGCTTAGAACCAGTAGTTCATTATCTAATGTATTTTGCCGTCCTAATAATCTATCCGAGATTATTATTATTGTTATTGTTATTTTTATTTTTTATTTTTTATTTTTATTTTTATTGTTTCATTAATAAGTGTATCTTAGCTTATCCAACGTTATGATTACCATGCCATTTTGATTTATATTTCAAAAACTTAATAATGTACAATCTTGACATTATTATAGTTGTCTATACATATTTTAATAACTCAATTTTTAAATTGCATGACTGCAAATTAAGACAGGTGTGAAAGATATAGGTAGCAATTATTATACAGGAAAAAAATGTTGTGTGGTGTAATTATGGCCATCTATAATTTATGGGCCTTTTAATGTAATAATAAAAAAGTATTAAAATATTTAATTCAATATAATTAAATTTTAATTTTATTATACTATAAAATCACAAATTATGCCACCAAGTGAACCTTAGTTTTAATGATTAACTATTTTATAAAAAATTAAAATTAATTTTTATAATTACATTCAAAATTTTAATACAAGTAGGTGTTATATATTTTTAAATTATATAATTTAATACATATTGGTATTAAAATATATAATTTTTATTGAGCTATAACATACTTAGCACTTGGGCGTGAATTCCCATGTTAAAGATATGTATTAAAATATATAATTTTTATTGAGCCACAATATTCTTAGCACTTAGGCGTGAATTCCCATGTTCAAGTGAATACATTACTTAATTAAAATATATAATTTTTATTCTTATTAATCAAACATGAATTCTCGTATTAAAGTGAATGTGTTACTTAGCTACAATTGTCTAAATTATATTATATAATTGAAGTTATTATATTATATTTCTTATAAAATTTTTCATTTCTTATAAGATTAAATATATATTGGTATTAAACTAAAAATAAAAAAAATTTCATTTAGAGTCAAATTAATATCTCCTAGATAATATATTTAGGAGATATTAATTTGAAACTTTGAAAATTTGTAGTTATGCACAAGTGAATATTGCAGGACAAAATTTCCACACAAATATTTCACTATAACTTGTTTCCAATTACAAACATGCGACCTGACAAGAAACAACGAGGATGGAAATAATTGTGTAAGAATACGATTCCACTTAGGATGCTTCTTGTGTTCAAACGGAAAGAATCTGCACCCCTTCCCCACCCAAGAATTGTTATATACTATAAATCAGAAAAAAAAAGCCATAATTAGCATTCTGGAAATACTCTGTAGAAATTTATGTAGAACAATGATTAAAGTTGCAGGAATAAAGTCATTTAAATGAATAAATAATGTTGCTAATTTAATCCAACCCAACTGAATTCTTTGTGCCACTGTAGTCTGTCGTGGATAACGGATTTTCTGTACCCGAAGATCCCAATATATCTCAACCATGAGATCTTACGAAAACAGGGGGAACTGGATAGTGGGTAGAGAAGATTTGTACCCTCGTTCGTGTTGAGTGGTGGTGGCCTTCTGCTGTGGGGACAAGTGGTCAGAAAATTAACCGTATACAGTTATTGACTCGTCAATTACGTCAAGTTTGTCACATCTACAGTAATTGTTTACTTTGGTTTACTTGATTAAATAATTGGAGACGGATCTACTTACAACAAGCAACCATCTCCACATTACACTTGCACTACTCTTCAATGCCCACTTAACACATCCATGGCTATCTCACACACCTATCTGTCTGTTATCGTAGTAGCTCTCCATTTCCACACCAGAATGGCAATGGCATGCAATTCCAATGACCTGACAGCCCTGAATGGCTTCTCCAACTGTCTAACTTCGAAGATTGATGGCTGGGAAAGCTCCAAGGATTGTTGTACTTGGCATGGTGTGACTTGTGGTAATTCCAGTACTGTTTCAAGCACGAGGGTAGTCAGTCTGGACCTTGGAAACAAAAAAATTGCAGGAAGAATCTGTGAATCTTTAGGAGGCTTGTATCAGTTGAGAACGCTGAACCTTTCCCACAATTTCCTTTATGGAAACCCTCCTCCCAATTTGTTTCGCCTGCAGCATTTAGAAGTTCTTGACTTGAGCAGCAATAATTTGGTAGGCCCAGTACTTGACGGCATTGATTTACCCTCAATCCGCTATTTTGACATTTCGACGAATCATTTTAATGGTTCTGCTGATGCTGCACTTTGTGAGAATTCACCTAATATCCAAGTTCTTAACTTGGGGAACAATCGTTTTAGTGGTGGGATTTCAACAAATTTTGGGTCATGTACTTCTCTCCTGCAACTTTTCCTGAATGGCAACAATCTCTCAGGCAGTTTCCCTGAGATTCTGTTGCAGCTGAAACTTTTGAACCAATTGCATCTTCAAGAGAATTGGTTTTCTGGGCCTGTAAGCGTTGGAATAAAAAATCTTTCTAACTTGGTGGAGTTGGATCTCTCCGACAACCTGTTCTCTGGAGGACTTCCTGATGCTTTTGAGAATCTTGGTAAGCTTGAGCTCTTCTCTGCAAGCTCAAATAACTTGAGCGGCAACTTGCCCAAATCGTTAGTCAATTCCCCATCGCTTATAGATCTCAAATTGCGTAACAACTCCTTAAGTAGTCCACTAAATCTCAACTGTTCAGCAATGATACATCTCAACTCCCTGAATCTTGGTAGTAATCATTTCGATGGACTAATCCCTGAAAGTATTTCTTCCTGCAAAAGTTTGCGTAGCCTTAACCTTGCCCACAACAAACTTGAAGGTGAGATTCCAAACAGCTTCAGAAATCTCCAGGCCCTGAGACTTGTTTCACTTTCAAATAACAGCCTCGTAAATCTGACAAGAGCTCTTGACGTTCTAGGGAATTGCAAAAACTTAAGTATAGCCATCCTTACTGCGAATTTTATGGACGACCAAATTCCTTCTGACATGAATTTGCAATTTACAAACCTCCGAGCCCTTGCCATTGGCGGCTGCCGCCTTTGAGGACCACTTCCACTATGGTTGAATGATTGTAAAGAGCTGCAGTTGTTAGACCTGTCTTGGAACCTTTTGGGTGGAACCCTACCAAAATGGTTGGGCAATTTCAGATATCTATTCTACTTGGATTTGTCAAACAACTACTTTACTGGTAACGTGCCTGAAAGCTTGACAGAACTAAAAGCTCTCACCAATACAAGTATCACATTGGACGGGATGCTTGTCGAAGTTCCTCTGTACAGGACGCTGGAACCGGGCAGACGAGCAGGGGCATATAAGAGCCTAGGCAGCCTGCCACCAACCCTGGATCTTAGTTGCAACAATCTCTCCGGACCAATCTGGCCAGCATTTGAAAATTTGATCGGACTTCACAGTCTAAATTTAAAAAATAACTATCTATCAGGATCAATTCCAGATGGTTTATCAGGCATGGTAAACATGGAAACTTTGGACTTGTCGCATAACTTCTTATCTGGTCAAATACCCAATTCAATGGCAAAGTTGAGCTTTCTATCAAAGTTCAGTGTAGCATACAATCAACTACAAGGAGAGATACCAACAGGAGGCCAGTTCATGACTTTCCCATATGCAAGCTTTGAAGGTAACAAGGGTCTATGCGGAGAATTTTTCATTCCCTGTAAACCTACCCAAAGTCCTCCTGTCGAGACCGATCGGTCTTCCAATGAACACATGGATATTTTAGGGTTGCCATTTGGAGCAGGAGTTGCAACTGGCTTTGTCCTCTCTACCATCATTTGCTTTACATTTGGCCTGGCGGATCGAATGGTTAAAAGCATAAGATCCATATTCAATAAAGGGAATACAAGATGTAAGAAAGATTTCGCTTCAAGAAAATGATTCATCCTTGTAGCAGATTGCAATGATACACAGTATTTATTGATCGGTGTAAATTGTCTCTAGATCCTTACGTATGAACCTAATAAATTCTTTTAAGTTGATTTTGCATTTAAATCTTGTATAGTTTTTGAACAATTTGTGACATTTAATGCAAACCTCAGAAGCTATTGCATCTGTACATATAACATCTTAGCTTGATTCCTAAAAAGGTACATGTATCTCCACAGCCATAAGGTTATGCATGCAAATGTAAGTTCATAGGCTTGAGCTAGTCTAAGGATCCCTCATTACTATGAAATCTCCGGGTTGGGAGAAGTGGATTTAACTGCTGATTGTTTTGTCTACCGAAGTAATTTCAGCAGTATCTTACAAGGGTTGAAATGATCATAGATGATCCAATTAATGCATAAAAGTTCTATAATGGCATCCTAACCTCACTTCTGAAAACGAGTCTTGCATGACTTGCAGGTAGGTAGAGCGGGGCTCAAATATTAATGAAAAATAAGCAAGAATTGAAAAAGACCAGGACATACACTACAAGAATAAAAGCCAATCTGCGACGTTTTTAAAACGTTGCAGAATCTCCAAAAACGTCGTAAAAGAATCTCCAAAAATATCGCAGATAACCTTTTATGAAGTTTTAAAAAACGTCGCGGATTGTGGTATAGGCAAAACCTATATGTGACGTTTTAAGGAAAACGTCGCGGTATGTATAAGCATTACGTGACGTTTATGAAAACGTCACGAAAAAATATGCCTTTCTGCGACGTTAAAATAAAACGTCGCGGAATCATTAATATTCCGCGGAAACTAACTTTCTGCGACGATTTAATAAAGTCGCGAAATATCAATGATTCCGCGACGTTTAAAAAGCGTCATGGAATTGTTAATATTCCGCAACGTTTTATTTTAAAGTCGCAGAAAGTCTATGAATCTGCGACGTTTTGAAACGTCGCGGAAAGAAAAAAAATGTCGCAGATTTCTATAAATTTTTTTTAAGAAATAAATTTAATTTAATTTGGTAATTTTCCAATTTTAATTTATTTAATAACTATTTGATATTATTATTTAGTA
>JAOTJB010000001.1:26525397-26548284 GCA_027123815.1 Erythroxylum minutifolium
TTTAATTTCATACATACCACTTCTATTACTTAAAGATAATCCATTCCAAAAACCATCACACAAACCACATTAACATTAAACATAACATTTTACACAATCATATGAAAGTCTCTGCAACTCTTCCTTCAACTATCATAACAGAGTTTCTGCATCCCTTCATATTATAAATCCCAAAAACCACATAAATAGCAAAATGTAAAACACCATAATGGATGCTTATGCTTGAAATGAATCTAAATACTAATAATTTCTGAACTACCTAGATAAGTTACAAATGAGAGTTTGCCGAAGTTTTGCAAAGATTATTGCTGATATGCTTTTTCTTCACCTGATGAGTGAAAAAATAGTGGGATGAGCTAGGAAGCTCAGTGGCTAATACACTTATAGCCAGTGATAACGAACCACACACAAGCAATATATATATATATATATATAAACATGCATGAACCGTTTCACGAAATATATGTCCGAATACTTAACAATCACATTTAAGATTTAAGACTTTCATACATATTTGAACATATCATCACACAATCCAACATATATTTTTCATTCAATCATCACAAAATTTCATTCAAGTATTTTCCATATCCAACAATTTAGGATGCAATGCATAACAAAATGGCTCAAGGGTTCCGTGGAATAAAATGGAGAAACCGAAGTTTACACTATGAACAAAACGAGTCCACTTTTCGAATCTTGTGTGCCACAAGTGGGCAGCCGGGAGAAGGCTTTATGTCAATGTGCACGTGACTACGAAATGGTTCCGCTCTTGCCCAAACACAATCAATTTTCATGCTCAAGTCAATCAATCACAAATTCATATTCTCATACTTTTCTTCTTTCCATTTAAATCAAAATGCCATGATATAAATCCAAGGCATAGCATGATCATACTCACAATTCAATCATATCAAAATGTCATACATCTTTCATTACATACATAGAATACATTATAATGCATTTTCCACATCAACGCAATTCACAATTTGGCAATGCAAGTATATAAACACGCATAGGCACATTGCCCATTTAATACATAATAATCATAAATATTTCACCCACATTCATAATGAGTCAAGACAAACATTTATATATTTTTGCCACATTTACAATGAATCAAAACAAACATTTATAGCATTCGTACATTTTTCCTACATTCACAATAAATCAAAACAAACATTTATAGCATTCATACATCACAAAGCTATAAATATATTACCCACCTAATTTGGTTAGAAATCCAACTCAATTGTGCCTTTACTCTTACTCTTGGATAAGGTTTTCTTGGTTTCTTAAAACAAACCAAACCAATTTCTCATTCAATTCACATTTAAATGGAAATTCATAAAACTTCAATAATCAAGAATAAACAAAAATCGAGTCTAGACCTAACTTACCCATAGTAGATCTAGGCTAGACAACTAAAACCTAATTTAGAAATCCATAAAAAATCGAATGGGTTTCTTTTCTTCTCTTTTTTCTTCCAACACCATCCAAACAAGAAGAAAAGATAGAGAAGATTACCTTAGCTTAGCCAAATCCTCTTTCTTCTTCTTCTTTCCACGTTTTTCTCTTCTATTCCCTAGCTTCCACGCACTCTTCTTCTTTTCTTCTTCTTTCCCACGTTTTTTTCTCTCTTCTCACGATTTTCTTCTTCTTTCTCCCATTCAAGATTACATTTTTGTCTTGTCTTCCCATTTTTGCCCTTCATTTAACTTATCCTTCCTATTTTGCCCTTCTTTTAATGTAATGTCCCTTTTGCCCCTTCTTTTGTCTCTTATGACCATTCCACTAATTTAATCCCAACATCTCTAATTAATAACCCCAATTTCTATTCATGTTTGCTAAATTAATGACTAAATTCTAAGAAAATAAATAAAATAAATCAACAAATAAATAAAATAAAAAAAATTGGGGTCTAACAAAGAGGGCATTACTTGGTTAGCCAAGTTTTTTAATATGATCCTTAAGTCTTTCAAAATGTAGGCTTAATGGAGATTTAGGATGATAATTCCTTTATGTAAGAACAAATGGGACATCTAAATGTAACACCTCCTCACCGTAGGGTACGCACCGGGACGCCCATAGCTGCAACAACTATAGAGGCATCAAATTATTTAGTCACATCATGAAGTTATAAGAGAAGGTAATTGAGAATAGAGTGAGAAAGGATGTTTCTATCTTGGAAATTAGTTTGGTTTCATGCAAGAAAGATCCATGATAAAAGCTTGACATCTTCTCAGAACGTTAATGGAATACTACTGGGAAAGACAGCCTAACTTACACATGGTTTTTATTGATTTTTGAGAAGGCTTATGATAGGGAACCTAAGGAAATCAATGTGGAGGTATTTAGAAGTCAAGGGAGTTCCCATAACTAATATATATACGAGTTATTAAGAATATTTATGAAGGTGTAAAAACTAGAGTAAGGACGATTGGAAGAGACAGAGCATTTTTCTATAGATATTGGGCTTCATTAAGGCTCCTCTTTGAGCCCCTTTTTGTTTGCAATAGTGATTCATGAGCTCACCAAGAACATCCAAGAGGATGTGTCTTGGTATATGTTGTTTGTTGATGACATTGTTTAAGTGGATGTGTCTTGGTATATGTTGTTTGTTGATGACATTGTTTAAGTGGATGAGATGAAAAAGGGGGTCAATGTTAGGCTTGAACTTTGGAGAGATACATTAGAGTCGAAGAGCTTTGTGTTAAGTAAGACTAAGACTGAGTATGTAGAGTGTCACTTTTCGAAACATAGGGAGGTTATCGATATGAAGGTAAAGATTAGTTCAGAAATTATACCACAAAATGAGTGTTTTAAATATTTAGGATCTGTCATCCAGAGTAATAGAGAGATTGATGAAGACATAATTCATGAGATCATATTAGGATGACTTAAAAGGAGAAGTGGATAAGGAGTTTTGTATGACAAGAGGATACCATTCAAACTTAAAGGTAAATTTTACTGTTTAGCAATTAAGTCGACCATGCTCTATGAGACGGAGTGTTGGCTCTTCACATAAGTGCATAATCATAAGCTAATGTTGACAGAGATGAGGATGCTTCATTGGATGTGCAACCTTACTAAAAGAGATAAGGTCAGGAATGTAATCGTACGAGACAAATTGAAGGTAAAAAAATACTATTGACAAATTAAGAGAGACAAGATTTAGGTGGTTTGGATATGACACTATTGGAACTAAGAACATAACTCTCAATAGAAAACTTTGACGTACTAGGATGTAGATAAAAGATCCCTTGTAAAGGGATCTTTGTAGTTCTCATAGATCTTTTAGCATTTTCTTCTTGTAGTTAGCCTATACTTGTAAATTATTATTATTATTATTATTATTATTTATTCTTTTCGTATTATTTAATTTATTACTTATTTTATATTTTACTAAGTATTATTATTATTATTATTATTATTATTATGATGATTATAATTATGATTATGTTTTTTCTTTTTTTCTTCTTCTGATGGGTTAATTGGAAATAACTTCTCTACTAATTTGGGGTAAAACTATCTACTACTAAACCTTTCCAAACTTCCTTAATCAGCATAAATTATATTAGGTGTTGTTGTTAGTATTAAGACATATTTACTACTAAACCTTTCCAAACTTCCCGTATCAGCAGAATTTATATTAGGTGTTATTGTTACTATTGAGACATATTTAGTTGATAATAAATAAAAACAAAATTTAGAAGAAATTAAAATAAAAATTAAAAGTGAAAATAAACATTCACAGGAATTTAATAATACAGAAAGAAAGAAACCAAACACAACGTAAACAGAAAAAGAAAAAGAGGTAAAGACGGTCATACAGAAATACTGACAAAGTTATGCAGCGTGCCGTGGACGGCGGGTTCTTTGAATTTAGCAAACACCTTAGAAGAGTACTTGAGTGATTGCGTCCTTGCTTACGTGTCCGACGGAAGTGAGCCCACGAGCGCCTCACTAGTTACTACTCGCTCACTTTTGCGGTTTACACCAAGCCGCACGCCACGCCCTTGAGGAGAAAGAGCAGTGAAAGACGTCTACTTTAGGGGGTCAACCTACAATGAAAAATTCGATTTTTCCACTTTGGAGCATTTATATGGACATTCAGCTCTGAGGCTTTTGTCCGTCTTTGAAGTTTTTTGAACATAAAAAGGTAGTAGAGAGAGATGGGTTGGAGAGGGATTCTGGGTTTTGAATATGGGATTGTACAGGCTCCACTGGGACCTGATATTTCTGGTCCTGAACTTGTTGCTGCAGTTGCTAATGCTGGTGGACTTGGATTACTCAGAGCTCCTGATTGGGTACTAATTTTCGTACCTGCTCTTGCAAGTGTTTTTTCCTTTTCTTCACTTGCTGTATTTATCTTGCTTCCATGTGATGATTCAAAAGCTTGGAAATGGAGTTGAAGATGCATATTCATCCGTTTTGCAGCACAGTTCTTAGTTGAATCAGCTAGTGCCTCTGTTTTCAATTGCAATGCCTTAAACTTTCACTGAAAGTTGCAAATATTCTGCACTTGTGATAATTTGCTTCTTTTCATTCTAATGTTTTTAATCCTCATTATTATTATCATACTCTGTTTTCTACTTCCTCTGTTAACAATCTGTTCGTTTCTTTTTTAATCTATGAAAACTGAGCATTGTCAAATTTTATTCGGGACAAGATGCGTGTCCACCCTATGGCTTGCTAGATTAACTGATAAGAACACTGCCACTCTCAAGTGGGATACTTGTTCTTTTTGATATGTTCAAGCCTTATGTATTAGGTTGGTTATTATAATGAGAACAGACAAAGCTAGCGAAAGTGCATATTCACTGCCTTGTCTACGAAGATCAACCATCCAACATAGTGCTGTGACATACTTAATTGCTTCAATAGATGAGGCATAATCTAATGATACAGAATGGATGCTGAATATTATAGCAAGTTTTACATCTTGATATTAGAAAGCATTTCTGTACGGGTTTGCAGCGATAACTGGTTAAGTAACCATGTATGGCTATAGCTGGAAAATTGTACTTAAATGACAATATTGGACATGTAAAATGGCTACTGAACTTTCTTACCTTATTTCACCAGCAAATTGGTTGACGAACTGCAACAGCTAATCACTAATATCACGAAAAGAATAAAAGTTGGATCTTCATTTCTATGGGCTACACCTGCAGTTTTCAGTCTTACAATCTATTGTTTGAGGAGAATGAAAAGAAAGAAGAAAAACAGAATTGAGACTAGAAGATGACTTTTTTCATTTCACTTTTCCCAGGAGTCACCACATTACTTAAGAGAGCTAATAAGGAAAACTCGAAGCTTAACTGATAAACCATTTGGGGTTGGTGTCGTTTTGGCATTTCCGCACGAAGAAAATGTGAAGGCTATACTTGATGAAAAGGTTGCAGTTTTGCAAGTTTATTGGGGTGACTGTACAAAGGAATTTGTTCATAAAGCGCATCAAGCTGGCGTGAAGGTGGTTCCTCAAGTAAGTCATTTTGGATACCATTTGGCTAATTAGAACTTTTTGCCCATTGAATTGCAGTACGTGCAATGCATTATTGCTTTGTCATGCTTAGTGACATTAGTTTCAATATATATTGAACAGGTTTAATATACATGTGCTTGAATCAGAATATAGTATTCCTTGTCCATAGACACATTATCTTTTCTAGATATTGTAAGAGAGTTTGCAAGGATAACCATTTGCATCTTTAACATGTAGAAATGCTTGATGGTCTATTAGGAATTTATGGTATTAATTACATATCCCTGCATTTTGTAATTCATATTGGTCATGGACATCCACAAACGCTTACTGCAATGATTATGGGAAAAGACTGCAAATCATTCAAATTAGATTTTAGGATAATTTTCCAACGTCTAATTCTCCTGGTGGGCTGAATATGGATACATTTCTTTCCAAGGTTGGGAGTGTTGAAGGTGCAAGAAACGCCATCAAATCTGGAGTCGATGCAATTATTGTGCAAGGACGTGAAGCTGGTGGTCATGTAATTGGTCAGGTATGAGAACATGTTGCATGCTCAGTTGGACAACACTGGCTTAAAACTGAGCAATTTAAGTGCTTTTTCAGTGAAAACTTGGATAAGTTTTGCACCTTATGATCAGTTACAACTTTTACTATGAATAAATGAAAATTTTGTTCCGCCCAACATCAAGTTCTTTAAGCTTTTGACAATAACATTTTTCAGGAGGGTTTAATTGCATTGTTGCCCAGTGTAGTGGATCTTGTTGGTGATCGGAATATACCTGTGATTGCTGCCGGTGGCATAGTAGATGCACGTGGCTATGTGGCTGCTTTGGCGCTGGGTGCTCAAGGTGTCTGCCTGGGAACTAGGTATGAGGAATTGTCATCTTTGTTTTTGAAGGACTCATCAGGCAGTAGCAGTTAGGCATCACTAAGCTGCAACTACTGAAGTGAGCATGCATGTCTTGTTTCATTGGGCATGTAAAGAAGAGGTTTAGGGCTTTAGGCTAATTATTGACATTAATTATTCTGAGTAAGCCTCATTTTCATTAGGAAGTGTATCTTAGCTTATCCAAAGTTATGATTACCATGCCATCTTGAGCTTGGGTGAGATGAAAATTTAGGGTAAAAGATACAGATATCCTTCATGGTTTTGATTGATTCTTCAAAATTTTGGTTTAGCCAGAAAAGATTTGTTTGAAACCGGTGATGTTATGAAAGTTGTATTGTTGAATAATCTTTATTGCTTGGAATCATATTTTGCAGGTTTCTTGCAACTAAGGAAAGTTATGCTCATCCTACATACAAGAGAGAGGTGGTTAAGCTTGACAAAACAGAGTATACAAATGTGTTTGGTCGGGCCAGGTGGCCTAATGCACCCCAACGTGCTCTGGCAACTCCTTTCTTCAATGATTGGAAGTCTCTCCCTCCTCATGAAAATGAGTTGAACCAACCCATCATTGGCCGTTCGATCATAAATGGCCAGGTTAGCATCTCTTCATCATTCAGCAGTTGAACCTTCTGAGAGAGTAATAGATTAGATTATATGATTTAGCTTTGGTTGCCTATTTTATCATCAATATCTAGGAAAAGGAGATTCGCCGGTTCGGTGGTACTGTTCCAAATGCGACGGCTGCCGGAGACATTGAAAGCATGGCTATGTATGCTGGTCAAGGTGTAGGTCTGATCAAAGAAATTGTACCTGCAGCTGAAGTGGTAAAGGGGTTAGTTGGAGGAGCAAAACAACTGATCCGCCAAAAGTTTGGAGCTGGAGAGGAATGTAGTGATTAGAGCATTGTTTTAAAATTCAATCATGGATGTATTTAATACAATTCGCATAATGAAACACTATACGTTAATCTGAAGCTGAGTACAGATTTTATTGAAATAAAATCTACTACTTATCAATTTAACAATCTTGGCATTATTATATTTCAAAAACTTAATAATGTACAATCTTGACATTATTATAGTTGTATTTTAATAACTCAATTTTTAAATTGCATGACTGCAAATTAAGACCATTTTGGACTTTATCATAATAAAAAATTTAACCTTATTTTAAGTTTAATGTCAATGTTGACCTAATAATTTTTTAATAAATTTTTTATTTCCAATATCATATCATTGCTGACGTGATAAAGAAAAGATTTCCTTTTTTAAAAATATATATATTATTTATTTTATTTGTGAGAATGAGACTCATTTTTATTTAATTTATTTATAAATTTTAGACAATGCACCGGTGAAGAATACAAATGATTGATTTCAAGGAATTATTAACGAGAAACAAAAGGAGTCATACATCCCAGATTATATATAAGCACAAGGCCTCGTTGGAACTTTCATGTCTGACTACTTTTCATTTTTCTTGTTTTGTCAATGAAAATGGTGTGGGTTGAGATAAAAGTTAAAATTTTTTATGTCCATTTTTTACCCCCAAAATCTCTTCTTAGCTAACATGATAATGCTTTTATGATTCTTTAAACTGGCCATTTGCATGGTCCTATCAATCTCTTTAATTAGGATAGCACCTTAATAATGCTTACTAGCGTCTGTTTGTAAAATACGTTGGCCTTTATTAAGAATCTTTAAACAGGTAAATCATGACATATTTGATTTAAATGTTGTATGACTCTGGTTTGATCTTTATTCTATAGTGATAAATTCTTCCTTAGTAACTTTGATAAAAGAGATATATAATCAGTCATAAAAGAGATATATAATTAGTGATGTGAGAGATGAAATCTCTGATATAGTTAACAATTTCAACGAATTGTTGAATTTGTTTAGTGTTGAGATTTTCATATAAAAAGTGTAATAGTCCAGTAGCTATGTGTGGACTAAGCTGATAGAACTCATTATAAAATTTCATAGGCAAAAATTATAGTTGGGTCGTCTCAATATGACTCTTTTTGGCTAAGAGTATAATCTGACATTATTTTGTAAGATCCAAAAGGGACTGGAGTAAAGCCTTGTGTTCTTCATAAGTTTTGGAGTATAGAAGGATGCCATCAATATAGACAAGCTACTGGAAAGAATAGGCTCATAAATCTTTGTCATGACCCCTTGAAAAGGTAATTTTGAGTTCAAATGACATTACGGTTCATTGATATTGAGCATTAAGAATACAAAAGACTATCTTGTATCTTTCCTAAGGGTTTAATTCCCAATTGCAAACATCCTGCTTTTAAATCAAACTTCGAGAAAATTATAGTTTCTTAGAGAAACAAAGCTGGAGTACTAATTTTTGGCAGTAGACACTTATCATCTTGTAGAAAACAATTGAGAGGTTTGTAATTAATTACTAACCTCTTTTTTCTATGCTTATGTTCAATTCTATTCTTCTTGTGCTAATTTTAAATCATCGGAGTTCATACCTGAATGAGTAGCTTTTGTAGGATTAATATCCTAATTATTTTTTAATGGTAAATAGATGAAGAAGTAAGAATTTTTCCATAGATGATGGATATGTGAGAACTAGGCATAGTTCTCAAGACAATATTATAAAAATCGATCCCGTAAGGCTTCGTATGAAGGTGATGCTTGTGTGAGTTCAAATACATTTTTGATATTAGCATAAGCACTAAAATTGGCACAACATTTAATCCCTGTAGGTAGGATTTCTAGTGGAGATGCTTTACAATAAACATCCATGCCCACCTGAATATCAGGGCTAGGTAGATGGTTTCTAAGAATTTTGGTCCAAACAACACAATCAGAAAAGAAGTGGATTCTTATTTTCTTTTTTACGATAAGTCTAATCTTAAAAGAATTTCCATCAACAACAGAGAAATATTCATCATGAGATATCTATGCTTAAAGTGGTAAAATGTTTAGCTACATAATACTGCGACATGATCCAATATTCACATACCCAATAGCCTTAATCGATTTATCATATTTGTCTTATTGTAGTAATTGCATATGAACATAAGGACGAGGAATAGTAAAAAGCCTATAGTCTACCTTCAAACATTTTTGTTGGACCATGTATAATATGTCTTCTTCAACGTCTTCAGAAATTAAGGAATCAAAATCAAAGGGTTCAGACTCGTCTGTAGAAGAGTCGAGTGGAAGAGCAAATTATGTCTCTTCATCCTCACTAGGTTGTTCTTTAATTAAATCTTCTCTGTTTCCATTATCTTGGATAGGCACGATAGCCTTAATGGAATCTAATAGTTTTACATCCCTTTTCGTCTTATTAAGTCATTGACGAGTATAATGTCCTGACTTGCCACGAATAAAACATCAATCTGCTTTCTTTGCTTTGAGGATTTCTTTGTTTGAACTTTGAAGAATCTGTCAAATCGACATTGTTTCTTTTGTCTTGAGGGTTTATAATTTCCTTCATGAAAAATATGAGATCTGGGGGCTTCTTATAAGAAAACTTTCTATAATGTTGCTTCTTTTTCGCACGACTTTCACAATCCTTTTTCTTCTTGTACTTGATCTTTAAGTAAGACTTATAACGTAGCGTAATTTTAAAAATATTTAAAATTATAAAATTCTTATATTTTTAATTTTAAAAATTTCTAATACTCTTATTAAAAAATAAAATAAATATGTTATAAATTTGATTCAATTAAATAACCTAACCTAATTTTTAAAGTTCATGTCAATTAATATATAATAAATTATTGTTTTAGATGAGTTTTAATTAGTTTGGATTATGTTTAAAAATTTATTCATTATATTATTAATATATAATTAATTTAAAATATATGAAAAGAAAACTTTCTAAATTATTGAATATCACAAAAGTTTTTTTTAAAATTTAAAAAATTAAAAAGTAATTTTTAATTACTTAAATTACATAAAAGATTTATAATTATATGATTAACCTAATATTTTATTTATATGTAAATTATATATTTTATATTAGTGGGATAATTATTATATGTGATATGATAATTATTATATATACATGGGATAACTTTTAGGATGAGTATTTTATATAAATGTACAAATTCAAACCAATTGCTTCTGGCCGTAAATTATAGTATTGAATCCAATTAAAATGGGATAATAAAAATATAGTAAAATTTTAATTTAATAACATTGTTAATTAGTAAATTTAATAATATAGTTATTTAAAAAACTAAATAAAATGCAAATGTCAACCGAAGTTAAAATGATAAATTGAATAATAAAAATAATGAATGTTTTTGTATATTTTAATATATTTTTTAATATTTTTAATTTTGAAAGCAAAATCATGAAATAGACTAACGAACCCAATGTTTTAAAAGTTCGATTAATAGAATAAAAAATTTAAACTTTAAAATATTTAATTAGTATTAAAATATCATAAAATTAGTTAAAAATTAAATAAAATTTAAAATTATTAAAATTTAAAATTTAATTAAAATGATATTATTAAATAAAATTAATTAATTAAAAAAAACTCATCAAATAAATAAAAAAAATTTACCGTAAAGATTTTAAAACATTGAGTGTTGTCTTGCTTCTGATTTTGTGTAGTCTCTCACTGTCAACCTGACGGACGCCAAATGGCCGCTCTTAGTAACGCCGCCGCCGCAGTCCTCTCACCGGACTTACTATCATTCATAGACATGAAAACCCTCTCCCAGTTCGAGCTCCGAACTCTATCCCTTTGTTCCTCTTCCTCCGCCGACGGCGAACTCTTCACCCCCGCCATTGACCGCACAATCTTCAACGAGAGTTCAGGCTCCCGCCGCCAGACTTACTCAAGGCCTTCCTCCCACCACCATCACCACCATCGCCACCGCGTGGCCGGCCTCCTCCCCAAAGCCACCTCAAGCCCTCCTCCGCAGCCTAGTCCCACCCCCTCTACCGACCCTGAAAACCAGTCCATAATCAAACATCTCAAGCAATTGCTCTCATCACACCCCGACTTCCAAGAATCGGATTTAACCCCATTCGATTGCTTCACCCATCCGTTCAATTTGACATATCTAACGCCGCCACCGCCGCCGTTACCGCTGCCGGAGCCGAATGTGAGGAAGAGGAAGAGAGGGCGGAAACCAAAAGCGAAGGGGGTGGAGAGTGGATTAGGGTTTGAGGTAGTGAACAAGAATGGGGAAGTGGTGGACTGGGTGGGGTTGGGGAGGATGGAGGATCCATACGGCGAGGAGTTGCGGCGAAGGACGGTGGGGATGAACAGCGAGGAAGAGTTGTTTGAGTTCTTGAGGCAGTTGGAAGGGCAGTGGTGCAGCAGGAGGAGGAAGAGGAAGATTGTGGACGCCGGCGAGTTCGGTGATCATATGCCCGTGGGATGGAAGCTTCTGCTGGGGCTTAAGAGGAAAGAAGGTCGTGCTTGGGTTTATTGCCGCAGATATATAAGGTGCTCTTTGACCTTTCTCATTGATTATTATATCTTTAGCTTCCTTCTTCTTTTTTTTTTTTCGGTATATCTATCTCAGTAACTAATCTGTTTCAGTTGTATACTTCTATTCAATGGGAGGTACGAAAGGTTTTTGCTTTACACCTGAAAATTATTGGAATTGCGATACAGTTTTAATGTTTACTTACTGTATCTATTGGTTCTGTTTCCGTTCTTTTAAAGGTACTAATAGGGGTAGTGAGGATATGACTAATAATAGGTTATGATGTGAAACTTGGTACCAGTTTATCAAGCACCTGTTGTCCGGATTCTTTAACTTTTCATGTTCCTGAACTGGTGCTAATCGACAGCCTAAATGTTTATTTTTACTTTATGCTAGTTTATGGTTGCCACCAGCTTTAGAGTGTTTAAGTTTCTGTTAACGGAGGTGGAGTAGGGGGAGTGTAGTGGTCGTTTCATGGTGAGTTCTACTGAATGATGACACCTGATGAAGTGCATTGATTGAGCAGATTGAAACATGGAGAGGATTGGAAATACATTTAAATTTCTGTGAGGGTGTAGAAGTAGACTAGGGACGAATAGTTGCAAAATATAGCCTAGATTCTGGTTTGGTGAGTTGCAAAAGATAATGACTATGCTTGGTGCAATATAATATGCGTTTTTACATCACGCAATTAATTACTTGGTTTGGTTGTCCATGAAAAAGCTGTATTGTAATAAGATTACATTGTGTAACATAAAAATTCATTCTCTTTTACTCTGTAATCACCTTTATATAGTCTGTCATTTATTGATCATTACATTACTGTTGTATTTAAGTACATCCTTAATGCTATTTCATTATTACATCCTACCAAGCAACACGCAAATATTTTATAGCATTTGTTCTGAAAAGTTGATAATTACATTCGATGGCTGCTATGTATCTCTTTATAATTAAATAAAGCCTCAAAGTATTAATATTCTGGGTACATGGAAAAACAAGTTAGAAAAATTTGAAGTTCTAATTGAGAAAAGCTCAAAACTCTTAAACTGTGAGTCATAAAACTCCTTGAGTTGGAAACTTTGTCCTTCTTGACCCATTTTTCCTCACCCTACGCATGTATAATCAATTCTTGCGACCCTTTTATTTGTAGATGGAAAATATAGTAATGGCAAACTGTTATATCAAGTAATTCGTCATGACTCCTTCTAAATGGCATTTTACATTTTGATGTAACATGAATGTGTCGCTTCTAGAGCAATACAGCTTTTTTCAGCTGCTATTTTCTTATAAAGAAATTTCATTTAGGATAAGTTAACTGCCTGAAAATTATAAGATTAAAATATTGATATAGGTTTCATAAATTTGGCCAAGGCAATTGTCTTCACTCAATTACTTCCTATGGAATCCATGAAGTCCTATGAGGTGATTCTGTTTTGACAGTCTAAAAGTACTTCCATGCTTTATTTCATGGTACTGAAGTCATAACGTAGGGTTGAGAAGCATTAGAGCTTGGTAGCAGTAAAATGATTGCCTAGCAGCTTTTGTTTGTTAATGATAATATATGACTTGACAACTTCAATAGATTTGTGTTCCTTGCATTTTCCTCATTTTCAAGAACCTGCTTGTATTTATGCAAATATTAACTGCATATCTCATGATGGTCTTAGATTATCTTGCCACCATAACAATCATTGTACCTACTCTTCATTCCCACAATATTTGCTTATTTGACTAATGTCTATGGGTCACAGCCACAAGTTGATACTGTTACATCCAATTTGAAGAAAAAAATAGATCTATCGATTCTATTGACAAGAGGCTAATGGTTTATGAGGAAAGGAAACTCTAAAGTCGTGGTATTCTCAAACAGAACTTGACAATGTGATATTCAAGAACTGATAGTCAATAACTGATAACCATAAAATACACCATGAATTCAAAGTAGTTAGAAATCGGAATTATGATAAGGTTCATCTTAACTACCATAATGCAACGGTTTAAACAAATATGATGCTGCCATTACTTCAATATTTGACTAAATATGGGTTATTACTGCAGAGAAGAAAGGGATAGTCTGACCTTTCAGCATTGTTCCATTATATGGCTTGCCTTCGTACTTGAAATTGTAATCCTGTGTTGATGATTGTAAATATATATGGTATTCCTTGTAGTTTCCATTTTTTGGAGCCTTATTGGTTATGTCCCTACCAAAAAGAAATCTGTGCCAACTTAGTTTTTCTTTCTACAGTCATCAAACTGACTCAATTCAAAGCTTTCTCTGTATTTCCTTGAGTCATACATTGTGGTCCATTTTGTATATGTGTTTTATTGCAATTTTCATAAAATTGGGACGGTTTTTTAATTTACTTTTACTGATCCATCTTCCTCATAATATTTCCTACAGGCGAGATAGTCTTGTTTCCATATGTGACTCATATTTTTCCTTATGTGATACTCAGCCCTGGTGGACAGCATTTTTTATCTTGCAAGGAAGTTTCCAATTATTTGCAGTCATTTTTTGGAGCTTATCCTCCACAATGTCTGAAAGATCCTTCTGGTGATAACTTTCAGCAGGCCCTTTTACCTGCTTCGGCAATCGTAAGTATGCCTTAGCTTAATGGTTAACTTTAATTTGATATTATTCATGAGTTTAGTGACATGCAAACAGCATTCTGGTGATGCTGAAAACGACGAAGATCGAAAGCAGTCTGATGAACTTGAGAAGGAAGTTGCTCTGTTGGGGATTGAAAATCTTGCAGAGGTTCAGATACGCGACCTTTTTGAATGTCACAAATGCAATATAGCATTTGATGACAAAGACACATACTTGGAGCACTTGTTATCTTTTCATCAGAGGACTACAAAGAAATACAGGCTTGGTTCTTCTGTTGGGGATGGTGTGATTGTAAAAGATGGAAAATATGAATGCCAGTTTTGCCATAAGGTTTTCCATGAAAGGCGTCGATACAATGGTCATGTGGGGATACATGTGAGGAATTACGTGAGGGGTATAGAGGATTCTCCTGCTGTTCGTATGGCTGTTGAACAAAGAATTGACACTGCAACCAAAGATGAGTTGCCAACAAGAATATCCAAAATGGATGCGTTAATTCAAATTGCTCAAAATTCCATTCGAGAAACATCATCTTCTGGAAATAATAATGGATTTGATGTTGGGTTGTCTTTTGATGAACATAACATGGCGTCTAACGCTGAGCTGCTTGCATCAGTCACTGATCACGAGCTTCATTCTTATTCTCCATCTGGTGAACTGAGAGGAGATGAAATGGCAAAATCTTTGGAAGTGGAGGTATGTGAGGAAACCTTTGATGATATGGTGATTGATAAAAAGGTAGAGAAGGTTGGTGATGGTAGTGATTTTACAGAAGTTAGGATAGATTCATTGTTTGAAGATACACCAGATGCTGATCATGATGTTTCTGATACTAATGTAAGAGAAGTTGGGGCGATATTCAGCAATGATGACTCTGAAAATGCAGGCATTGAACATGAAAACCAGTCACTTAATCATTCTAGTGATCAGAAGATTTGTGACAGCAAGATTATTGACCATTCTAACGATGATGAATTTGATGGAATGAACATTGTCGAGATAGAAGTTGGATTTGGGATCAGTGAGAGCTTAGCAAATAATGATGTAGTACAAGGGACTGTACCACAATCGTACAGAGAAAATCTACTTCCGTGTGGGTCTTATGACCCACATACTTCATCATTGCAACCATCTGTTAAAGTTTCAACACCCACTGCATTAATGGACAAGGTATTTTTGTTTTGTTATTCCCTAGTTGTCTGATATAGATGTAGGGTTTGGGCAGTTTGATGTCTTTGCTCTTTAATATTTGTAACCAAGAAGATAAGGTTGCCAGAAGTTCCTTGATAGATTGGTCCCATTTTTTTCCATCTTTTGCCAGGGAGAGAATGAACTGGATGCAGTTGACCAGGGGCCTGATAAATTAACAGTTGCTGAGGACCTGAGGTTGGAGGAAATTGAACAAATGAAGTTTAATTTTGTTTCCGGTCAAGAAAGTGTATCTCTGCCTGAGGTTCCCATAGCTCATATGGAAGAGGCAGCATATGGTGCTTCAGTCCATTTTGAACCGCATGTTGGGGATATGATGAATGGGCAACATTGTACAACTGTGTGTGTGTGGTGCGAAGTGGAGTTTACTTACGAGGCTGTTGAAAATGAAGTGCAGTCAGATTCAGTTGGTTATATGTGCCCAACCTGCAAAGCTAAAATTTCTGGCCAGCTAAGTGTATTGGGGAGTTGACTGCTCATGAATTCCTACGCTTGTCAGGTAATCTAAGTATCTGTGCTTCTCTAATTATCTGATGCTATCAAGGAATTTTATTTACTTCGGCTCTTGTCAGTTTTGCTCCAAAGTTCCTTTCAAACTATAGATTCAATACCTTGTCTATTATTTACTACCTTAGGTTGCTGCAATTGGTAATTGCCTTGATTAGTCTAGCATATGTGGTTTATGAATATTTAATGCCATTGTATGGGTATTGACTTGGAGAATGTTGAAGAATTCAAAAGGATCAACTTATCATTTCTTCCAGCAACTCTGTTTTTGGTTGTCTATCTACTTCCACTAGGACTTCCTCCCATGGTGATTGACAACCTTTATTATTTCCTTTTCATCAATAGTTCCCATTCACCTGCTTTTCTCACTTATTTTTTTTACTTCTTTCTATCTTCTTGTGGTTTGACATACTTTGCTTTGGTAGAACATTAGAACTTCAGTTGGTCCTGTTCTGCTGATTTTATCAAGTCCTTGCTTCCAGTTAAGCTTCTTTGTTTCTCAAAACATGAACAGGCATGCGCATAGGTGGGTTCTGTCATTGAAGTACACTGACTCCTAGGTGCAGCATATTAGATGATTGAAATTTCATTGAATTATTTGCTTTTATCTTGATTTGTGATACGTTGGGATCCTTTTGGTCATTTTGTTTTGTAGAGACTGCTTCCCATAGCCTTCCTAGCATCCACTCTGCCCTCTCCCCCTCCCTATCCGAAGTATAAAAATGCCATTTCTTTTAAGCCTTTGTGGTGGAAGTGATACAAAATCTTATATTACCTACTCCGTTGGTCTGCATTAGGGTTTGTAGTATGGCTTGTTAATATAGATGGGACTTTGCATTTTGGTGGTGTACCTCTTCTCTGTTATTGTCTGTCTTTCTGCTCCATGTTATTATTGATCATGATCAATTTTGATTATAGTGTGGAAGTGGATACTGGAGGCATTAGGACCAAAAGTGGAGTACGAGTTTGATCTTATTCTGCCCCAGCAAATGGTTGATTCTAATCACTTTACTGCGGCATAGTGTGTACTATATGTATAACAGTATGTTCTTAGATAGTTATTTGCTTCTGTCGCCTCAATTGAAGTGAGTTTTAGGATTTGTTTGTAAATTGTTATTCAAGAACAAGAAGAGAAAGTTGTGTTTGGTTCTATGTTGTGATTGGCATGCAGTATCAACTTTTCCCATATTTTTAGACTAAAGAAAAGGAGACTTAATGGCAGCATAACGAGTGCACCATATCATGTAATGGGGACCAATATATTATAATTTATCTCAGTATGATGGGATTTTGCACAGAGCATGTTGAAGACTCGCAAGCCCCAACTCTGCCAGCTCTGAAGATCAACGTGAATCACTAATATTCGTTTTCAGTACATTAAAGGGTATTAGATTCTTACCTTTTGATATAATATTGCCCAGTAATGGAAGTTTCGAATCAATCAAGTCCGAAATTCAATTGTAGAAATGCCAAAATTCAACAAAGAAAGCTCTAATACCTACCACCCAACAGTGATTATAATTAGCCCTCAAGGTGTAAACTACTAACTACGCAAATTGAATTTGTTCATCTTCCAAAGCTGCTTAGTACAACATCAGACGAGTCAACATTTTCCAGGGTAGAAAAAGCATAACGTGATGTTCAGATGGCAGATTACTACTATGGTCAGGATTGATTGATATTCTGATATGATCACATTTTGAATTCATTTTGAATTGCTTTCAGTTTTTCTACACAATGTGGGGAATAAAGAATCTCTGCAAAAAGTGGGACGAATAAAAATGCACATGGACCTGACGATGCCTCCTGTTATAATTTAGACCAGTATGGCCAAAGCATTAGCAATATACGTACACCTCGTGGCCTAATACACAGCAGAGTGGTTGGCGGATGTCTCTGCCACTGCTACACAGAGCCCATGTAGCTACGACGAATCTACTACACCCACTTACGAAAAGCGGACATAGAATTTGATTCTCCCAAAAGAGAAAACATGAACACGAAGAAGCTCCGTTCTATATTTAGTTGTGTAACTGAGCCATTCTGTTCTTGTAGAGAATAGACGATGGCCAGTAGAAGAGAAAGATGCAGGTGGTGTAATGTGTATCTTTTGGTGCCAGCTGAGGCTCAGTCCTTCACATGTCCAAGGTGCCAAAACATCACTCAGGTTCCATTTCCACATTACAATCCTTTGTCTCATGCTCGTGAATCGGTGAATCACGCAGCCAACCACGTCACTGGCCTAATCAACATGGTGACCACCCACATTAGCACCAAGACAAGCTCCGTGAATAGCCAACATGGAGCAGGCAATTACTGTTCTCATCAGCCTCCAAGACCTTCGCTCCCTCTTCCTTCTGTCCATGGCAGGAAACGAGCAGTGATTTGTGGACTGAACTACAGAGGGAGGAGTTATAAGGTCAAAGGAAGTATTAACGATGCAAACTGTATGAGGTATTTACTTGTCGAGAAGTTTGGCTTTCCTAGTGCCTGTGTGGTTATGCTCACAGGTATGGTCACAATTTTTATGAATGCTAGCGATTTCTACTTGCATCAGCTATATAGAATTCATACATCAATCAATGTGCAGAAGATGAGACTAACCCATTTAGGATTCCAACAAAGGCGAACATGAGGTTGGCCTTGAAGTGGCTTGTTCAAGGGTGCGAGCCAGGTGACTCGTTGGTGTTTCACTTCTCTGGTCACGGATCAAGGCAGCGCGATTATAACATGGATGAGATAGATGGGTTTGATGAGGCATTATGCCCTCTTGACTTTGAAACTGAAGGATCATTAGTCGACGACGAGATCAATGATACCATCGTAAGGCCATTAACACCGGGAGTTACACTTCATGCAGTCATTGACGCCTGCTATAGTGAAACTGTACTAGATCTCCCATTTGTCTGCAGGATGGACAGGTTTATACATGAACACGATGTGGTTATACAATTTAATCTGCTAATCAAATTGTTTAACCTTTCTTGGTTGCCGTGTTGATAGGAAAGGGTACTATACTTGGGAGGATCAAAGATGTTCAACGGCTTATAAGGGCACAAGTGGGGGTCTAGCCATCAGCTTCAGCGCCTGCAATGCTGATCAGATTTGTATGGATACCACGGTGACTAACCGCTTAGCTTGTTTAATCTTTTCTGCATGGGTTAGTGATTTAACTATGTTAGGATCGTGTTGTCTAATAAATGGCACTCAAGGATCTACTAGGGCTAGTTAATACCTGTTATCGTTCATGCTTCTCTATCTTTTATTCTAATAAATTTATGTTAAATTCCAATTCAAAATATCATAAAATTCAGTTTTAAAATGATTTATTATTAGCTCTAATTAAGGATTCATATCGACATTCTTTCTTATGTATAGATCACTCTAATATATACTTTTTGATTGCGAAACAACTTATAAATTATCATCATCCTAACATATGAAATTTGTAATTCGTCTTGGATTCATACTGCATGAACATTTAGAAGAGTTAAACTTGTGCAGGCCTTGGCAGGCAACGCTTCAACTGGTGCATTGACTTTCAGCTTCATCCAATCAGTGCAAAACGAGCCTGGACTATCGTATGGCAGATTGCTTAATGCCATGCGAGGTGCAATCCGTGGGGTTAAAGCAGGTGGACTCCGCCTCAACGGTCCAATTGCCTCCCTTGTAAATAAAGCACTGTTTAACACAGAGATCGACCAGGTAATGCTGTTCTTTCACTATTTTGCCTTAGACACATATATAATAACAATAATACTAAATCACTCTACTCCATCATTCATTTGCAGGAGCCCCAGTTGTCTTCATCTAGCGAGTTCGACGTTTACTCCAAGCAGTTTATGCTGTGATGTAGTCCCTGAAATAATGAAAGAATAACTAAAAATTATCAGATAATTCTGAAAATGTGTCATCGAGAAAAAAGAATGTCGAAGTATCCTCTCAAATGAAGAAATGCTAATAACATAAAAAGTTTTCATCTTACCTCTTAAAGAGTTTCTCGGAAGAACATTACATTAACGCAGTGTTATAGAATTAAGAGCTTGCGAGAAGCAGTACACCAGCGGGCATAAGAGGTATAGAGGTTAGGCCAGTCAGAGGATGGGCAATATGAGAAGTGAGAAAGCCACAAAGAAAACACCTGTTCTTGATCCTCTTCTCGTTCTACCATCTCTATCAGTTCTTCCAAGACTCTCTCTAGCTCAGTTTTTTCGCTCGTGTTGAGGACTGGAACATCTGTTCCATTGCTAGCTTTGCATAGCAATGGCAACCAGGACATTAGCATCTTCAGTTTGGTCTGCCTTTGTAGTTCTCTCTTGCCTTCCTCCATTTCTTCCAAACCCAAGTTTCTTGCTTGCTTCAACAGGAATGCTGTAAACATTCTCAAGTGATTAATTAAGACTCATAGGTATCTAATTTGGTAACAAGAAAGGTACGAACCTGAAACTTTCACCAATAAGCCCTGCACGCGCGGCTCAGCAGAAAGAGCGAGCCAAGCTACATTAGAAGCCGAAGCCCACATGCAAACGGCTTCTTCAGCTAACCCACAATACACCATCTTCTGAGCCAACCAAAGCAGCTCTGCCGCCAGCTTCTCAGCAGAACTTCCACACCGGTTCTCTTCATCCCTTGCCTTCCCACCCCAAAACAGAGCTCCCTCCCCGGCAGACCGAACAGCCCTCAAAACCCGGCTCAACCCAACCTGGACCCGCCCAGCCACCGTGCCTCCTCCACCACCGCCATGTTCCTCCCTTTGAAAATCTAGGTCGGTCATGTCGGTCCCTAGCTGGCTAAGAGTCCTCGAAAACGCGACTGATAGAACCGTACGATTGACTTCACGTAAAACCTCGACATTCTCTTTGTGATTCTCATCTATAAGCCTCTCCGCCAAGGACCTGACCATTTCATACTTCCTGGAGCTGACCGGAATATCATTAACAATCGTAAAAAGCTGTGAAAGCGCTCGAGCGATACCGGAATCCCCGCCGCCGGAAATGGGCACATATTCATCATTCTTAGGAGGCTTAAGTGAACGATTACCAAGGGCGTTAAGGTCAAAAGAAGCGGAAAAAGAAGAAAGAAGACGAATAAAGAGGAGAAAAGAAGTGATGACAATATATTGGAGATGCTCAAGGAGTTTAAACCTGTAAGACAAGTTATGGAGGGACTTGTCGACATAGATAAATACGGAGGTTACGAGGTTTCTAACAAACAACGTAGCTATGGTGGTGGGTGAGGTTTCCAAGATGCGTCCCATGTATGTCTGCAGTTCTCCTGTCTCAGATTTTTGTGCGGTTTTAGGGTTTGGAGTTTCAGAAGAGTTGAAGATAAAGGACAGGTGAATGAATAGTTTAGAACCTAACATGTGACAATTGGCTAAACATTTGACGATAATTACTAATGAGATGGTAGGGTTTGGACGGTTTAGATTACTATTATGCTCTTTTGTGTATTACTATTACATTCTTTTGTCAATTACGATAGTGTTAAGTATGACACTCAAGGTGGTCAGTGGTCCAAGTAATGAAGGCAACTTCTCAAGGAGTTTTTTCTAGCTAAAAATTTAAATTTCACACTAAATTAATTATAATTCTTTCTTAACTATTTTAAAGTTCATTAGAACTTGCCTAAAAGTTAAATCGATAAGACAAAAAGTTTAATATTTAAACTAATATTAGACTGTGTTAAAGATTGAGTAAAATTAAAAAATTTGAAAAACAATCGAAAAAAACTATACACTTATCGAAAAATTTAAAGTTTAATTGAAAAAGAAGATTATTAAATGAAAATTAATCTGTTTATTGTAATTTATAAAAATTAATTAGTTTACAAAAATTGACTGATTAATTAATAAATTGATTAGTTTTTGACAACAATAGTTAGTAGATTAATTCAAACCGTAAAAGTTAAAAATTAAACTGAATAGTTCGTCGGTTTAAAATTTTTACTGTTAAACCTATGAACTAGTTGGATTTTTGAAACATGGATTAGAACCTACAAATTTAATTTAATACTTAACTTATTTACGAATTATTTAACTTGTAAAGTAATTTTGCTTTGGCCAGATTTAAAAAAATAGTGTGAACTATTATCATGGTTTAAAAGACCAGAAAATATAAGATTATTAAACTTTGGAAAAATCATTGATTTGGATGTGTGTGGTCTTAGTTTGATCCACGCGTGTCCTATAGGACTCGGTTAAGATAAGTGATAAGGTGGGAAATATCCACATATTAGTTATTTATAAAATAATTTTGAATTTTCAAGTTTTTGTGCACAAAATATTGGCAATATATTCTTATTGAAAAGTTGTTTAAGTAAAGTTAAAAATCTCTAAAATCTAAACCTCACACAGAATAACATTGATAGCTTATGCATGATATGTTGAGTCCTATACTAACTTTGGTAATATAATTTAATTGAAAATAAAAGATATATTATTTATTTATATTATATTGATATCCATATTCATGCCATGTTTGCTAAGAAAGTGTCAAGCTTGAGACATGGATACCTGAACAACTTTCGAGAAGGTATTGACGACATTTACTCGTTGCAATCATCAAAACGCCCAAACACCGAGAACATCAAATTTTGATAAGGAGATGTTGAAGATGACGTGAGCATGAACGGTGAGTTGTTTAGAATGGCGGTCTTGTTTCTTCATATCTACCATTATGTTGGACCAATGGTGGTTGACAAATTAAATCCTTCTATGTTTTGATAATAATAAAATGTATAGAATTGGTTAAGAA
>JAOTJB010000001.1:26633542-26644983 GCA_027123815.1 Erythroxylum minutifolium
TTGAAAGTTGCTTTTAGTTATGATTGCATTAAATAAATCAAGTTTGAGCATCCAAAGATGATAAAATCATGATTTTAGGATGATTGGTTGATCAATAAAGGTTAGTGGATGACTAATGTAAGTTAAATGTGTAATAAAGGTGTTTATTAACACATTAGCATACCAGTATAGTGATGTGGTTAACCAATTTCCCTTTAAATAACGCATTAGTAAGGCTTAATCATAATAGCCTCACCACTATACTAAAGCTAACCGAACTACTAAAATAAAAAAATGTAGGAATAATTCACAAATGACTATAATCATCCACCAATCTCAATATCACAAATATTTTGACAAAATAATCAGTTAACTCATAACTGAAAGATTTATCACAAGCTAATAAACAACTCAAGTCTCAATAAGCTTTAAATCATTATATCAAGTCTCTCTCAATCTAAAACTTAGTAATATCCAATTAAATGAATAACATCAGTCATATCCTTTCCATCTCCATGTTCCTCTAAGAGCTCCTCATTTGAAATACACATATAATAGTATAGTATCTACCAAATAAGAATAAAGAATAAATAACATAATAAACTATCTCCAAGGTACCTATCAAGGAAACTAACATATTATGTGTATTCTTTAAAAAATATATAATGAAATGCAACGTACAGAGGGTGACATACAATCATATAGTTCCTTGTAAATGCTTAGGATAGGCACGCACTAGCTATTTTTCTCCGATAGACAGAGCAATACATGTTTTAATTTCACCGTAGATAATATATTACATTCAACAAATTGGTACACACTCTAATATAATGTTGAATAATAGATCTTGAACAACCACCTTTAAGCACTATAAATCATATTAACATAATCAGTACATCGTAAATGGCCTGAGCACTGTCAAATAACATAAATGAATCACCACAAAAGATCCTAATTGCATATATAAGCTACAAACTCCATCAAGGATTATCACAAGCAATACTTGATGTTAAGTTGTCAATAATTGTGTCTCATCCTATAATTAATCCCGCATCAAAAATTTTTAGGAATGGTGGAGGTTCCTAAAGCTATAAAAGGAGCCTCACCTCTTTAGTTAGATACATCCTAAAATTACCTATCTTTCTTTAAGGAAAATTTTCCCTCTCTCCTTTTGTAATATTTCACCTGTATTATTTTCTTAAAATAATGAAATATTAATTTAGTATTGTTGGAGAAAGTAGGCATAATTGGTCGAACCTTGTTAAATTATGGTGTTCTTTATTGGTTTATTTAATAGCTATTGTTGGGTATAGTTGTAGTGAATTATTGTTATATTAAATTACATGTTTAGGAAAATTCTGTCTAGAAGGTTGGGTTTTAAGTGAGACAGTTTGTGACCCCTCCAGTTTTTCTTAGGAATTTACTTGGTGTGATTTTTCAGTACAATTGTTCACACTCTCTTCACCTAGGCAATAGTACTAAAGGTGAATTTGATATTATTGGTGGAAATTAACCAACATTTTAACGACAATTGGCATCAGAGCCAAGGTTTCTTCTTACTATGCTCTGTGGTTACATTGTGGTATGATCTTCTACATTAGAAAAGATTTTTCCTTGGGCTATTGGCATTCTGCATTTATAGCTATTGAATAAAAATTGTAGCAAAGATGGCAGAAATTAAAGATACGACTGCACTAATAGCTTCCACCTCATTTATTATAGCAAGAACAGCTGTGAAAATGCAAGATTTGAAGTGGAGGTTTGTGATTGTACAGGTCATTTTGGCATGCGTGAAAGTAAGGCTCAAGATGCTCTTTTTCAATAAGGTGTTGACATTGCCATTGAAGAAAAGAATTAGATGATGTTAAGGAAAAAGATTGGAAGATTATAAATCATTTGGAATGTGGCAAAATTTGATCGTGTCTTTCCAAAGAGCAAAAGTATGTTTTCTTGAAAGAAACTTCTACATCTAAATTATGGAATGCGTTGGAGGAAAAATTCTTGAAGAAAAATAGCCAGAATAAGCTCTATATGAAGAAGAGATGATTTTATTTCTCTTATGTTAGGGGTAACACTATAAATGATCACATCACCAGTTTTAATCAGTTAGTTACTAATTTAATGAATTTGGATGTGACATTTGAAGATAAAGCTCTAGCTTTGATGGATCCCTTCTTGAGGAGTTTGAGTTTCTTGAAACTACTCTACTTCATAGGAAGGTTGTTGTGTCTCTTAGTGAAGTTACAACTGCTTTGTACAATCTTGAATTAAGAAGGAAGACAAAGTAAGAACATACAAGTAGAGCAACAGAAGCTTTGGTGGTTAGAGGCCATTCGCAAAGCCAGACTAAAGAAAAGAAAGGGAGATCAAAGTCAAGGCCTAAATTGAGCAAAGACGAATGTACATTTTTTGGGGAAAAAGGGAAATAAAAGAGGGATTGCCAAAGCTGAAGAATAAAAACAAACCTGATAAGGGAAAGGCTGCTGTAAATTTGAATGTTGCTGAATGTGAAGATGCAGACTTAGATTTTTCATTGGTTGTTACATCCTCAATAAGCCCTTCTAGTCTATGACTGTTAGATTCAGGTTGTAGCCATCATATGTGTCCTAATCGAGATTGGTTCTCTAGTTTTAGAGAGCTCAAAGGTGGAGTTGTCTACACAGCAAATGACAATCCCTACACTACAAAAAGGATTGGTTCAATTTGCTTAAGGAAACAGTATGGAACAACTAAGACTCTAGCAGATATCAGATAAGTGCGAAATGTGACAAAGAATCTCATTTCTATAGGAGTCTTAGAATCAAAGGGATATATTGTAAATGCAGCAAATGGAGTAATTACAGTCATCTCTACTACACTTGTGTTAATGAAAGGAATTCAAAGAAACAACATGTTATATTACTACCAAGGTAATGCAGTTATTGGAATAACAACAGTAGCTTCTAATGATAATCAAGAGCTAGAAGTAGCCAGGTTGTGATATATGCGCTTAGGACATGTAGGTGAAAATTCCTTGAAGATATTAGTAATTCAAGGATTGTTGAAAGGAGCTTGGACCTATAAATTAGACTTCTGTTAGCATTGTGTCAAAGGAATGCAAACAAGAGTGAAATTCAGTACTGCAATCCATGATGCGAAGGGTATTTTAGATTATGTTCACTTTAATGTATGGGGACCTTCCAAAGAAAACACTATTATGTGACCTTTATTGATGATTTTTCCCTGAGAGCGTGGGTGTATACTATGAAGAATAAGGACAAAGTATTGGGAATTTTCCTCAAATGGAAGAAGATGGTGGAAACTCAAATAGGAAGAAGGATCAAGCATGTCCGTATAGATAAAGGTGGGAAGCATAGGAGTGATCCATTTTTAAAATTATATGAAGATGAGGGTATTGTTAGACATTTCATAGTCAAGGATACGCCATAACAAAATGGAGTGACAGAACGTATGAACTGAACATTGCGAGAGAAAGTTTGGTGTGTATGTTGTCCAATGCTGGGTTGGGTAGAGAATGTTGGGATAAGGTTATTACATATGCATATCGTCTCATCAATTGCCTTCCATCAATTGCTATTAGTGGTAAAGCACCTTTGGAAAAATGGTTTAGAAAACCTACTACAGATTATGATTCCTTAAATGTTTTTAGTTCCACTACATACTATCACGTTGAGGAGTCAAAGTTGGATCCATATGTAAAGAAATCAATTTTCTTAGGGATCACCTCTAATGTGAAAAGATACCGTCTTTGGGGCCCAGAGTCAACGAAAATAATTTTTAGCTAGGATGTTACCTTTGATGAATCTACCATGTTAACAAAGGTGACAACTAGAAATATTAGGCAAATAAATGGTGTTCTAAAATAGGTGTAGTTTGAAGGAAGAATTATTACCCCAGCAAATGATGAAGTAGATGCAGAAACTCTTGTAGTAGAAGAGAAGCTAAATAACAATAATTACTAATTTCATTGAGAAAGCCAGAAAGGAACATTCAAATACCTACTCGCCATGTTAATATGGTGGCTTATGAATCTCCAATTGAAATTGATGACATTCCCACCTCTTACAGGAAGCAGTCCGATGTTCAGAA
Organism: Erythroxylum minutifolium; assembly: GCA_027123815.1. NCBI lineage: Eukaryota > Viridiplantae > Streptophyta > Magnoliopsida > Malpighiales > Erythroxylaceae > Erythroxylum > Erythroxylum minutifolium. Next base: position 26,637,611 of record JAOTJB010000001.1, read on the forward strand.
AAGGATAAGTGGAGGATAGTCATGAATAAAGAAATACATTCCCTTTATAAGAATCAGACGTGGAAGCTAGCTAGTCTCCCAAAGGAAAAGAAGGCAATTGGATGCAAATGGATATATGCAAAGAAAGATAGATTTCCTTACACGATTAATATTTGCTACAAAGCAAGGCTGGTGGCCAAAGGCTATGCTTAAATGGAGGGAATTGATTATAATGACTTTTTTTCTCCAATTGAAGAACATTCCTCCATTGGAAAATTTGTTGGCTTTGGTAGCATAGTTTGATATGTAACTAGTTCAATTGGGTGTAAAAACTACATTTTTTATGGAAACTTATAGGAGGAAATCTATATGACTGGGCCCGAAAGTTTTAAAGTTGTTGGAAAAGAGATATGCTATGTAAGCTTGAACAATCGTTGTACAGACTGAAGTAATCTCTAAGGTAGTGGTACAAGCAGTTTAACAAGTTTATGATGGGAAAAAAGTGCATAAGAAGCAAATGTGATCACTGTGTGTATTTTCGTAAGCTACAAGATGGATCCTACATCTATTTTATCTTATATATTGATGATATGCTAATAGTTTCAAAGAAACTAAGAGAAATTGAGAGATTGAAGATTCAATTGAATAAATTGTTTAAAATTAAAGATCTAGGTGAAGCTAAGAAGATTCTCGGCATGGAGAAAAGAAAAGACAAGGGGAGACTTTGTTTGAGTCAGAAACAGTATCTAAGAAAGGTACTAAAAATGTTTTGACTTGAATGAAAAGTCAAGCCTATCAGTACTTCGCTCGCTCCTCATTTCAAGCTCATTGCATCTTTGTCTCCAAAGAATGATACAGAATGGGAGTACATGTCAAAAGTACCGTATGAAAATGTTGTTGGTAGCTTGATGTATGCTATGGTATGTACAAGGCCCAACATTTCACAAGCAGTTAGGGTTGTTAGCAAGTGTATGCATGATCCTAGAAAGGAACATTAGAAAACTGCGAAATGGATTCTACGGTACATTCTTAACACCATAGATGTTGGTTTGGTATTTTAGTGGGATAAGCAAAATGCTTAATGTGTAGTTGGATATTGTGATTCTGACTATGCTAGTGATTTGGACAGGCATTGATCAAATACTAGTTATGTGTTTATTCTTACAATGGCATCAATCAGTTAGAGGTCTACTTTATAGTCAACAATTGCTTTGTCGACTACAGAGGCAGAGTATATGGCAACTGCAGAGGCTGTAAAGGAGGCAATTTGGCTTTAAGGATTGCTTGGTGAATTAGGGGTTTGACAAAAGCATATTAAAGTGCATTGTGATAGTCAGAATGCTATCCTTTTAGCAAAGAACCAGGTTTACCATGTAAATGAAGTAAATCACACGTTAATATAGAATTCACATACAATATATGAGATACACAAGAAGGGGGTTGAATTGTGTATTCTTTTTGTGAATATAAAAACTTTAATAAACCTTGTTATGAACTTTTCCAACTGTTAAAAGAATATCACAAAAGTTATACAAAAATAGTTACGTAGTTATATCGTAAATAACTTATGTATAGTTGTTTAAAAACAAAATAGTACAAAGTGAAAGGATAAAAGATAGTCGCTGTGATTTTTATACTGGTTCACCGCAACCATAGGCTATGTCCAGTCCTTAGAGTACATATGAGATTTCACTATACTTCGTCAATTTTACAAGTATTCTTTCTTCCCTTCAAGAGCCTCTTCATGTATCTTTCACAAAGTATTCTTTCTGCTATCTTAGCCTCTTCAGGCTCTTAGCCTTTTCTTTCTCTCACTAGAAAGATATTGTGAGCTTTTTTTTACAGTAAGGTTTGCTCTCTAGTATCGTACTCTTTGAATACATAATTTCTCTTTGTAAGTAAAAACTTGAAAGCTCAAACATCAATCGATCATTCAGTCTTCGACTACGACTAGTATACATAGCCTTCGTCTCTAACTGCTTCTTGATTCTTGTAAAACCCATTATTCAATTGAGTTCTGTAACTAACTCCAACTAACTAATTGTTCAATGTACTAGTGTATCTTCATCTTTGTATCGTTTGTGTCTTCCTCTTTTTCTGTGTTTTGCTTCTTCTGTATTTTGCGCTTCTTCTGTGTTTTTCCCTTCTTATGTGTTTTCACTTCTTCTGTGTTTTTCTCTTCTTCTGTGTTTTGCACTTCTTCTGTGTTCCCCTCTTCTTCTGTGTTTTTGTGCTTTTTCTGTGTTTTCATTTCTTTTGTATTTTGCTTCTTTTGTGTTCTCCGCTTCTTCTGTTTTTTCACTTCTTCTGTGTTTTTCGCTTCTTCTATGTTTTCCACTTCTTCTATGTTTTCCACTTCTTCTGTGTTTTTTACTTCTTCTGTGTTTTGCACTTCTTCTGTGTTCTCCGCTTCTTCTGTGTTTTCATTTCTTCTGTATTCTCTACTACTTCTATGTCGTCATTTATTCTGTATTTTACTTCTTTTGTGTTCTCTGCTACTTCTGTGTTTTAATTTCTTCTGTGTTTTCCGCTTCTTCTGTGCTTTCACTTCTTCTGTGTTCTCCACTTCTTCTGTGTTTTCATTTCTTTTGTGTTCTCCAGTATTTCTATGTTTTCATTTCTTCAGTGTTCTCCGCTTCTTCTATATTTCTTTTGTGTTCTGACTTCTTCTGCACAATTAACACACTTATCAAAATAGTTCATTTATTTCTAATATTATTATTATTTGATTGTCACCAAAATTAATAATCGTGAAGTCCTTTTGACTTAACAAACCCTTCCATACATAATGTTGCCATGAAATTCATCCTTTCACCATCTATACCCCACTTGGTTCAGAGTATGGTCAAAATGTCAACTCCCACTGGACTGATTACGTCACATCTAGTCCAAGTGATATTAGATTTTGTCCTGAGGATCTTATTACTCTATGTATCATTGAAGACTCTCTTTATGACATATATCTGCTCTAGCCAGAGACTTCCGAGTAATGACCCCGATAAGAGGTCGTGGTTATCATCTCCTTCTATCAAGAGTGGTGAATCATTTATTGGCTACTCAGTTACCTTCGAATACCTCAAGTTGTACCTAATCACCAGCCTATGAGTAACCCTGAAAAGCACCAATGAATGGAGTCAAAGTATAGGATTAGTATCCGAGATATCCTTGAGCATCTCAAGTCAAAGGATACTTACACCGTTGCTATGATGAGACTATCATTGACACCGGAATAGAATATCCATATGATTGTATCACAGTAGGTCAATCCAATTTACTTACTACCTTTAGTAAGCATCCAGATGTTAACTTTAAACAACTCATGTCTACAACTTATGAGATCTACTGTTAATCCAATCATGGAGTATAACATGTGCTAGTATATCCGGATCAATGATATCTCATCTCATTAAACCTATGACTAAGGAAAGTTTAGATACTAACATAATTACACATGATATGAATCTCATTATTATGATCTCATCATGAATTCCTCCATGCTATGTTTTGTATCAAGGACTTTATTAAATCAATTTAAGATCAACATAAAATCCATAAATGTATAAACATCGAAATAATGAAAAATGCCTTTATTAATCATCAAATGATTTGTACAATAAGTGCTAAAGGTGATTGCCTTTGGAGCACTTCTCTAACATTATCAACAGATAACTCATAACTGCTTAAATTATGCATCAACCATAAGATCATCAAATAGAATTTAATATAGGGAAATTAAAAAAAAACACTTTTATTAAATTTACTGACGAAAAAATAAAGTTCATCTGTAAAATCTATTCGATATACCGACAAATAACTAATAACTGTTGGTAATGTTGTTGATGGACAAATCTTGTCCGTTAGTAACTTTATCGATTGAAGACAGCACAAAATAACCTTCAGTATATTCATCGATGATTACACAAAATGTTAGTCAGTAAATTTGTAACTGACATTTGTGATTCATTGCAAACTATTACCTATGGCTGTTTCTCTAACACTTTAGTCCATCGGTAAATTCCGTCACTAACTTAGCTTACCGAGGAACTGTGTATGTTTTTCGTTGGTAATTTTCATTGCTAAACTTCATTTTTTTGTAGTGTAGGAGTCACATGAGATGTGATTGATAAAGTCGTTATCTACCTAATTTAAATTTAGTTGTTTTTTAGAGCAAACTCAAGATCAATTAATTTTAAATAGGATCCTAGCCCACTAGGAAATTATTTGATAATTTCTTAATTTAATAGTGAGGGCTATTATTTTGGAATAAAATAGTAGGAGAAATCAAATATTTTAAAGTCCTTATTTTATTTGATTTTGGATATAAACTAATATTAGCTCCCTTTTATATTTTTTGGTTATCGAATCAGAAGATGAATACCAACCTGACATTGAGAAGTATTACTGATGCTAACAAGCTGACTGGACCTAACTTTGTAGACTAGTTTAGAAACCTGAGAATAGTTCTTAGGTAAGAAAAGAAATTGTATGTTTTTGACACTCTTGCTCCACATGAGCCTAGTTCAAATGCGATTGATCAGGTTTGGGAGAGATATCAACATTATATTGATGATGTTGAGCAAGCCACATGTGTGTTGTTGGCAAGCATGTCTCCTGAGCTGCAAAGGCAACATGATAACATGGAGGCACCTACTATGATTTTACATCTCAAGGAGTTATTTGGTTCACAAAGTAGGGTGTCAATTCTCTAAGGCGTTATTTCAATGCAAGATGGTAAAAGGATCTTTAGTTAACCTGCACGTGTTGAAGATAATTAGGTATATTGAAAAATTAGCCCAATTAGGTTTTGTCATGGACTATGAGTTAAGCGTTGATTTGGTGCTGTAGTCTCTAAGCTTGAGCTTTTCACAATTCATCATGAACTTCCATACAAATCAGAAGGACATGACATTGCCCAAATTGTTAAATATGCTTATCACTGTGGAAGGGTGCCTTAAGAAATTACCCAGTTTTGTACTTGTTATGAATTCTTCTAAGAGCAAGAAAAATGGCTCTAAAAATAATAAGAACAAGAAATAGAAGGCTTCTAATAGTGTGGTAAAGCCTAAAGGAGGTGTCAAGAAGAAGAGCAATGACAAGGGTACATGTTTTCATTGCAGAGTCAACGAACACTGGAAGAGGAATTGCCCATCTTATCTTGCTTCCCTAAAAGATAAAAAGCTTAAGGAAGCTATATCTTTAGGTATGTTTATGATTGAGATCAATCTTTATACTTATGTTCCATATAGTTTGGTATTAGATACTGGATGTGGTTCTCATATATGTAATAACATGAAGATGTTAACATGGAGTAGATTGTTGAGGAAAGGCAAAGTTGACCTGCGAGTTGGCAATATAGCAAGAGTTGCTGCATTAGTTGTATAAACTTGTAGTTTAGCTTTACCTTCTGGCCTTGTATTAAAACTTAATAATGGTTATTGTGTTCCTGTTATTACAAGAAACATTATTTCTATTTCTTATTTGGATTTGAATGGATTTATCTTAAGATTAACCATTGTTCTTTTTTGAAAAGATAATGTTTATAATGGATTTGGATTACTTAGAAATGGTTTGCATGAGTTAGATCTTGAAAGGCCAATTCTTAACATAAATAGCAAGAAAAGAAAGTTAAGTGACCAAAATCCATCTTATTTATGACATTGTAGGTTAGGTCATATCAATGAAACTAGAATCACAAAGTTACATAAAGAAGGATATTTGGATACTTTTGATTATGAATCATATGAAACTTATTAATCTTGTTTATTAAGAAAGTTGACTAGACTACCCTTTAGTGGAAAGGGACAATGTGCTAGTGAGTTACTAGAATTAATATATTCAGATGTATAGGGACCTATGTCCACTAGTGCTTGAGGTGGATACTCGTATTTTATTATGTTCACAGATGATCATTCTAGATATGGTTACGTGTACTTAATGAAACATCTTTTGAAAAGTTCAAGGAATTTAGACTTGAGGTTGAGAAATAGACTGGTAAAAGTATTAAGACACTTACATCAAATTAAGATGGTGAATATTTTGATCACGAGTTTCTTGGTTACTTAAAAGTGAATGAGATTCTCTTACAATGGACTCCTCCTGTAACTCCACAGCATAATGGAGTTTCTGAGAGGAGAAATCGTAAAATATTAGATATGGTACATTCCATGATGAGTCATGCAGTCGTTCATATCTCTTTTTAGGGATATGCCACTAAAACCACTATTTACCTTCTAAATAGAGTTCAGTCTAAATTGGTTGACAAAACTTCATATAAGATATGGCCTGGTCGAAGACCAAGATTGTCACACTTAAAAATTTGGGGATGTTATGCTTATATAAAGCATGTTATATCTAATAAGCTTCAAGCTAAATCAGACAAATGTAAATTTTTGGGGTATCTAAAATAGAGTTTTGGATATGAATTTTACAATCCTATTGAGTAAAAATTGTTTGTCTCAAGATATGCTACATTCTTAGAAAGAGAATTTATTCTTAAAGAAAGTAGTGGGAGTAAGGTAGAACTTAGTGAAGTTCAAGAGCCACAAATTCACTTCGATATGGAGCAAGAACCTCAAGTTAATACATATGATGTATAACCGAGAGTTGAAGAAAGACATAGTTCGTAACAAATTAGTAGTACGTCATCCCCCCACTAGATTAGATCTACGTATAAAAAAGGGGAAGGATAATGTATCGCTTATATATGATGCACCTACTAATTTTAAAAAAGTAAAGTCTAACATTGATTCTTCAAAATGGCATGAAGCCATAAGATCCGAAGTGGAATCCACGTACACTAACCAAGTATGGTCTTTGGTAGATGCACCTAATGGTATTGTACCTATTGAATGCAAAATGGGTTTTTAAGAGAAAAACTACCATGGATGGTAATGTACATACATACAAAGCAAGGTTAGTGACTAAATATTACAAACAAAAACAAGGAGTTGATTTTGATGAAACCTTTTCGCCAATAGCTATGTTAAAGTCCATAAGGATCTTATTGGTTATAACTGCATATCATGATTATGAGATCTGGCATATGGATGTTAAAACTGCATTTCTTAATGGAAATTTATAGGAGGATGTGTGTATGACATAACCTGAAGGTTTTGAATTAAAGAGATTTCCTAATCAAGTATACAAGTTACAAAAGTCCATTTATGGACTTAAGCAAGTGTCACAGAATTGAAACATCTGTTCTGATGAGACAATCAAAAAGTTTGATTTTATCAAAAGTATGGATGAACCATATCTCTATAAGAAGGTTAGTAGTAGTGCAGTCATTTATTTAATACTATATATGGATGACATATTGCTGATTGGAAATGACATACCTATGCTTCAGTCCATAAAGATTTGGTTATCCAAGAATTTCTCCATTAAAGATATTG
>JAOTJB010000001.1:26713947-26724827 GCA_027123815.1 Erythroxylum minutifolium
TAGTTTCATGCTTGATAATTTAATAAAATAATTAAAATAAAATATAAATATAAAAATCCTAAAAGCGGGATCCAACAATATATATATATATATATATGTATGTATGTATGTATGTATTATGAGTTAATATTTAAATTTTAATACATCAATGAATTTTTGTTTTATGATTCAGGCCAATGTAGTTAATATTTAAATTCTAGTATATTTATATACATAATAATATTTTTAACTAACTACTGTTTCACTGAAGCTATAACACTTAGATGGGTTATTAAATTCATTATTAAGTCTCTATTTTTAAATTATGTTTTAATAATATATCATATGATGTATAATTTTATATTGTAAAATAGTTTAAACAGAAATATAATTAATAATTATAATTAAATAATTGTCATTATTCATTTTCACAACAAAGTGATGGAGGTATCAATTTATTTTTCAGAACAAAATTAGATTATATTGTTTTGCTGAAATATGTAGATTGTTTAAATTGTTAAATTCGTGGACAATATGATTCCAGTGGTTCAGGTTTCAAGCTCAAGATATATGATTGCAAAACCAATATAAAAGAGATCATCCATAAGAGATCAAGGATAAATAAAGATTGACTGTAGTATAAATTCCAGATATGCTAGCTAAGATACAACCCCCTGTTTTCTCAACGGACATCAACTCTCAAAGCTTGCCTTTTAGGAATTTTATACCCTCCAATCTTTCCCCGACTAATAACAACCACAAAGAGGATCTTTAGGCTAAGACTTTCTAATACACATGATCCTTATAAAGAGGCAAGTTTAAAGCCTACTCATTTTTCTGTATGACTAGGACTACATTACTCAAGAATCAAGCTTTCAGGAGAGAGAGAACTTAAACGGAAACCATAGAATGAAAACACATAATATTTTCGATTGATTGTCAAGGTATTTCAAGTCCAAGGTCTGATTGCAACGATGGAGAAGCCTTACTTTTATAGACTAAGTAAGGGGATAAAGACAAACAACTTTTAAAATGAGATTCCCTAGGTATAATAATGTTTACTAACTTAAAAAATCACATAGTAGAAAGAAGAATGATTGGGAAACACTAGGTCCCAAAGATTCTTTTCAAGATAAGAAAGAATCTTTAATGAGGGGTAGAGAGAGAATATAGACCACCACTATCATTGTCGGAATCTTTTGTCACACATCTATTTAAGGCTCAGACAAAGCCATCAATCTCATAATCATTCCAAATTGGAGACCATATGCTTTATGCAACTTGGAATAGGTCATTACGCTTAATGTTGGTAGGCCTTGGTGAAGCAGGACTTTCTCTATCGGGTTCAAAACTTGGAGGACATGGAACTTCTTCACCCATAATGTTCTTCGAGAGGAGAAATGAGTTATGGTAGGGCAAAATCACCTACGTAGGGATCTAGAAGGGTACAGGTTGTATGTTTGGTAATCTTTGGGTGATGATTCAGATGATCGAGAAAATAGTAAAGATCTTTTAGTAGATCTTTATGTTGCTTGAGAAATAAAGGATATTTTGTGATAGGAAGGAGCAGAGGTATTGTTGTGGAGAGAAGAAGAGAGATCAATTGAACTTGTTTCATATGTTGAGACAAAAAGTCGGCAAGGATATTGTGATATCTTTAATATGGCAAATGGTGAATTTATAGCGTGAAAACCAATCTTGCCATCGAAGCAATTGACTGTCTAGTAGTGTCTTCTTGTTAGGTTCAAGAATCTTGAGAAAAGCTGTGTTATCCATTTCTATCAAAAAGTGATAGGGGCTGAGATGGAAATTAAAATTTTCAATTTGCTTTTCACCGTCAAAATATTTTCGTAGCTTGTGTGATAATGCTTTTCAGATTCTTTAAACTAGCCGCTGTTATGGCCACAGTAGTGTTGCTTCCTGTTAATCTCTTCAATCGGGACAACATCCCAATAATGATCGCTAACGTCTGTCTGCAAATGCGCTCACCTTTGTCAGGAATCTTTAAAGCTAGTGGATTCTAGCATACCTGCCTTAAGTGTTAAATGGTTGTGGTTTGATCTTTTCTCCATGGTGGAGGATTCTTCTTCAGTAATTTTGATAAGGATGATATATAACTAGCCACATGGGGGATGAAATCTCTGATGTAGTTAAAATTTTCAAGGAATTATTGAATCTATTTAGTGCTGAGCTTGTCATCAGGAAAGTGCAAAAGTTCGTTAGTTATATATGGGCCAGGCTGAAAGAATCCATTCAAGAAGTTCATACCCAAAAATTCTGTTTTGGCTATCCCAATATGGCTCTTTTGGGATAAGAGCATAACCCCATGTTGTTTTATGAGATCTAAGGAGGATTGGAGTAAGATCTAATGCTCTTTATGGTTTTGGAGTAGAGAGGTATGTCATCAATGTAAACTAAAACATTGGGGAGAATGGGCTTATAGATTTTAGTCATGGCTAGTTGAAATAAAACATAAATTAACACCAAATTAATTTTTAAAATGGAATTTAAATTAATATTTTTTTAAAAATGAATATTGTATTAACTATTGACAAAACTAATACAACATTACAATGAGTTTAAGACAAAGACGACATATACAAGTTTAAAAGAGTAAGAAAAGAAGCATATAGAATAACCTGAGAAACCACATTAAAGATTCCACCTAAATTTCATATCAGGAGAGACAGAGAGGGAGAGAAGGCTGAAGATTTTAGGCATTAAAGGCAGATCTAATCCAATTAATTATCCTGTCATCTACCTAATATTTCCCCTCTTCATAGTTTGTAAATCTAAAAGAGTTTTGCTCCTTCCAAAGGAAGCAGATAGAAGTAGTAAAGGTAGCTTTAAATAGAATGGCATTAGGCATACCATGCTTTGAGTTTTTGATGGCCTAATGTAAAGATTATTCCCAAGTATAAGAATAACTATGATCAGGTAGCAAGTGCAAAATCCTATTCTAGGCTGCTTTAGATGAACTGCAAATAAAAAAGAGATGATCCCTGTCCTCCACTTCTATTTTACATAAAACACAAGTTGTGTCCACAACGCCATGCCACCAAATTTTAGTCCCAAGTTTTTTTTAACAGTAAGCTAGGAGATAGATGATGCTTTTGGGTGGATGGAATTTTGACATAAAAGTATAAACCAAGGTACCTCCCTTAAACCCTTACAAGAAGCTTATGACAAATTTTATCTGAGAATTTACCACTCAGATCAAGTAGGGGTGGTAAAAACCACTCGGCCTTTGATCAGCCTATTTTTTTTCAAAAATGATGTCATTTTGAATCTTTTGCTTAAAAAATAAATGGCGAGTCGGGTCGTGGATCGGGCCATCCCAACAATTACCTCTCAAGTACTTAGTATTCTTATTACAACTCAGAAACTCACCTACTCATACTCTTCTCCCCTTATATACTTTATTTGGTGTAATAGGGTCTTTCATATAGAAGAAGGCTTTAACTTATAATATCTGTCTTAATCAATATCCATATACGCAGGTGCTTTCACTTAACTCTTCCAAAAGGGATTATGAAAACCATTGATCAGATGCTTAAAACTTCCTCTAAGGTGGATTAGATAACAAGAATAAAATAACAAAGGTGAACTACTTAAAAATATGTTTACCAAAGGATAATGGAGGCCTATGAATCAACTTAGTCAAACTCATGAGCAAAGTTCTCCTTATTAAAAGGCTTTGAAAGTTATGCACTGACAAAAAAGGTGTATAGGTAAAAAGGATTCATTTGTATTTCTTAAAAAGGAAAAACATTTAGTCAATAAAGATAAATTTTGACACCTCTTAGATGTTAAGATAAATGTTTTAGACAAGTGATTTACTGAATCTATCTTTTAAGCATAAAATTAAGAATGAAAGGAATACTTTCTTCTAGTTTGGTAATTGACATGTCATGAGACGTTTACACAAATTAAATTACATTATTTTTAGGTCCTTATAGCAATAAGTCCTATTAACACCAAGGTGAAAGCATTTATAAGAAACAACAAGTAGAGCTAGTCTACTCACTCTATTAGGGGATTTCTAAAAATCGTAGAGAAGATCCCTATATATTCCCCTAACTCCTCTAGACGGGACTTAATCCAATAATTGTATGACACATCTGAAATTCACAAATTCTTCATGCAAAGAGCTTCTCTTAGGACTTCAAACTAGGACTTATTTGGTTTAAGCTAGTTTGGGACTGAAGCCTATTCCCTTCCACTTCCTTTACATTATGGCCTTTTTGTTAAGTTGTCAATTTTGTACTAATTCTGGGATAAATTACTTTAATGTGTTAAAATTATTGTGTGAAATTGATGGAATTGTTTCTAAATTGTTCTCAGGTGGTTTTCAACACATGGAAGATGAAATTAGACCAAAAAGATGGAATTAAAAGGAAGACAAGTCAAATTTCCAGCTGGCAGAAAAATAGATGACTAAGCGTAGGCACGTACAAGGGAAAGGATTTTCCGCAGAATCTGATTTTAAATCAAATCTAATATATTCAAGATCTTTATGATTTTGAAATTCAAATGTTGCCTTATTGATGGGGATTTACGAGTTGAAGATCTGGAAGAGATACCTGTTGAAGATCATGATAAGATGAAGGAGAAAAAAAATCAAAAAGCATAAAAAGATATGTACTATTCACGAATTTGCACTGTTCACGCAAACTAGAGCTTCTGTTTTTCATTTTTTTTTGCAAATTGTTTCTTTTCTGGTTTTTTTTGTTTTTAGGCTAGAATTTTCGTATTTTTTATAAAGGACTAGGGATGGAGACCTTATCTTTTGTTATTGTTTTATTTGCTTTTACTTTTGCTATGAATTGCTAAACTTTTCTTCTTAGTTGAAGGGAACCTCGTTATCATCTAGTATGGTGAGATTCTAAATAAAGTTTCTTTCATTGATAAATATTAAGTGTCTTTCGAATTGTTTTTATGATTGAATTGATTGATTTCTAGGATGCGCAACTAAGAATTGATTCGTTTAATTTATAGCCAGATTGGTAGGATATGGCGTTCAATCTTGCTAATCACAAATAGCAATTAGGATTATCATCTTTACTTTAAAGTTGAAAACTCTAAGAAGATGCTTAACTAGTTTAAATGCATGTCGTACATGTGTTGTCATGTTCATTGGTTTCTTAGTTCTTAAAGCTATTAATCAATTAAACTTAAGATTGTATCAGTTAAACTTAAGATTGTATCTAAGTTTTTGACTAATAAGAATGTTTAGAATACATGTTTCTATTCATTTAATCTTAAGAGAAAACAACCTCCAATGAATGTTTATTAATGGACTGAGTCTTATATCAAGGATCCATATTAGTTTGACAATGTCGGTGACCCGAAACTAAGGTTTGATTACTGAATTTTCATATTTGAATATTTTTGTTATTTTTCAATTTCAGCCTTTTTAGTTCTTTAATTTACATCAATTCAAAACCTCCCATTTTGTTTTCAACTCCTTTAACATTTTCCGTTAAAGTTCCTCGTGAGAACGATCTCAACTCTTCACTAACTATATTTTTATTACTAGAATTGGTATTAATTTGGTTGCAGGCGACAGCAGTATTACTTTTTATTACAAGAAAGCTAGGCACTAAGGATGTACTGAAATTTCTTATATTGTATACAAAATGTGCAAAGTGTTAGACTAGCAATGAAGATCTATATCACCTATTTTTCAATTGTAACTTCTCTTCCAGTCTATAGAAACACATTCTCAAACTCTTTCACTTCCAATATAACTACTACACATAGTATAATATCATCTACTACCCGCCAAAATCTAATTTCAAACTAAATATGATAAGAGGATAATTAGGCTAGCATTTGGAGCACTATTTTATTGCATATGGATTGAAAGGAATTAACAAATCTTTGCCAATACAGAAACCTGTTTTGTCACCACCACAAAAACAGTGGCGGAGCCACATGGGGACAAGCCCCTGTGTCAGTGGGGGCTTGTCCTTGGACCTGCTGTCCTCAACTACAAGAAGAGTCTGAAGGATTACTCTGACGGTAATTCAGACAATTTAACTATAGTTTTCAAGGACCTGGGTCCACAAGTTTCCTATCGGACACTTCTCTTTTTTGAGTATCTGGGTCCTTTGGTCCTCTACCCTGTCTTTTACTAGTTTCCACTGTACAAATATTTTGGCTACAAGGAGGAGTGGGTAATCCATCCTGTTCAGACGTAAGCTTTATACTACTAGTGTTTCCACTACTTCAAGCGTATCATAGCGACGTTTTTTGTTCATCGATTCAGCCATGCAACTTCACCTCTTTCCGATGTGTTTCGGAACTATGCTTATTATGGGACCTTTGGCTCCTATACAGGGCGGTTTCAAGCCATGACAACTCGCCGAAAATAATTATCATCTATTAGCTCTAATGTCTCTAAAAATGTGTAAAGATATTATAATTTGAATATTTTAGTTAACTTCATTTTAGAATGTGTTTTGTGAATATAAAATTATTTTTTGAATTAATTTTGAATTTGCCGAAAGTCTTCGCCGTCAGTCTATCGCTGTTCAATCAGCCCCGGCTCCAGGACATTCTTGGCTCCGCCACTGCACACAAAGACTATTAAAGAAAATTAGAGCTGTTACAATTGTTAGGGATTTCACTAGATTTATTATTCATGAATTGATCAGCATGTGGAAATTGTGGCAATGATATTCTTTTGAACTTTTTCAAGTTGTAGCCCATGGTTTGTTCTAAGGGATGTCGTAGTTGAATAATTCCATTACTCATAAATGTAAAACATTGAGTTGTATCCTATAATATCTCTTTAGGCTTACCTAGGGAATTCATTTAGGACATTGATTGATTTTTAATTGTTAAGCATGTCGTGATTTTATAATTGTTAAACACTGATTGATTTTTACTCATAAATGTAAAGCATGTCGTGATTTTATAATCCCTATCAAATAGAATTTTAAGGTTTACTTTATCATATATTCTTATCTTTTGTTCTGTGTAAGAATTTTGATTAAAAGGACATATCTGATTAAGTTTTTATTTTTAAAAGCCCATAGTAAACTTTAAAAAAAAGTATTAGATGTAGCTGGAAAGATAAATTATAATATTAATTATAAATCGATTAGATAATGTACATATTGTATTTAGATTTTCATTATAAGGATAAAAAAATCTGTAATTAAGAAACGACAAATCATTATTAAAAATAAAAATGTAAAAAATCAGCTTAAGTTATTAAAAAAAAGTTGAAATAATTTTATTATTAATTTAGGGTAGTTTTAACTAAGTATCAGAACTATCAGGATTTTAATAACGATGAAAAGAAAATTAATTTTCATATTTCTTTTATAGATAAGCAAGAAATGTTTCTACCTCTAAATTGAAGAAAAAAAATTCATTGCACAGCCGTGTCGACCCTTGCCTTAATTTGTTGGCATAGGCTAGTAGAGATGATATGAAACATGGAGGGCTAGGTCTTAGACAGCTAAAAATGAAATTAAATAGACCATACATAGATCATGCTCAAACTTTTTACTGATATTCAACGAGGAATCAAATCGATTACTTAGATTATAATCTGGAAATCGTTATTTTTAATTTAATAAATGGGGTTTCATATAGGTTCTGGTCAAGTGCAAGCTGGATTGAGTTTCTTAATAATTGGAATGCACAAATCATATGTGTTGCCTTCTTTCCACGGGAAATTCCCTTGCTGAGGCAATACGCACGTCTTCTGGCAAACTATATATGCACACACATTTTTATGAGACATTATTGTATACAGACTCACATGGATGCGAAAACATATACACGAGTGGATGTGCGCACCGCACCTTTTATTAAATTTAACGAAAACTTATACAAGCACGTTACGACGTGGGCGTTTTTGTTTTACAATCTTCTTATATATACATATGATGGGTTTCAAGTTATTTGTCTTCACTTGAAGGGGTTTGGATTTGAAGAAGGAAATATCGGAAAATGGATTTCAAGGTCCAAATCATATCCAAAGAAAAAATAAAGCCTTCTTCTCCAACACAAGACCACCTTAGAACCTATCAGCTCTCCTTGCTTGATCAGATAGCCCCCAATACTCACATCCCCATCATTCTCTTCTACTCAGGGAATTTTCATCGGAAAATGTCCTACAACCTCAAAAGATCATTGGCAGAAACTTTAACCCACTTTCCTCCATTTGCTGGCAAAGCCAAGGATAGGTTCTATGTCGACTGTAACGACGATGGTGCGACTTACATTGAAGCCTCCGTAGACATTGACATAATGTCCTTGATTCTCCACCAACAAAACGTTGAGCAGCTGATGAAGCTAATGCCATGCGGCCCATACGACGATCTTCGTGAACCTAATGTCCAACAACTCCTTGCCGTTCAAGTCAACTATTTTCGGTGCGGAGGGATGGCGATTTGTGCCTCCTTGCACCATCTAGTTGCCGATGCCTCTTCACTCTCAATATTTTTACATAGATGGGCTGCTATAGCTCGTGGTTCTGGGGTTGTCAAGGACGTGATCTTTGGTGCATGCATATCATTATTCCCTCCTGTTCCTGTGCTGCACTTCTCGGATACTAGAAACGAGAACGAGTATACCCGCAATCAAATTATCGTGCGAAAAAGATTCGTAGTTGAAGAAGCTAAAATGGCTGCTCTACGAGATAGAATCGGCGATGGACCCCATTTGAAACGTCCGACCCGGTACGAAGCTGTGGCGGCACTGATGTGGGGTGGTGCTATAGCAGCAAGTAGACAAACAGACCCGAATGTGAAAGAATACGGGGCCGCAGGCGTCGTGGATCTGCGGAGGAAAATGGAAAAATCATCGTCCAAAGAGTATGTAGGCAACTTGTGGAAATGGACGTTAGTAAATTGTTCAACAGAGGGAGCACCAAATTACAACGAATTGGCAGCAAAAATTCGTGAGTGCACAAGGAAGGTAGACAATGAATGGGCAGATGTTGATGGATACTTGGACTTCTCGAAAAAGGCAGTTGATGTAATCGGGAAGAGTTCAACTGCAAGGATATTTTACATGAGTTGGTGTAAATTTCCATTTTATGAAGTTGATTTCGGGTGGGGTAAACCAACTTGGGTTGGAACAGGGAAGACCCCCAGTACTGGCGCCTACTTCTCGGATACATGTGAAGGTAAGGGCATGGAAGCATGGGTGGGATTGGCAGAAGAAGACATGGTCCTTTTTGAACGACATCCTGATATTCTTAAATATGCATCATTTTCCCACAACGTAAGCCGCATGTAAGGAGCCTTACAAAATCACACTCTTCTGTCCATTTTCATTATGATGATCTCAAAAGAATAAAGATTGGTGTTTGAATTGGTTTCCTTATTACGTCACACCTTTATAGTGAATCAGAAAGTATATATACTATAAAACACTAGCTAGTTGTTAATTAGAAAACACATATATAACTATTATTTTTCTAGTAATAGTAGTCATTGTTATTATAGATAATAAAATATTATTTTAATAAAAAACTTGTGTTAAATATAGGGGACACAAAATTATGTTCATCCCCTCTCTCAAAGAAAGAGCGTTAAATTCGATTTAGGTTTCAATCTTGCACAAGATAACTAATGAAATGTATTAACTAAATGTCATATCTCAATTTCAAGTCAATTTTATTAGACTTGCGCTTCATATTAAAGATAACCACTGGAAACTCACAATTGGATTAAGGTTAATACAGTACTAGTTAAGTTAATAGTTTCAATTATTTTCAAATAACCACAAATTTTATAAATAACTTTCTTTATCTAGCAATTCTCTTCTCTTGCACTTAATTCAACAAATCGTACTCAAAATTCTTGTAAGTCCTCATATTTTTACTGCACACTCTTCACCTAAAATATGAACATACCAAAACATTATATTACCAAATAAAATTGAATTTTAGAAAAACAAAATCCTACTTCTCTATACACAACAACATCAATCAATATTGATAAATCACTTCATCTCTCATCACAATACTTATCAAGAAAAAAATATTGTTTTCCTACAAATGCGTCCTGCATATCATTACTCCCCTTAAACAAAGAGCTTGTCCTCAAGCTCGAAAGTGGGATAAGCTTGTTAGAAATCAAAAAGTGGTTCCCACGAAGCCTCCTCTTGAGACAAGCCTTACTAATGAACCGTGCCCGCAAGATGGCTTGCAGAATTGGGTTAAGCTTGCCCTCTAGTTGTGGCAGTAAAGAGGGTGGAGCTATTAATGGTTCCCCTCTTTACTCCCTGAGTTACGACACATAGAAGACGTCATGGATCTTGCTAACAGGAGGCAAATGGAGGCGATAAGCTACTTGGCCAACTCGCTGGACAATTTGAAAAGGACCAAAGAATTTAGGAACTAATTTTTTTGACCATGCCGCACTATGGAGAGCTGGCAACAACTGTAACTTTAACCCAACCCGTATCCCAACTTCAAATAAGACTTCCTTGTGATTTTGATCAAAGAATTGCTTCATTATTGCTTGGGTTTGTAGAAGTCGAGTCCTTACTTCATCCAAGACTGTACCATGCTCCATTAAAGCTTGATCTACTGAATGAAACTTAGTATCACCTCAGTCATATATAGGATAGGAGGCGTGGAGAATCACGTCCATACACCACCCAAAAGGGTGTAGTTTGTGTTGTTGAATGGAAAGAAGTATTATAACAATATTCAACCTAAGTAATCCATTCCACCTAACACCCTGATTGATCCCCAACAAAGCATCTTAGGTATTGAAAAATCGAAGGGGGTTAATTAATTCGCAAAAGTGCCATAAATTTCTTTGCCACCAATAAAATAAAAACAAGTTGAATCGAAATAAAAGAAACACCAAAATTTGGTAACGCAGTTCGGCACTCCTTGCCTACGTCTGCGGGGCCCTCACCCAGCT
>JAOTJB010000001.1:26731131-26747920 GCA_027123815.1 Erythroxylum minutifolium
ATAATGCTTGAAGGAGCCCCCAACAGTTTGCTTGTAAGTGTTTAGAATCGCACACTGAAAGATACAACAAAGTTCATAATTAAAAATTACAATAGTAAAGTTTGAATTTAACAACTCAATTGTGCAATAGTAAAAATTACAATAGTGTTTGGCTATCTTGATCCTGAGTATTTCAAAACACTTCAGTTAACCAATAAATCTGATGGATACGCCTTTGGTGTGATGCTTTATGAAGTTCTTTATGCTCGACTGCTTATTATAAGCACAAATCGAAAGGAGGAAATAAACTTAGCTGAATGGCTTTTATCTTGACAAAAGAATGGTGTAGTAATTGTTGGTTATCCAGGGACGGCGGCAGAGAGGAGCAAGGATTGAAGAATGCGTGCAGGTTTTGTCTTTTTTTTTAAAACCACCCCATTTTACATTATTAAAATTGGGCCCTTGGCAGAGGCCCAGTTCGCCCCTGCCTAGGGTCGGGGCTGATAGTAGTCATTGTTATTATAGATATTAAAATATTATTTTAATAAAAAACTTGCTCAAGATAACTAATGAAATGTATTAACTCAAGTTATTACATTTCATTATTTAACAGTTTCAATTATTTTCAAATAACCATTTATTTTATAAATAACTTTCTTTATCTAGCAATTCTCTTCTCTTGGACTTAATTCAACAAAATCGTACTCAAAATTAAAGTAAGTCCTTATATTTTTACTGCACACTCTTCACCTAAAATATGAACATACCAAAACAATATATTACCAAATAAAAATCAATTTTAAAAAAACCAAATCCTACTTCTCTATACACAACATCATCAATCAATATTGATAAATCACTTCATCTTTCATCATAATACTTATCAAGAAAATAAATATTGTTTTCCTACAAATGCATCCTGCATATAATTACTCCCTTTGGACAAAGAGCTTGTCCTCAAGCTTGAAAGTGGGATAGGCTTGTTAGAAATCAAAAAGTGGTTCCCACGAAGCCTCCTCTTGAGACAAGCCTTACTAATGAACCAATAACTCCCACAAGTCACAATTGAGTTGTGCCCGTAAGATGGCTTGCAGAATTGGGCTAAGTTTGCCCTCCAGTTGTGGCAGTAAAGAGGGTGGAGCTATTAATGGTTCCCCTCTATACTCCCTGAGTTACGACACATAGAAGACGTCATGGATCTTGCTAACAGGAGGCAAATAGAGGCGATAATTTACTTGGCCAACTTGCTGGACAATTTGAAAAGAACTAAAGAAATTAGGAACTAATTTTTTTGACCCATGCAGCACTATGGAGAGCTGGCTACAACTGTAACTTTAACCAAACCCATATCCCAACTTCAAATAAGACTTCCTTGTGATTTTGATCATAGAATTGCTTCATTCTTGCTTGGGTTTGTAGAAGTCGAGTCTTTACTTCAACCAAGACCACATCATGCTCCATTAAAGCTTGATCTACTAAATGCAACTTAGTATCACCTCGGTCATATATAGGATAGGAAGCGTGGAGGATTATGTCCATACACCACCCAAAAGGGTGTAGTTTGTGTTGGTGAATGGAAAGAGGTATTGTAATAATATTCGACACAAGTAATCCATTCCATCTAACACCCTGGTTGGTCCCCAACAAAGCACCTTAGATATATCCCAATTATTATATTGACCACCTCCATTTGCCCTTCTATTTGAGGATGATGGGTCGATGAATATGCTAACTTAGTCTCACAAAGCCAAAACAACTCCCTCTAGAAAGTACCAGTGAAAACTTTATCTCAATCACTAACAACAGATCTAAGTTGTCCATTAAATCAAAAAATACTTTTAAAGAAAACATAAGCAATAGTAGCAGCAGTAGTATACGGGTGTACCATAAGTGTAAAGTGAGCCATCTTAGAGAAAAGATCAACTACAACAAAAATGATAGACTTACCCTTAACTTTAGGCAATCCTTTAATGAAATTCATTAAGATATCTGCCCAAATTTATGAGGGCATGTCTCAAGGTTGCATTAAACCTGCTAGATAAAAATTCTCCCATTTATTTTGTTGATAAATGTGACAAGTGTTAACAAATTCTGCATTGTTCACCGTCATGCCATGCCAAAAGAAATATGTCTTCACTCGTTGTAATGTCTTTTGGTAGCCTTCATGGGAAAAATTACCAATATCTGAAATGATGGCAGCCTTTAAGGTAGAGTGAAGCTGTAGAAAAACTCGTCCTTTGTACAGTATTAGACCTTCCTAGACTACCCAAGCCGCCCCTACTGTTACTATTTCTAGCTAACCCTACTGTTACTATTTCTACTGGCTGCCGCAGTTATAGTAGCTCCTCGGATCCAATAACTTCTTCTAGGATAGCATCAAATAATTGGAGCTAAGGCTGGGAAATAGCCCATAACGTTGTCGAATCATCCTCCCTACAAGATAGTGCATATGTTGCCTAGTTCAGAGGGTCAGCCTTGTACTTCACTCTAAGATCAAAGCCCATTAGTTTACTTACCCAATGTTGTTGAGGGGAAATGGATAACATCTGCTCTAGAAGGTATTTCAAGCTGTAATGGTAAGTTTTAATGATCAACGGATGGCACCATAAGTAGGGTCACCAATGTTGCATGGCGTTGACTAACCCAATCAATTCTCTTTCATAGGTAAGAAGTTTAAAGTGACATTTTGCAATGTAACGATGAAAAAACAAACAATTGGGTGGCCCTGTTGTTGTAGAATTGCTCTAATTCTCTTCCCCAAAACATCACACTTTACTATAAATTCTTCCTCAAAATTCAGCAATTGTAGACTAGTGGAGGCAGACAATGCCTTGTTCAACTATTTAAAGGCATGATTAGCGGCTTCACTCTAATGAAAAGAGTTTTTCTTAAGTAAGCTTGATAGGGGCTGTTAATTCATTATAGTTCTTGATGAACTTCCAATAGTAGCCTACAAGGCCTAGGAATCTGTAAAAGCCCATCACAAATTGTTATTATGGCCATTCGGTCACTACCTACACTTTTGAGGATCCATTGACACACTTGTACCATGGACAATGTGACCTAAGTATGCCATTGGAGTCTCCTTGAAAGCACAATTGTTTTTCTTCAGAAAAAACTGGTGAGTATGTAATAAGTCTAACATAGTGCATAAGTATTATAAGTGTTAATCCAAGTTGTACTGTAGAGCATCATCAAAGAACACTAGCCCAAACTTACACAAGTGTGGTTAGAAAATCTCATTCTAGAGCCTGAAGTGTTGAGGGGGCATTAGTTAGGTCGAATGGCATGACCAAAAACTCAAAATGGCCATAATGAGTTCTAAATGTTGTTTTTCTCCACATCTGTAACATCCATTCTAATTTGGTGATAACCTGACTTCAAATCCAACTAAGAAAAATACTGAACCCTATGCAATTCATCTAATGACTCATCAACTATAGGGATTGAGAACTTATCTTTTACTGTTTGGTGTTTAGCTCCTAATAGTTAATGCAAAAGCACCAAGAGCCATCATGCTTCTTTACAAGCAACACAAGGGAGTAGAACGGTGATTGGCTCAACCTGATGATACCTTAGTGTAACATTTCCTTACACTATCTCTCAATCTCATCCTTCTGTGGCTGGAGATATCTGTATGGCCTTACCATAATGAGTCTTGATCTTATTACCATCGTTATTTTATGGTCACAACCCCATGTAGGAGGTAATCCTATAGGTTTTAAAAAAAGATATGCAAATTTTACTAGTACCCTCTCTAATTCAACCAAGTATGTTGGAGTTCTTTAAATGTGGTGCACTTTTACTCCTTTGTACAACTTGTGTCCCTGCCACTTAACTCGATGTCCTCCAAGATCAAAACTCGTGGTTAAAGAAGCAAATTCCCACACAGTTGGCCCTAGGATTCGCAACCATTTAACCCCCAATACCATATCAAAGCCTTTTAGAGGAATAACATAAAGATTAGTTAAGAAAAATACTTTATTAACCTTTAATATTACCTCCTTACATACTCTAGAGTTAGGCACCTTCTCACCATTTACAGATACTTGGAGACTACGCTTCTGAACTATAAGGATGTTGAGTTCCTTAGCAGCTATAGCACTAGTGAAGTTGTGGGTGCTTCCTGAATCCACTAATACCCGCATTGGCCTCTCATCCACTAACACCTTCAGCTGCATCATCTGAAAAGTCTTGATTCCTGTGATGGTGTTTAGTGATATTTTTAGATTCCCTAACTTTCTTATTTCTTCCTCTTATCTGAATCATCCAACTCCAGCCAAAAAGTCTCTTGCACTTGTACTCCCTTGAAAAAAGCTCATCAAAATTGAAGCAAAGCCCTTTTACTCTTCGTTCTACCATCTCTGCGCTTGTCAATCCCTTAAAGAAAGGGTGGGTATGATTTAAGCTCTTGAAACACCTGACTACCCCCTAAACTCCCTTTTTCTTGACACTCGTTGTAAAACCCCTTAGTGTTGATCTCCAAGTGGGTTGCATAATGCCTACAATTTGGTTGCTTTTTTGCTTCCTATCAAAGGCACGAGTCCTACTTATAATAGCTCTCAGAGTATTGTCGAATTCCTTCCTTGTAGTGAATAAGTTAATTTGCTACTTTATTTAGAGTCCTGTGGCTCGCATTAAAATGGATTGAAATTCATTATGATAATCCTCCATGGTTCCCGTTTGCTTGAAGTTGGCCTCCTCTCCTAGTGTATTGACTCTCATTGGTGGTCCAAACCTCATATGGCAATGTCCCTTGAAAGCCTCCCAAGACATACGTGCCACTTCTTTTTCCACCTGGAAATACCATAGCTAGGCTTACCCTATAAGATGAAAAGCTACCAACCTTACCTTCTCCTCCTTAACTTTCCTTTGGTTCCCAAAAAATTGTTCACACCTATGAATCCATATTAAGGGATCATTAGTACATCATATGTGGGAAATTCTAGCTTAGAATACCTACATACCATTTTGGAGCAAGCTAGTCCATCTCCCTTGGCTTCCCTCCATTGGGTCAAGGTGCGACTGTTGCTCCCTACGTCACTGCTCAAGCTGTGGCGTGGCTCCTTGTCTTATCCCCTAATCATGCGTAAAAGCTCTTCAAATTGCATTGTCGAGTCTTATTACTATTGTTGGATCAGATTATCACTAGCTTACTAGCAATTCTCTAACTCTACTAGTCGTTGCTCTATGGACTTCATAAAGACATCAATCTTAGCATTCAAAGCTCCTACGTCTCCCATGACACTACATTTACTAAAATTAACATGGATTTAGACTAAGAATCTAGTCACGGGATGACTCATCGAATAATCTAGCTCTTTACCCTTGTTTAAATTTCTCCTCTTCCTATAAGACCCTATTGTGACAAAATAATGGTAGTTGACCTTAACAGGCTTTCCAAAAAGTGTTTTGTAAATTTTTGCATGCTTTATTACTTAATAGGGTGGCCTTTATATAGATATAAATACATAGGATTTTGAGGAATGAAATTAGAAATGAATCAGCTTATTCTTTGCTGAATTTGAAATTCAAACTAATATTTAAATTCAAAATTTGAAACTAAGCTTAACTGACTTAATTTTGTTGCTGATTTCTACTAGTTAAATTTGTTTCATCTGTTTTTTGTTGACTAAATATGCCCCTGCTGAATCTACTGTAAATAAATCTACCTCTGAATGTCTTATTGACCTTGACTGCTCCTTCTTCTTGCATATTGTTTGCCTACAAAGGCATCCTGCACATCACGTAAATTACATAAAAGGACAATCAATGCCCTCATAAGCCTTCCAGGAATATCAAGTAACATAAAACGATCACCATATTATACTAATCACACATATAATCAACTAACTCTACAAATGCAATCACATATAATATTTAAAATAATCATTATTGTCACATCGATATTATGAAAAGCACTCCACTTCTATAATAATAATTTACATGTCACAAACCATACAAAACACACTCAATTAAACAATATTAAACCCCTAATACTAATAATTTAGCGAAAAACTTAATTGTGTCACTATATAATAGATTGGTACCTGCCTCAATTTTGCATTGAGCAATAGCCCCAACCAATCATAACACATCATACAAAATTATAATCAATGCTTACATGTCCTCAATACACATCAAGTAATATAAATTAGTCACTACATTACACCAATCACACACACAATTTGGTAGCTCTATAAATGCAACCACATATAATATTTAAAATAATCATTGGAGCCACCTCTACATCTAAAACACACTCTACAAGCATAATAATATTCTTCCTATTATAAATTATGCAAAAACATACCCAATTAAACAATATGAAATCTCTAAAACTAGCACTTTAATGAAAAATCTAATTCTAGCACTACCCAGAATTAGTATTCTCTTTAATTCTATTGAATGTTGAAAATTAAAGTTTAAAAATAATTAATTTATACCAAATAAAGCATCTGAAGTGTATAATAAATCAATTAACCCAGAAAAACCTAGTTGATATATACTACCAACTTTTGGAAGAAAAAAAAGGCATCTTAAGCTCCCTCTTGAGATAAATCAAACACTCCCTAAAATATGTTAAAAGTCAAGAAAAATCTATTAAGAATGCTAAAATCTTCTAAGAGTCTCTTCTCCTGTCGCCGTCCTATATTTGACCCCTCCTTTAGTGCCTTTTCTTTCGAAAACTATTGAAAAAGAAATGATTTTTAGCTTTAAAAAAAGTCACAAAGGATTCAATTAACCTAACACATTGTTCGACAACTCAAATTTGATATTGCTGTAAAAAATTATGATTAAAATACCAAATAGGGTACCACGGTGACAAATTTTGGCTAATTCTCCCACACCAAACCTTTGCTTACCCTCGAGCAAACATACCAAACCACTACACTCTATCAATTCATCCTTCATAAAATTGAGTGCACATAATCCATTAGCTTGGGCCAGCAAGGCTTAGGTTGCAACATACATCATAATCACTTTTTACGGATATAAATAAACAAAGTCAAAATAAGACTTCTTTGTTCAAAAAGCAAGTATGAAACCAAAGTGACTTTTCACAGATTTCTCTCTTACACTCTAGTGTTTGAGGTCAAAGTGTTTCTCTCAAATCTCTCTCTAATAAATTGCACTATCATAGGCTTGCAAATTCACCAGTTATCATTCATTCGAATTTCACAAGCTCATCGATCATAAGGACTTTATTATGGGTTGTAATAGGGCTAGGTACAAAGGTAAGGTTAAAAAAATGGCGAAGGGTTAATCACAAGCATTCACAAAGTACAAAGTAAAAGGGACATTAAAATTAAAATTTTGAAATAACCACATACAACTACCCATACTAACTAATGCCATTATGCTTTATTCTTTTTCTTTTCTTTTCTTTCTTCTTTCTTTCTTTTTTTCCTTTTTTTTCTTTTTCCCTTTTCCCTTTTTTCTTTTTCTTTTTCTTTTTTTTACTTAGCTAAGAACAAGGGAGAGCAATGAAAACTAGAGAAATTACTAGCAGCATAATTTAATAAACACGTGAGTAGAAGTACCTATAAAAATATCTCAGAACACAATACAGAATAAAAGTCCCAAAATCAAATGCTTACTCAATACTTCATTCAACTTGTGATAGGGTAAGGCTAATGCGGTTTTTGGGTTTCAATGTAAGGTGATTGATTGAAAAACAAGGGTAAAGGCTCAAAAGTGTTTTCGAATGGAACATAACTAGGTGGGTCATTTTTAAGCTAAAGGGTGAAAAAAAAGAAGGCCTTAATCATTTTTATAAACCATGTAATCAAACAAATTCAATCCGGTTGAGTGCAAGTTCTGAAGGCAAACCTGATTAGAGGAGCATCACATAATATAAAGAAATAGAATGACAGTTGTGAAGTCTCAGCCACTCCTGCATAAGCCAAGCAAATGAAGCGTCCATAGTGATCCTTCTCCGTAGCACCTGTAATTCATCACACATCCATAAAGGAATAACATCTGACCAATTATCAAACCACCACCAAATATCTTCGCCATTTCCTACCTTATATTTCAAGCAAGGATAAACTAGCTCTCTAAGGTTCAACATACCCTTAAAAATCCACGAATAACATAGAATTAATCAGAAAGACTCAAGCAGCTAAGGATAAGAATCTATTCTGCTACACAAGGATACGAGCTTTCAATTTTTCCATCAAAAGAATAAAATCTGAATATTTTGGCTTACTCGTAGTAATAGGAACACCCAAGTAGCTAAAAGGGATGTCTTGCCTAGTGAAGCCCACCATATTACATATCCATTCAGGATTCTAGATGTTCGAAGATATATATACTCCACTCTTCTGCTCATTAATTTCCATCCCCGACCACTCAGAAAAAATGCTTTCCATGTTCATCATCATCCTGATAACCTAAGGTTTAGCCTTGCATAATAGGATAACATCATCAGCATAAAGCAAATGGAACAACTTCAATTCCCGGCAATGATGATGATATTGGAACAACCCATTACTTCGCACAAGTTTTGAAATCAATCTAGAGAAGCTCTCCATCACCAATGTGAAAAGGTAAAAGGAAAGAGGATCCCCTTACCTAATGCCTCGCTTATTGAAAATTGGCTTTGTAGGAATCCCATTCACTAATACACTCATCGACATATTCTGAACACATTGCATAATCCAGAGTCGAAACCTATCAAGTACTTTGATAGCTTACAAGCATAAATTTAGGTAGACCCAACTAACAGTATCATATGCTTTAAATAAATTAAATTTCATAGCACAACTTTTAATAGGTTTTCCAGATTGATACCCCCCCCCAACAGCTCTTGCAAGATTAGTATATTATCTCCAATACTTCTTGATGGCAAAAAGGCCCCTTATGCCTTATTAATCACTTTAGCTAACACCATTTTAAGTCTGTCCGCCAGCAAAGTAGCAATGATCTTATAGACCATTGAATAGTAAGAAATCAGGAAGTATTTTGTAATCTTCGACGGCCTCTCCA
This sequence comes from Erythroxylum minutifolium, assembly GCA_027123815.1. Taxonomy (NCBI): domain Eukaryota; kingdom Viridiplantae; phylum Streptophyta; class Magnoliopsida; order Malpighiales; family Erythroxylaceae; genus Erythroxylum; species Erythroxylum minutifolium. The sequence goes on from JAOTJB010000001.1 coordinate 26,740,102, forward strand.
TTTTGAGTACTAAACAGATCTCCCAAGTTTGTTGAAAAAACCCGCAGAGAATCCATCAGGACTCAATGCTTTAGAGCTATGTAACCAAAACACCACCTATTTCACCTGAAGAGCTGTATAAAGCGCAGGTAGCATCTCCTGCATCGATTGATCCGGACAATACTCAAGTACATTCAAACCTAAAACCCACTTCGCTGACTTATGGAACTCTGCATTAAATTCACAAAGTAGCTTTGAATATGATCAGATAACTCCTCCTTCGCTAAAATTAGATTGCCTTGCCCATCCTTTAATTCCTTGATTGTATTAATATTCCTTTGTGCCAGTAAAGAAGCGTGAAAGGATTTCGAATTTACATCCCCTTCTTTAAGCCAGTTCAAACGAGCTTTCTGTTGCATAATAGAATTATGCAATTTCAAGGCTTCTTAGTACTTCCGCAAGCTATCCGCTTCTTGAATCCTTAAGCTGATTATTAGGATCCAAATAACATAGATGTTGAACCTCTGTGACAGCTTTACTCAGTTCTTTCACATCCTGAGCCCTGGCTTTACTAAACTGCTTAATAGCTACCTTGGCATACTTCAATTTCTGCATTAGTTGGAAGGCTTTGAACCCAACCACCTCACACTTACAAACCCGACGGATAACTGCCATGAAACCTTCAACCTGAGTTAGCCCATTGAAGAACTAAAATGGAGCACTTACTATTGTCCCAGTAGTTAGTTGACTAATAAAAATGGGGGCATGATCCGAACATAATGGGTCCCCGAACAACGTCGATGCTCTAGGGAAAGACTGCTGCCAATCTTGATTAACCAATGCTCGGTCTAATTTTTTCCTTAAGAACAAGTATCCATGTTGTTTGTTATCTCATGTAAACCATCTGCTAGTTCCTCTAAGATCTACTAAATTGACTTGTTGGAGCACATGAGAAAGTTCCCTCCCGATTTTAGGATATAAACCTGCTCCACCATCAACTTCACCTGAATTTAAACAGCAATTGAAATCACCCAGTACTATTCAAGGAAATTGCGTACCCAATTGAATTACTCTTAAGTCCTCCCACAACTGAGTCCTTTGAAAAGCAAAATTAGACGCATAAACAATAGTAACTTCAAAATGGAACCTACCTATAATCCAGCAATGTAAGTGAATGTATTGCTCACTCATTTGAACAACTCAAATATTAACCAGATCCTTATTAAACCAGCATAATCATGGTTCAAAAAATACTGCCATTTTGCCCCTAAAAAAGTCTCTACTTTCTGACCTGTACCTTTCTTTATTTTAGTTTCTAATAGCCCCACCAAAATCAATTTATGCTCAGCTATCACTTCTTTAACCATCAACTACTTAAGAGGGTTATTAAGCCCCGTTGTAATCAATACTAACAACGACATCTAAGGTACTTCTTTAAAACAAACACTAAGGAGAAATAACTCCTTTATGTTTCTTCTTCTTACCATTTTTCCGACCCTTTAATAGCATTGTGTCTCTCCTTCACATTATGTCTTCTTATAAAATCTAGATATTTCTTTTAAAATTTTATTAACTTTCTAAAATCATTTTAGCCCAATAGTTCTATTAAAATTTAATATTAATTGTAAACAAATTTAAATGTTACTTAATTTTATAATACTAGTTCGAACTTTAAAAGCTAACGTTAAAATACTTTTACATTCATTTTTTTAAGTTATTTATTTTCAATTTTTGGGTCACATTAAATTGGTGTTTTTGAAACGTGACTATTACACATATCATATATTTTTCATGTATAAATTTATTAATTACTAAATTAAAAATATAAAAAATCGTAAAATAATTATGCACTCACTCTTTACTTCTTGACATATATTCCTTCCTTGCCTAGTTATAATTGCTTCCTTAACTTGTGACATGACAAAAGTATAATATATGATAGCGGCATAACAAAAACACTATTTTGAAGTGACTCACCACGTTAATCCCATTAAAGAAAAACTTAAAACTAAAATAGATCTGCGATTGAGAGGTCGAGGAGGTGTTGGACACTCCACTTCTTGCAAAGCTCCGATCAGATCTTCCGCAGTTACGTTTCCCCAATCTATTTGAACTTCACTTATTTGATTGATCAAAAATCGGGAGATGAAATAGAAGAAGAAATCGGCGGCTAGACTGTGGATACTTGAGTCGCCTACAATCGTTTCTCTTCATAGATTTCCTTACCTCTTTGTAATGGGTCCCAAGAGGAAAGTCACAAAGGTGATTTAAGGATATTCAAATATATAATTTTTCAATTCACCAAAAAAATATATATATATATAATTTTTCAGTGTCTATAATTTGTTTCTTAAAACTTATTTAGTTTTAAAATTTTAAATGTAAATATTAATTCTTACATAATCTTATTTTAAAATCTGATTTTGAGTGTTATTATAAAAAGTTTTATTTTAACGCAGTTATATAAATTCGCTTATTTTTCCATAAATTTACCCATCTTCATAATATTTTATCAATTAAAAAAGCTTTTTTTTCTTTGCTTTTTTCATTATAGTTTATTTTCCCTTTTCTTTTCTTTGAAACAAGAGAATTGCTTGATTTACTTTCAAAGTTTATGCCTGCAATTAAACGCACCTAGGGTTCGTCGGTGGAGTAAAGGCATAGGACCAAAAGGTTCGGTGTTCAAATCCTTTTATCTATACTCTCTCCATCGAGTCTGTCATTTAGGACTTGCCTAGTATGAAGAATAGGGGCCGCAGATTCCTCCGTTTCAAAAAAAATGTAATTAAATTTTTATGCTATTTATCATGACATTAATTATTTTTCTTTTCTATTTCTTTTCTCCTCTCTTTAATTTTATAGAAGTTAATTTTTCCAATTTTATAGTAGTTATAGATTTTATTTTAAATTTATTAATTTTTAAATTTTCACAATTTTAAATTTTTGTATCTATTATTTTAATTTCCATCCAAAATTTTCTAGTAGTAAATTTTTCTAAAATAAAATACAAAAGATATTAGACTTTTATGAAAAAAGAAAAGGAATTCTTTTTTAAAATTTTACTTGGTAGAATACCTTCCACTTAAACCCTTTTGCAAATAAGATATTTTTAAATTAAAATTTTCAAAAATAAGACCTTATAAAATTAATTTTTCTAATAAGACTTTTAACTGTTGATTTTCGGAAATAAATATTTTAATTGATTTCTTAAGATCATTCATTTATTTTTAAAATATTCACAAGATATTACTGTTTTTTATTTCTCTAATTTACTATTTTATTTTTTAATAATTTATACGACTTTATTCTTTTTTTAAAGAATACTTCTTAAAACTTTGTTCCAAACTTTTTTAAAAACAAGATTTTATCATTTAACTCTTTTTAAAAAAATAAGACATTTAAAGACTTAAATTTCTTCTTAAATAAGGTACTTTAAAGCCTAAACTATTTTAGCAAAAAAGATCTTCAAATATTTAATTTTTTAAAATAATACCTACTTAAGTTCATTAATTTATTCATAAATAGATTTTTAGAAAAGATGGACTATGTGAGTTCTAATTAAAATATAGTCCAAGTTTTTTAAAATTTAAATTTATCATTAAATCAAGAGTAACAAAATATAAGTAATAGTAAGAGTTTATGATTTTGAATTATATGATTAAACATCGGCAGCGGCCCATAGTGTCAGACGCTTATGAGATGTATAACATCAAAATAAGATAAGCTCTAAATGTGGATAAAATACCTACAGTTTTTTATAGTTCAAGAAACTTTTAAAAAAAGTATCTTTAAATTTTATTTAGGAATTAGAAAATTCTTTTTATTTTATTTTTTGAAAATTAAAAATGAATTCATTAATAGTTATGAAAGGCATTAAAAAGGGATAATACAGTGAGAGTCAAACAAAATAAGATACAGCAACATAGTTGATTTCAGGAAAAGAGTGGAACTAGAGGTTTCATCTTCTTCTAATATAAGAGCTCAGTCGATCAGTCCTTATAAAGAGGGTGATACTAGAAAGACCTATAAAAGCAAAAAATAAAGGACAAGAATAAACTAAAGAAGAGGAAGAATGCAGATAAAATGTCTCAAAAGGGTTAAATACAAAAGTATTAAAACATATTGATTGGTTATTATTACATACCCACCACTAGATATCCTCACAAGTTCTTACATACACTATATATTTCCTGTGTCTCATGAACATAAATAAATTGATAATGCTTTGTTCATATGATATGTCCAAGTAACTGAAATAAATAATAGAACTTCAAATTTTATAATAAGTCTTTCTAGTAACTCCACTCATTCTTGACTAAACATGAAAATGTTAAAGAGTTTATAAGCGGTAAGGGTCAACTATTAAAATGACTAGTTCTAGTCATTTTAACAATAGTTGATCCAAGTTTAATTCTTGTTAGTGAATTCTACAATCTACTCATATTAAAAAATTTTCTAATACACATATTAATAAAAGAAGTTATGAACATGTTCATCTAAAGAATTCTAAATTAATATTGCAAGCATAATATCTTGATAATTATATGCCAAAATGATGAAAAAAAAGAGCAAATATTATGATCTAACTTAAATTTTAATATAAACATTAAATAATAAAATATACTTTTGACCTTTAAATATATTTTTAAAATATTATTTTGATCTCAAAGTCTTGAAATATTAGATTACAATTTTTTTTTACATGCCAGCTACTCTTATCTATTATATATATTTCATATATATTGGTATATTAAAAAATTGAAGTAATTTTAATGGGCAGTAAATCGCAATGTTCTTTTAATAGATGTAGTAACAAGTTACCGCCAAGAGTTGAAAGAGATTCGTTTTTCGTATTAATTTCGTGAATTATAATTTTATGAGGGGTGAAAAAAAATACTTTGTAGGCATTGACCTCTCTTTATCCTAGTGAAATATGCCTTCAATTTTTAAATTAATACAATTCAAACTAAATAATCAATATCTATATACATCTTCGTGAATGGCATCATGATATGACATAAAAGTAATGTAACATGTAGTTAATATAATTATGATTTCAAAATGATTGTAATTTGTATAAAAGATAAATTAAAGAATCCAATTGAATTTTTACAAAATCAGATTTTGCATATAAAATACATAAAATTTTGAAAGGATATGACTTTCTGTTTAAAAATATAAAAATTCTCTAGATCTTAGTCTAATTAATAGTCACATTGTAAATAAAAAAGGGGGGGAAAGAGATTTACCAACCTCAGTTTGCAATGTCAATTCTTTGTTCTTCTTTCGTTTATTCCTTAACAAATTCATCTTAAAGTTGGTAAGAATCTCAATTACATTATTCAAATTGAAATCGTGGGTTTCTTCGATCGCTGCAATTTTTGGTATAAATCTCAGAGACAATAATCTCAATGTCTTTTTAATAAGTTTCAAATTCGAATACTTTTTTTAAGTTGATGTGCTTGGTTTGTAATGTCACGCAATCTCTCGTGAAAATCTCCAATAGTTTCACACTTTTACTTTCATAATTTCCATGTAAGATACTTTGAATCATCTAACAAAAGTGACTTGATGATTGATGTCGCTTCTCTTATAGCTATAATTGCGAAATACGAATTTGCACCAACTTGACGTACCAAATTCTGATTCGGTGACCTGCTCTGATACTAATTGTAAATCTCGAAGGATATAATTTCGCAAAATTCTGTTGCAGTTGCTTGTAACTGTATCAGTCAGTTACTTGATAAAAAGCAATTATATCAACAATTGTTAATTTTTCAGTACAAACGTAAAAAGAAAAATAAATACAAAATTAAACAGATCAACACCCGAGATTTGATAATGCAATTCGACACAGTCTGTCTACATCTGCGAGACTCTCACCCAGCTTAATCACTTTCATCAAAGTATAATAATAATTTTACTCAAGGTATTACAGAGCCGACACACTCTACCCTTGATACTATTGCTCGTCCTCACAATCCATGAAAGTATTTCACTCTTAATAACACAACCATTTCGTGTTAACCTTAACAGAGAATTTTCACAACACTGTTTAATAATAAAGATGCTAATTGAACAACTCTAAGTGATTAAACCAATAAACACATAAACAAAGAAAAACATCTGAGATAAAAACACTTCCTTAAATACGCAACTTCATCAACAGAAAGTGTGGGAAGTGGTAGAATAATATCTGTTGTGAACTATTGAGAAGAATCACGATCAATCCATGCACACAGCAAATCAATAAACATTAATCGAACAAACGTTTCATCACTGAAATGTCACCAAAAAATACAACTGCAACACCATGCCTATTCTAGACATTTTTCACACGGAAACAATACCTGGACAGCGACCAAACTAACACACCATCGACAATGAACAACAACGTAAGAATGATGCAAAAAACCAGAAAAGAAATCAACTGTCGAAATTACCCAAGACAACCATCAATTGTCTCAAGGATGGAAGAACACCCAGCTGTAGAAAATCACACAATCAACCAAAAACACAGCCCTAAATTGTTGTTCAAAAACTGGAAAAACGCAGCTGCCAAATCACACACTATCAACGATAAGCTCTCCAACAAAGTCATGAAAACCTTGACAGAAAATTACAACACCAAATCAAGATACAATCCCCACAAAATCAGCTGCAAAAATAATCCAAGATTGGCCCAAAAATCCCAGCTTCTAAGTCACACAACACCTATCGTTGATTCACAAAGAAAACAACAATACTTAAGCCCACATATCACGTAAATTCACAGCCACATTCTAGCTGCAATGATCAAGCCAAATCTCCAAAAATATGACACCTTAGATAGCTATATCCCTAAAATAGGTTATCTATTAAGTCCCATCTTGATTAGGATTTTAAACATAATCAACCTTATCTTGAAAGAATCCCACTTAAGTCCAATTCCAAATGATGCCTAAAATTAAATAATAAGATATCATAATATATATCTTAACAATTCCCACGTAGAGTTTATGTCGTTTTAACTAAATTTTAGTTAGTTTAATAAAGAAAGATGCATTAAAATTTTATTTCTAAAGCATACGATTGCCTAGATGGTTCCCAAAATATGTAAAATTTTAGAAAAGAATGTCTTAAATTATTGTATTCTCTTTTCTAATAGTGTATTTTGTCGCCTTTCCTCTCGTCCTTGCATTTTTAAATGCTCTCTCTTTGAAAACTAGCAAGGCATCAATTTGTTCAACTAGCCAGGCATCAATTTATGAAAAGCCATACCTAATCGATGGTACAACTACTCACCGATATGAACTCTAGGCGTCTGCTTAGAAGTTGTGAAATTTTCTCTTACCTTTTAATATCCTCTTACGATATTCTTATCAAAAGTTGTAATAAAAAAACAAACAGTATTTCATAGTGACAAGAAAATAAACTCAAGTTTTAGAGTTCAATTCCACAGTACAGGCACAATGGTGGAAAGGATACTTATATATGGAATTATCTGTTTCAGAAGTAACCAATAAGAAAGCAAAAGAACTAATATATGGGACAGACACAAGCATCAGGTGGTGTAAGCTGGTTTGGAGCACAATTCTTAAGCCAAATACTAGCTTTATGCTTTGATTAGCCATGCTGAATAAACTCAGTACCAAGAATAGACTGAAGTTTCTATCATATTCTAAACAATGTGTATTATGTAATATGGAGGAAGATGATAGGGATCATCTGTTTTCAATTGTGAATACTCAAGAAAAGGTTTGGCAGAGAATCTCAAACTTATGATGCACACTTAGCTGCTTCCAAAGCAATCTAAGTGACATCTTACAAGAGATATCGCAAATGCCTATATCCAAGTACG